>CAJNRD030001119.1:17371007-17394107 GCA_905319865.3 Cotesia congregata | reverse complement strand
TTTTTTAATGATTTTACATACAATTATGCCGAATCAAATTACAAATAATGTTTGCAAAATTAAAAAGCTTTTTCTTGAAAATTGACCAACATTTCTGTAATATTACAATGCGTGTTAGGTTTATACAAGAAGATTGTAAAATTACAATACATCTTAGTAGATTTCCTGACAGGGTGTTGGAAAATTACATGAATTGTATTTTATTTAGCATTGCTATACACTGATTTGTAATTTTACAAAAATTTTTAACAGTGTGTAAATAAATAAATTAGTTTGAATTTATTGAGTGGTCTGAAGCTCGCGCGCTACGCAATGTTGCCAAATGTTTTGATTCCATTTTAATGTAGGTTACTTGAGAATTTTTTGTGATTTTTAAATATTAATTTCTCAATCAATATCTCGGTAACTGATATATTTTATTGCAAGAAAAGAAACCTGAATATTTCGAAAATCTAATTTTTAGTTTTTTTTTTACTTCATCTAATCCATGACTGATAGTATAATTCGAGAAATACTGCAAACGTCTGACTTTCTCGTAAGACTCTGAACAAATACTAACATTTAAAAATTTTATTTTTTCAAAAATTTGTCCGGTAAAGTATAATTTAAACCTCACTATTAGATAAATAAGGACCTTAACTATTAGAAAACAATTGAATTTACTCATAATCTAATATTTTTTATTTTACATTGGCGGCGAAAGGACCTCCTTAAGTATGAACATTCGTGTTTCATTGACTCAAACAACGAATGGATTAAGATTTTGCTTTCGATTTACAGCCGGGTGCGTTAAGTATTCTCGCAGTTGAATTGATAATCGTCCAGTTTCGTCTGTATCTGCTTGAGAGGTACTGCAGCTCACAGCATCATCAAGATAATTCCATAAATCACCATCATAGTTTTTGTTTGGTTTCTTGAAGAGAGATCATAGCTTCTTGTTCGTTAATACTTGCTAAAGTGGTTGTTACTTCTAATGCCACTTTTCTTTCAATTTTAACAATATCATCTTCGTCGGAAAAATAAAATGAAAGGGTATATAGAATTACTAATGTAATCAGCTAAAATTTGATCGAAGATAATTCAACTTATGAGAATCTGTTTTTTACTGATGAGTTAACTTACCAACGTTAGTTATCGCTCGAGCAGACTCTCGAGTACTTCGAAAAGCAAACTTTTTGTACCGAGGATCAACGAGTGTCGCACAAGCATATAATTTTATAGACTCAATGTTCCCATATTTTACTTCTATTTCTTGAGATAGTTTTTTTTTAATTGTCGTCCAATTAAAGTATCTGGTATCAAACATTCAATTTTCTGTAAAATATAATTTCAATTGCAAGTTAACAGGAATTCAAATCAATATGAAATTGCAATAAACTTTATAGTATAACTGTAATTTACCTTTATGAGATCAGAAATTAAAGGAATACATTTACTCAATATCACATTCTTTTCCGAACCACCTTCGCGGGTTACTTGCACAAGAGGTTTCAAAACATCACACACTTTAATTAACGCATTAATTTCTTCGTTGGTGATCACGTTAGGTGCTCTAGCTCGTGACTATTTATTCATTTTCACTTGGAAAACTACTTTACTGAGATAATCAGCTAGTACGATGAAACTATCAATCATTTGATAACATGAATTTAATCTAGTTTTTACTTCTTAGATCAATTTAAGACGAGAATTTTCAGGTAGATCCTTTTGCAACGATTTCAATTCAGTTGTAGCTCTTTCACTTTGGCGAAAAAATGTAACGATTTTTTTTTACTTTTGTTAATAGCTCACGTAATGTTGATTGCTCAACTATGTTATCTACGTTTTAATTATCAGAAGTATCAATAGCATCATCTTCATCAATCGGTAGATCAATTATTTTATTTTTAGATTCAGATGCAGGTGGGGTACTATTTATTTCAACAAGTCGCTGACCGATGTTATCATATAATCGAGTGAGCCTGCCGTAGGCGGTGAAGCTCGATTTTAACCGTTGGAGTACCTCCGATCAGAACTTTAGAGTACACACGGAGTCAGATTGACTTTTGAAGAATTACATCTCAGAAACTGAGCATTTTATCGGAATTCAGGTCATTGCATTTTTGTTATGTAAAATAATGCTCTTTCGAATACAATAATCGTTATTCTGAATTAAATAGTTCTTAACCCGTTGAGGACACACGGGGTCCAGTGGACCTCAGGTGAACTTTGAGACAGTTTTAAATTTAGAAGGAGATTTATAAATGAGACTTAGTGTGCCATCTGTTGTCAGGGTTTCCAGATTGGGCGTTTTTCCGCAATTTGGGGGAATTTCAGTCATGTCTTGCGCTAAAATTGCTTTTGGGCGATTTTCCACAATTTGGGCTATTTTGCCACTAATCTAAATAACTACTAACCATTTAAGAATTAAAAAAAATTTTTTTTTAATTTCTTACTTTTTTCGTGGCCTTTTTTACGTATTCTCAATTCACTATATTTTCACGCCTTTTGCATCCTATATGTATTATATTGTAACCTTTGTAGATAAAGAAACCTTCGTATTGACCAACCGAGATTGGAAATTTTATATGTTTATATATCTTTATAGATAAATTTGATATTTTGATATTGATGTTTTGATATTTTTTCGGACTTATTAACATTGTGACTCAAATTTTAATTATCAATTTAAATATTGGTTATTATTTTCATAAAATTTTATAATTAACAGCAAACAACAACTATTCAAGTAAATACGGTTATTGAAACATTTGTTGATTTTTCATGTGACGAATGTGGACGTAAGTGAACATAAAAATTTGTAATTATTATTTAAACCAATTAGCACATTTTATATTTAGAATTATCTTATTCATAATAATATTTTTACCCTAGATGGTGTAATTTTCATCAAGTAAAGGCGGAATTCCGCTGACTAAGAAAACTTGCCTCATGTGCAAGTTTGAATTTAACATTATCATCATCATCTATAGAAGAATAGAAAGAAGTACAAATCTAGTGAGGTTATTAGATAATGAATTTTGTAAAAATGAATTTAGCAGACATCTGACAGATTTTATGATTGTTCTTATTGAAAAAATTATTTTTTAAAAATCCTTAAAAAAATTTTACTAGTAGAAAATTTAAAAAACTTAAAGTGCAATTTTTGAAAATATTTTCTTAGTTCTAATTTAATTAAAGAAAAAAATCAAAAAATTGTTAATTGTCTGCTGATTTCAGTATCTTATGAATTTTTATGAAGAAAATATAAAATTCTAATACATTTTTTTTGTTTATAGTTAAGAGCAAACGCATGTGCTGGATAGATTTACGAATTATATTAAACATTACTTTAAAAATGACAAACTGGGCAAAATATGAAAAGAAATTCAATGACAGTTGGCTGAAGGATCCACTGTTCATTAAGTGGCTATGTAAAGCCGATAATCCAAATAAAGCTTATTGCAAACTGTGCAAAAGTGAACTAAGAGCTCATAGAGCTGATTTAGTTAGACATCGAGATTCTGCGAACCACATAACAAACGCAACTGCAACGGCTGCTCATCCTACGATAGAGTTTTTCCAAAAGTAACTTCTACAAATCAAAAAAATTTAATAACAAAAACTGAGTTGAAATTAGCTGTTCATACAGCTTGTCATTCATCAATTAGTGTGATAGATCATCTTGCTAAAATAATTGAAAAACAATTTTAAACATTTGATATTAACAAAAAGCCCGATCAATCTTTACATATCCACAGAACAAAATGTACTGCTTTACTAACAAGAGTGATTGAGCCATCTCTATTTCAGCAACAAATTAAAGACATCGGCGATGGGCAATTTTCTTTAATATTAGATGAGTCAACAGATGTTTCTTGTCAAAAACATTTATGCATTTGTATCAGGTATTTTAATATACGAAAAAAACGCATCGTATCGCAGTATTTGGAATTAATTCCTGTAGTTGAAACATCTGCAAATGATTTATATGAAGTTTTAAATAAATATTTCATAAAAATAAATTTGAATCTCTCAAATTGTTTTGCAATCGCAACTGATGGCGGATCAAATTTATGTGGTGTTAGACATTCGTTATTCACATTAATGAAAGAGAAGAACGAAAAATTAATACTGTTCAAGTGCATTTGTCATTCAATCCATCTGGTATGTTCTCATGCTTCAGAAGAACTTCCTTCAAATATCGATTACATGCTACGTGAAACATTTAATTGGTTCAAAAGATCGGCATTACAAAGAAAGAAATATTTAGACATTTATAATACAATAAACGACGGAGGTGACCCCTTACAGCTGGTGCAACTTTCTGGAACGAGGTGGTTAGCTAGAGGTCAAGCTGTAGCTCGAATTTAAGATCAATGGGACAGTTTGAAATTGCATTTTGATGTTGCAGCCTCTGAAAAACATCAAGATCGTTATACAGCTAAAGAATTACAAAAAATGTACAATGATCCAGCAAACTTACTGTATTTCACTTTTTTGTCACCGATTTTGTCCGAGTTCAATTCTATAAATTTATTATTCCAAAAAGAGCATGCTGATCATTTCGCCATTTTACAAGAATTAGAACAATTTACATTGGCACTATTAAGAAGAATTTTGTTTCCAACATCCATCTCTTTGTCCGTTGATTTGAGTTTCCAATCAATCTATTTACCATTAAATCGAGTAGATTTTGGATATAAATTTACGAAACTTATTGATGATCTGTTGAGTAAAACTAATATTTTGCAAAGCACTATCAACTCTGTGAAAATTCGTTGTCAGTCTTTTTTTATCAAAGCTTGTAAGGAACTCCTCGTGCGTACCTCTGACAACGCAAAAACTTCGAAAAAAATTCAATATTTTTCTCAAAAAATTTGCTTAAAAACAGACCGCCCAAGTTTTGCTGAGTTACCACTAGATTTACTGGAACAAAATGTAGATCTGAATACAGTCGAAATGCAGTCGAGAAAACTAATTGATTTTGACTTCAAGAATATATTTGACGAATCTATTTTTTCCCAAGGCTCACTTTTTTGGTCTAAAGTCATCGAGATTAAAGATGCTGAAGATAATTTGATGTTTAAAGAACTAGCTACTCTAGCATTAACGGCATAGAGTTTACCTATAAGTAATGCAACTGTTGAACAGGTTTTTTCTAGAGTAACCGTGACGAAAGATAAACTGAGAAATCGTATGAATTTACCACTTTTATCATCGATAATAAGAATTGAAATGAGCTTAGAAGAAGATAAAATTTGCTGTACTCAATTTGAACCAAGTAATGAGATGCTTAACTTTAATTCGAGCATATATGAGAAGATAACCCCTGAAGAAGAAAAAGAGCAAAAAGAACTACTGCAACACATGTTGGATTAATTATAATACATAATATATTGATTTTACGTATTTACATGATCTCACTATATTAAAGTTTTAAAATTATATGAAAATATTATTTATTACATAGTAGTAATATATATAAATATAATGATAGGTAGGAAAAATGGCTGCATAAGTGACAGACGTGAGATTTTGTGCTTGTACTCTTTGATATAATTTACTCGCGGAATACACCTACTAGGTGCCTACAGTGATTGTTCTTGTGCTAAAAAATTTGCGCTAACTTTTAAGATATTCGGTGGTGCTGGCACTCGCTGTTGAAGAGATAAATCTCCGGATTTCACACACAAATTGACAAGATGAGGTTGGTTTTCTCAATCATGACGTCTCCCTCTAATAACAGTACTTCTCACTCGCTCGTGGTTGACCAAGAGCTACTTCAAAATCCCAACAGAGAGCAGCAGATCACCACTCCTCTATCTCACGCTGATAACAGCCGCTCTACCGATAAAACTACAGGAAACAAAGGACGCAAACCTCTGGTGCTAACTTGGAACACACTCAATCTGGACGTCCTGGGTAACCCGATTGAACTACTAAACAAAAACAATAAAAAGAGATCTTGAGAAGCAGAAGAAGAGAATCCAGTAAAAAGAAAACTTGCGCTGGGCCCTGCCACCATCACATGCCTCCAAGAGGGCATAATTGAAGCTCTATCTGTGAAGGTTCAACAAATGATCGAATCTAAACTGTCTTTTATCCATGGACTCCAAACAGAAGTGGAAGAAATCAAAAAATCCAATGCAGAATCCATTGCTAAGTTATCAGACAACATCATGGAGAATGATGAGCAGTACAACCGCAAATTTGCGGAACTTACTGAGCGGATAACTAAGCTGGAAGCTGATCGGCTGAAAACTACGCATCTGCCTTCAACTACAGCCCAGAAATCCTCAGAGAACACCACGACTGACTCACTGGATGCTGCTGTTAAAGCCCACATGGAAAAACTTAACAAAAGACTGGACTCTTTCGACAAGCACTACCGACAGATGAACATTAGAGTGTATCAGAAAAATCGAATATTTTTTTTTTTTAACGAACATGGAGAAATCGTCAGAGTATCTCTTAAAAAAGATTCTCTGAAAATATGAGCTCTTAATATTAATATTTAGAGGTGGCGTCATGTAATTTCTATTTCCCATTTAAATAACACAGAAAAATGTTCTTTTAAAGTTTGGAATTTTGTAACGTGACAACAAGCTACTTTGTAGGTAAAACTAAATCTTCTTCTTATAGGAAATTGAATGCTCTACAAAAAAGGTCTAAATGAAATTTTGCGTAAGTCAAGCCGTTTCAAAGATATCGAGCCTCAAACTTCAGACTGTTACAAATTACGGTTTGTTCTTTTCTTAAACACAAGAAAATCAATTTATATGTATTAAAAACCCATTATCATTAACTTTTGAATAATAGGGGACACTTGGGGCTATTGAAAAAAAAATATTTTGGAAAAAAATTTTGAAAATTGCCAAATTTGTCAAATTTTGAATTTTTGAATATCGTCGAAAATGACAATCGACATCAAAATTTTGGCTCAATTTTTTTTGTATAATACATTGTACTAATCTTAAACGATCCTGAAATTTTTATAACTGTTTTTTTTCAAAAATGTGAATTTTTGAATTCAAATTAAAATTTTTTTTTATTTTTTGCAGTTTCTAAATGAGGTTCAGTTCTACGAATACATAGTATTGTAATTTTGAGCATTAAAAAATTAAATACACGACCTAGAATAATTAAATAATAAATTTGTTTCAACTTCTTTTTATTTTTTTGGGCATAATCATAAAGTCAGGCTTAACACATGATATAGTTTCTTATTTTTTCAACGCATGATATATTTTGTCCGTTTCTTCACTACAATTACAGTTTTCATTGCCAAATACGTCAAACAGATCTTAATTTTCAATAAAAATCAGAAATAATGTGATGAAAATATGAACTTTTCTTCGTTTATTTGAATGTATGTTTATTTACAAATTTTTGCACATTAATTTTCTCAATCTCAAATTTCAAATTAATTCCATGTTCATAAAACGATAAGTGGAATTAACAACTTTAAATGAAGTAAAAAAAGGACAAAAAATGAATTATATCATGTGTTAAGCCTGACTTTTAGATTATATCCAAAAAATAAAAAGAAGTTGATACTAATTTTTTATTTAATAATTTTAGGTCGTGTTTTTAATATTTTAATGCTCAAAACTACAATACTGTGTATTCGCATAACTAAACCTCATTTAGAAATTGCAAAAAATAAAAAAAACTTTAATTTAAATTAAAAAATTTACATTTTTGAAAAAAAACAGTTCTAAAAATTTCATGATCGTTTAAGATTAGTACAATCCATTATACAAAAAAAATTGAGCCAAAATTTTGATGTCGATTGTCATTTTTGACGATATTCAAAAATTCAAAATTTGACCAAATTTAGCATTTTTTTAATTTTTTTGCAAAATATTTTTTTTTTTTTTTCAATAGCACCAAGTGTCCCCTATCAAACAAACGAAAGTATATTCCTGTATCTATAATAGCGCTCGAGATATTACAAAATCAAAATTAAAAAACTAAAAAAATCGCGAAATTTTGAATTTGCATATCTTTTAAAAAAAAATTTTTTTTTTCCTTTCGCAGAACTTCGTTATATGATAAAAGAAAACTTCTGACCAAAATTTGTTCAAACCGAAAGGGTTTGTTTTCAGCTATTGTTTGATTTGACATGGAATGACCCATATAAGTAAATATTTTTCGTTAATAACTAATAAAAATTAGCATTTCTCAAATTATTAAGAATTTTGGATATGCATTCTATTAAATATATGCATATTATTATTAAAAAGTTAATAATAATGGGTTTTTAATACATATAAATTGATTTTCTTGTGTTTAAGAAAAAAACAAACCGTAAAACAAACCGTAAAACAAACCGAAAAAAACAAACAATTGCCCATAAGAAAAAGGTTTAGTTTTACCTATAAAGTAGCTCGTTGTCACGTTACAAAATTCCAAACTTTAAAAGAATATTTTTCTATGTTATTTAAATGGGAAATAGAAATTACTTGACGCTACCTCTATATATTAATATTAAGAGCTCATATTTTCAGAGTATCTTTCTTTAGAGATACTCTGACGATTTCTCAGTGTTCGTTAAAAAAAAAAAAATATTCGATTTTTTTGATACACTCTAATGAACATCATTATTAAGGGCCTCGATACCGGTGACACTCCAAGCCAAAATCTCACTGGCATAGTAGAGAAATTTTTGGAAGAAAACTTTGGTGTATCCAAGAGTGTCGAATACGCTAGGTTTATGGGCAATTACAACAAACCCAGCACCATTATCAAAGTCAGAATTACCTCAATGTGCGCTAAGACTGAGATAATGAAGAAGAAAAAGACACTGAGTGCACGTAAGATCTATATCGAACACGATCGAACTCCTAAAGAACGAGAAGCGGATTACCGCGTGAGGCAGGAAGCTAGACAACGCCGCAATGATCACTCCGATAGCACCCCGACCACAAGGACCTCTCTGCAGACCAAGGCTCACTCACACTCACCGACAAAGGCCAAATCAAGGACTCTGACAGAAATTCCTGCTCTCCAGGATGCCAATCTACAACTCCCCTTAAATACTCGGGCATAAGCCCACCGCCTCCCAAAAAAACGGAAACTGAGGATAGTATACTGGAACTGTCATGGGCTAGGTAACGTAAACAGCTACACTACTCTAAGTAAGTCAGATATATTTTGTTTAAGCGAAACCTGGTCTACCGATAAAACTATTACAAGAATATAATAACTTCAATACAATTTGTTCACAGGCTACCAGGATGCACGACGTGGGAAGGGCGAGTGGAGGACTGTTAATTGGTATAAACAAGGCTTACAAATACGAACTCCTAGAACTTTCTGCTTGGTGGATTTTTGTCAGAGTTTTTCTGGACGACTGGAGCTTTGTCCAGGGTAACTTCTATTTTAGCCCCTCCCATCCCCTCCAGCATCTCTTAAATATCCTGCAATTGACTATAAACGATATACGAGCTGCACACCGACACGAGATGCTCGTGATAGGTGGCGACTACAATGCTTGTAGGGAACCAGGGCAATGCCCTGGGTAGGCAACCAGGGCACAGTTCACGAAGAAGCCTTATTAGGCTCCTCGTTACATTCATTACGCTCCTCGCTAGATACTTTTATCTCACCTAGAGGTTCACAGCTCATGGATTTTTGTGACATAAATGGGCTTATTCTGCTCAATGGAAGAGCCCCTAGTGACTCTTCTGCCCAATATACCTACTGTTCCTCTACGGGTAAGTCAGTTATTGACCTGGTATGGGTCAACCTGGCGGACGCTAATATCATAGATGACCTACAAACCTTACCTGATATTTCTTTATCAGATCACTTTCCAGTTGCTGTCACATTAAATATACCCTTAACAACTCCATGCCCTATTCAAACCGCTGAATCCTTACCCCCACCTGAGAAGCTGAGATGGAATCCACAAGCACAAGAAACTTACAAGCACAACTTGTTTTTGTCTCAACACTTAAAGGTCTCCTTCGAATCCTCCACGACCGATATCCTTCACACCAACCTTATCGCAGCAATCACAAATGCCGCTAAGGAAGCTGGAATGTTAACGCAAAAACCGCAAAACCCCAAACAGTTGACCTCTCACAAGCCCTGGTTTGACAAAGACTGCCGGGACGCCAAGAAAAAATTGACTCAAACATTGAAAAGAGCCAGAGCCGTGAATTTCAAATCACCTGAAATAACAGAATGCTTAAAGTCTAAAAAAAGTTACAAAGAAACAGTTGCTGCCAGGATCAAGTCCTACAGGTTCGCGGTTGTTCAGAGATTCTCTAACATAAATAATACCACACAATTCTGGCGCACTTACAAGAGCTTCAAGAAGAACTTCCATTCGCCCTCTCTGCCTCTTGCTACCTGGGAAGAATTTTATAAAAATGTATATCCGCCAAGAATAACAGACAATAGCTTCTATTTCGGGGTCGCTGACTCCGCTTTAGACGCACCAATCACGTTCGATGAAGTACGAGATGCAATATTAGCTATTAAGAGCGGCAAGGCACCAGGTCCAGACACAATCACAGGGGAATTTTTAAAAAACTTGCCCTCTAATAGGCTACTCTACATTCAATCGTTGTTTAATAAAATACTAGACACTGAGCATGTCCCAAGTGACTGGGCACTCGTTGCCATGTTTATGTTATACAAAAAGGGCGATCAGACTGACCCCAGCAATTACCGCGGATTAGCTATGATAAATGTACTAACAAAAGTATTCACAACAATTTTGAAAAACAGGCTAATTGAATGGATTGATCTGACCGGTGTCTTGCCTGAGGAGCAGGCGGGTTTCACAGCAAAAAAAAGCTGCATAGACAATATTTTTTCACTTTTATCCGCCCTTCAAATAGGGTTTAGACATAAAAAGAGTCGTATATACGGCTTCTTTGTAGATTTTGGAAGAGCCTTTGACTCCGTGCCTCATAACGCCCTCTGGAGAAAGCTCTTTGTTCTGGGGGTCAGCCCAAAGCTGATAAGAATTTTGAAAAGCTTATATGATCAAGTAATGCTACAAGTCAGAGCAGAGGGGCGCCTCTCGGGGACGTTTGAGGTCACGGAGGGAGTTCTCCAGGGAGAAGTACTTAGCCCCATCCTATTTATTCTCTATCTGCATGACATTGTTGAATTTTTTAGATCCAGAGGGGCTCAAGGCATTCAATTAAATAATGTATTTGATTTAATCATGCTCTTATACGCTGACGATCTTGTCATACTCGCTAGAACTTTCTCTGAGCTTAAAAAATCTCTCAAATTACTTGACGAATACTGCCTGTGTAAACATCTTACTGTAAACATAGATAAAACTAAAATCATACATTTCAGGAAAGGTGGCCCCAGGGAAAGAAAGAGTCTCTACTACAATGAAAAAATTATCGATTGGGTAGACGAGTACGTTCACCTCGGAGTACCTTTTACTAGCTCCACACTAGGGCTATCGGCAGTCAAAACTGCTTCCCAAAAAGCTCACTCTGCTGCTGGGGCAGCTATTTCGATGCTCGCCAGTATTAAAGCTGAATCATGGCACGGCACAATAAAAATATACGACGCCATTGTGGCTAGTACGCTCCTGTATGCTTCACATATATGGGGTTTACGATATCTCGACTCGCTGGAAAAGTCACAACTAAATTTCTACAAGAGACTCCTCCTTCTCCCAACTGGCACCCCTAGTTCCGTACTAAAGCTTGAACTTAACCTATCCTATGTAAAGACCAGGGTGCTGGGGCTGGCACTTGGATCGATTACCAGGATTCTCGAAATGGAAGAACACCGCATTCCCAAAATCTGTTTCAGCAGGCTGTTACAACTAGCAAATAATAACTTACCCACCGATGTTAAGTATAATTGGATTGCACAAATAAAACCCCTGCTGGAATTTGGTAACGCTCCCCCGACTATCTGGCACAGTACTTCCAGCTCATACTGGAAAAGACTGATTCCGAGGATCCTGGATTCATTCACTGCTAGTCTCAGACGCCTTGAATTAGCCGCTATCTCCGAAAAACAGTCATGTCAGGTGGAGATTCCTAGGCATCTAAACTCGCCTGTGGCATCTTATTTGCGAAACAATCCTTTACATATTGCCAGAGTATTTGCACAGGCAAGGCTCGCTAATCGACACTTCTTTAGTTTTAGTTTCAAGCGTATGTACTATGGCATCTACCCTCAACTTTCATGCACAATCTGTAACCTTCAAGAAAATGAGAACCTTGCTCACATCTTCTTCAGATGCCCAATCTATAAGCCCTACAGAGATTTTTTCATTGCACCATTACTGACTACACAGTCAGATGACGATAATACCCTGCTCCTCAGCCTGCTCAATGACCTTAGACCCATGACAGTAAAAGCTGTTTATTTATACCTAGCTCGCTCGATGAAGCTTAGAGATTTTTGCTTGAATAACTAATGTAAATAGACATATCATTGTAAATAATGTACATTACTGTTAATACTAATACTATCCTCAGTCAAACTCTAATAAGCCAAAGTATTTTACTAATAATAATTATAATTATGTACTATTTTATATATTGTATTGTTTCACTTTTGTAACTCGATAATTAAGTTTCTATGAACACTGACGAACTGATTTGTAATGAATTTATGTAACCCTGCTGTAAGCATTGCTATATAAGCAGTTATCTAAATAAATAAATAAAATATATAAATATAATAGAAAAAATAATTTATAATATTCACGCATGTTATTTATCAATATATATTTCAAAAATAAATTATTTAAAAATAAAAAATGTATATTTATTTGAAATCATGAATATTGGGCGGTTTTTTCTGTTGGTGAGAGCTTTTTCCATGAGATAGCTCTACTTTCTAACGAGCTATTCTGGCAACCCTGGCAGCAACATTGTTACATCTGAACCTGTCAACTGTAACAAATGTCTGGCTCAGTACCACGGTGGTACTACCACCCGGGATGTGCAAAAGCCCAAAATGTATTACAGTCAGGTGGATTTCAAAAGTGTTGTGGTCCCAAGAAAGCTCTCTCACTGGATGACATAAGGGAAATGCTCTGTGTGGAAAACGGTACACTGAGAAAAGAAATTTATGAAGATTCATTAAAGGTTTTTGACCCGATTAAAGCGAGCGTTGATACACTTCGTGTCGACCTTGAAGAACTGTCAGCGAAGCTTGGCCACAGGATGACAGCTATTGAGTCGGACAATGTGACAATAAGTAATCGTCTCAACACGGCCTATGCCGACATAACCAAAAACACTGTCTTTATTGACTCTTTAGCTGGCAAATTGGAAACTACTCACGGTGGAACAGAGGCTTCGATCCTCATGGAAGTCGAAGATCGAATTAGCAGGCGTAACAACGTCGTTGTATTTGGTCTTCAGGAATCTAAAGATCCTAGTCATGATCAGATCTTCCAAGGCCACTCAAAATCATATTTAGTCTGCCTAGTCACCCTGATACATTTGTACAGAAAATCACCGAAGCGAAGCGCCAAGGGCAACTACCTCAAGTCTTTGGGCAAATATCAGTTGCGAAAGACCGTACTCTCCGTCAGTGCCAAGAACAAAAAGCTGTGGTCACAGAGCTGCATCGTCGGAGGGAATTAGGAGAAACAAACCTGCGGATAATGACGAAGAATGGGCAGCCGACCACAAAATAACTATATTAAATTCTTCTATTAAACACTTCTCAGTGTATTACCAAAATGTTCATGGCCTTAAGTCAAAACTTGGAACATTATTTAGTAACACAATGTCTGTCGAGTATAATGTTTATGTTTTAACTGAAACTTGGCTTAATTCAAATATTTTTTCTTCAGGAGGTCTGGTGGTGGAGTTCTTATAGCCGGTGAGGCGGTTTTATTTCCTAGTTTAATAAATTTTAATTAAATCACTGAAGATTTTTCGCAAGTTGATATTGTAGGGGTATCCTTTGGATCTTACCCTCTTACAACTACATTAGCTCTATATAAACCGCCTGACATGCACCAGCAACTCTACTCGGACTTCCTTGAGGCTCTGTCATCTCATCCGTTCATGGATGCTGAAGCATTGGTTATTATGGGTGACTTTAACGCTCCTCACTTCTATACACATGCCAGCCTCGATATGTGCACTGCTAAGTCTGAACTTTTACTTACATATTCAGTCTTTCACAACTTGAAGTAGCTCAATACTGTACTAAATTGTAGTGGACGTCTTTTGGACTTGACCTTTGCATCAGTTGACTGCTCTGTCGAACACAATGGTGATCCCATCTCGAAAATTGATCCTTACCACCCAGCACTCACTATTTCTCTGCAGTATATGACTGATCGATCCAAATATACACCTAAGTTACCTGTCAGTAAATACAATTTTCATCGTTTTGAAAAGTCTCCGCTAATGTGGGAACTAGACCGTATTGACTGGTCTACACTCGATAGGCATGACTCGGTTGACACAATGTGTGACTTATTCTACTCTCTTCTCAATGAGGCCCTTGATAAAGTCATTCCAAAATGTAAACCCAAGTCATATCACTCGACCAAATACCCACCCTGGTTCACCTGTGACATAATTAAAGACTGTAACATGAAAGAAAAGCTTAGAATTAATTACCGCAAAAAACCATGTGAATACCTCCGCCCTGATAAAAAAAAAGTATTGAGACAAAGAAAAAAATATTGAAAAGTATTGGTTTTCTAGTCAATCCAATACTTTTTCCTTTGTCCCAATACTTTTTTTTATTCAGGGCGTATTCAGTACCATGACTTAACATCATCACTGAAAACTAGAATAAAAGATGCCTACTCTATTTATCAACGTAATGCTGAAGCAAACCTAGTTGAAAACCCCAAAAGTTTCTGGAACTATATTAAGTACAAGAAAAACAATAATCAGTTCTCAGCTAACTTTTACGTAAACAATCAAATAGTCTCAAATTCTGATAAAATTGCTTCAGCATTCGCCAGCTATTTTTGTAGTGTCTTCTCACCATCAGATGGTCCTGTGAACCAGAATACTAGCAGACAATCTTTCCAGTTGGACGGTAAGCTTTTGTAAAACTTATTGTTGATGCCATCTGGGCCAGGCTCTTTGTTACTTTTAAGGTTGTTTAGACATTTTGAAAGCTCTGAATGCGTTATTTCAGAGTCAAGTTTATCTTCACTTAGGTGGAGGGGGGTATTACAAATTGGTTGCTTCGTGGGCAAGGTCTTTGCGTAGAAATCATTCCAAGTATCGACGGACGGCCCTTCTCAGGAGGATTTTTTGAATCTGCAGCATCTGACATCGTTCCAGAATTGAGTAGCGTTCTTGACTTGCGCGAAGTTATCTTGAATAGACTTGGCAAACTGGCTTTTTTCCATGAAAGGAACTTGTGGTAGTTATTTTTCTGTTCGATGTACATCAGCCTATCAGTAGAGTCGAAGGTAGACTTGAAACAATTTTTCAATAAGTTGGAGACCAGTTTTTTGGCGTCGCGGCAGTCCCTGTCGAACCATGGTTTATGGTCTATTGTTGTTGTGCTGATTCTGGGACTGGTCTTCATTTTGCATATTCTGCGGCTTCCTTGATGCTCTCGATTAGAATTAGAGCTTTGCGGTCTAAATTTTGTTCAGACCAGTAATTCACATTGTCCAAGGCAGCCAGGTAGAGAATATATGAGTCCTTTGTATTTAAATTCCACTTAAATTTGTCTCTGTTCACCTTGGTATTAACTATTTTTTGTGCGGCACTTCCAATTTTAATTTTAATGACTACTTATAAAATATTTATGAAAATACTAAGTTAATTGAAAATGTATTAGTTAAGTAAATGAAAAATTGATTATTGTATTATTTTTAGTAACTTCGTTCAATGGTTTTAATTTTGTCTCTCTTCAACTTTACGTTTTGGTTTCAATAAATTATCTCACTCTTTAAAAGAGAAAAAAAAATTCCGTAAGTTGTTTTTGTATGAATTAATTTAGTCACAATTAGAAATTTAATAATTTATAATTAATAAACAGCCAATAACAAAATTAGTTTCCATGTATCTTAAACAATAAGAATGTAACCGTTAGAAATTTTAAAGAATTATTTAATCATCGATATTATGCCCAAACATTTGATGAAAAACATGCTGTCTTCTGTCTTCAATGTTTAAAATTACATTTTCATTGTTCATATTTTCACTTTCATTATCGCTACTATATTCATTTTCATCTTCGGAATAATTTTCACTATCATTTATTATATTTATATTATGTAGTATGCATGCTGCCATAATACTGCGTGTAATTAAATCTAATCTCAAATTATCAAATTTTGTTAAACGACGAAATTTTCCGATTAGTAAACCAAAAGCTTGCTCTACATTAGGGTGTCCGTTATTTACCAAGTTGATTTTTTTTCCCTGACGCCCCCTGGATTTTTAGTTCTTGACCTAAAAAAAATATCCTACACAAATAAGCTCTTAATTACCAAATTAAACCTTGTCCCAATCGAGTTACATTTCCCATTTAAATAACATGGGAATTTGCAACTTTTTGTTATTAATTTTTTTTCCTCTGAAAAGATGCCACTATGACTATTATCGATGCATATTCTGTTAGGAAATTGAATGCTTTACAAAAAAGTTCTCTTATAATTTTTCAATAAAATCATTCCTTTAAGAGTTATTCGTTGTTTAAGTTGTGTTGATAGTTATTATCATAGTTTTTCAGTCTTGATATAAAGTTTCATGTGTTATAATCATTTATTTCATCTATAAATGTTCCAAAAATATTATTAAAAAGATTAATAGTTACTGTAACGTTAATAATACGATGTTTTGAATACAATTTTAATAATATTGCCGCATATTTGAATTTTTCTGCGAATCCTTACATGGATCCGCATATTTGAAGTCTGCGAATCCTTACATGGCAGCCATCGATAGCACCGATAACGCCATTGATATTTTGTCTCTGAGAAAAACTATGACTAATAGCAGCTTTGTCATTTTCATTTGTTGGCCATATTATAAACTCATCACATAATAGATTATAAAGTTTAAACCATCATTTATAACTTTATGTGCGGAACTGCGACTTACATCGAATCGATCTCTAATTTGATGAAATGTTTCAGTATTAGACAAGTACCATAACACTATCAAAAAAGCTCGTTCATGACTGATTGCATTTTCTTGAAGTCCATTATTGATAAGAAAAATACTTTGTTGAAACCGATCTGAAAAAATTTTTCATTTACATTGAGAATTAAAACTATACAATTATCTTAAAAATTTTTGAGATATTACGTCGATACAAAGTGAAATATCTTAATGAAGTTACCTATTAAATTATAAGTCGTTTGTCGAGATAATCTAAAGTGACTCTTAAATTCAGCATCTGCATAACGATTGACGGTATCTTCGACGAAGTATTTTACACAGATTCTTTTATGAGGAGATATTTGTTCATATTCATCAGAAGATCCCGTATTACTCGATTCACTTTCATCTGATGAAGTGCATTAATAATCCAGTCCTATAAGATTACGGCTAAATAAATAATTATCAATACCTAAAATTGCGCCAAAAAAAAAAAAACGCCAACGAACACGACCAGTGTGTAACTTACACAGTTGATCGAAGGTGTCTGTTCCACTTTTTGCTTTATTACAATGCTCGATTATGCATGATTTTCCATCATCCGGATTAATTGCTGTGGATTGTAGGTAAGAGGAAGCCACCAATACATTTCTTTTTTTTTGGCGTCCATGAAACAAGCGTGATTGAATCATGATGACAATATTTTGCGGTTCGCTCTTCACCAGCAATTTTTATTTCCAATGGAATCTCCATCTTGTTGCTACGGATAGTACCGGTAATCGTTAAATCGTAGGGTTGTTTTTGAATTTTTTTAATCAGAGGAATTGTCGTAAACCAGCTGTCACATCCCGAGAAAAAATATTTATATATAATTATATATATTTATATATAAATTGATGATATATGATTATATATGAAAAATGGCCAAATATAATCATATATGATTATGTATAACTATATATAATTATATATAACAATATTTAATTATATATGTATTACATATAATTAATTATTGGGTTAATTTTATGGATAGAGTATTTAATATGGTCCTACGCAATTCTCTATAAATAATTAAAATGCAAAAAAAATGTTTAGATATAATTTTACGCCTATAACACCAGCGATCACCCATCCAACTACTAACCCTGCTCAATGCTGCTTAGCTTTGGTGATCTCCGTGCGTCTTGATCAGACCTGTCCATGCCTGTTCATGTCTGAACCGTTAAATACGCTCAGACCTGATCAGACCTGATCAAGCCTGTATGTGTGTATGTGTGTGTAAATTTGTAAGTAAATTTTTGTCGTACGGTTTCTCAAAAACGAATCGACTAATTGAATTCTACGACACGTCATTCGAAAGGGGTTATCGAAACTTAGATCTGATTAGATTTGAATTAATCCATCGAGCCATTCCGAAGAAAAAAACCAAAAAAAAATTTGAATTTTTACGTTTTTTGAAAACAACTTTTAAGCGTGCGAAAAAATCATAATGAAACCATGTATACATTTTTTGTGCTTAAAAAACTACGTTGAATACTTTTTGAAAAATGAAAATCGAACGACGCATTTAAAAGTTATAGTTATTTAATAAATATATTTTGAGCTCGAGGAGCTTAAAATGTGAAAAACTGTGCTTCGAGCTTGAAAAGCTCAAATATTAACTAATACACACTTTTTAAGGTACTTCAAATGCAAACTCAGGGGGACGTTTTAGGGTTGGCCTGCGCGGTCAACCGATTTCCAGATTTTTTCAATTATGTAGAAATAATTTTTTTATGATATTCAAATAAACTGTATTTAAATAGATAATACGTTATAATACAACTTTCAATGCATTAAAAACCTTTTTAACTTCCCGCTAAGAAAATTAAAAATTTTCAAAAATCGGGAAGTTATTGGATTTACCCCGTTTTTCGAAAATCGAGTTCTCATCAGATCTTGACGTTTTGAGGTCCTAGGAAGCTTCCCTAAATGTTTTCGCGATGATGTCCGTATGTCTGTGTGTGTGTATGTATGTAACCCTCTTATAACTTTTAAACGGCTTGACCGATTTCATCGCGGTTGACACCATTCGAAAGGACTTGACCAAAATTAGATTTTGAATAGCATTCGGACCGATTCGAACCAGTAGATTTTGAGAAATCTCGAAAAAACTACGAAAAAAATTTTTTTGAAAGGTGGTTTTTTTGGAATTACTTTTAAATGGCTTCACCGATCAATTCCAAAATCTAAACAGCTCTTAAACGGCTCGATCGATCTAAACTTGAAAATTCTTTATGAGACTTCAAAAACTGCGTTGAATGCCATTAACCGCATGAAAATCGGTTCATTCATTCAAAAGTTATTGCAGTTTGAAAATTCAAAAAATGGTGCTTTATTCAACTTTTATCAGACTTTTGAGCTCGGAGAGCTCAAAATGATACGAAAATTATATTTTAAGCTCGAAGAGCTCAAAAACGTACTAAGTGCAATTTCGAGCGTTTAAGTATGGAATTAGCGGGAAGTTGCAGGGATGGTCCATAGGGTTGACCGTTTTCCTAATTTTTTTCTATTATTAGTGTCGTTTTTTCTACAAACGTAGGATAACGCGAAAGATAAAATTTTTAGAAAGATTTTTATCTTATTACGCCAAAGGAGAACAACTTCTTACGTGCGTACATAAGTACTAGGGTGGGCCAAAAAAAACTTTTAATTTTTTTTTTCTTAGCCACTACGAAAATATCGTTCAAGATGACGAAAAAAAAATTCTGGTATAGTTTCAGCCCTTAATATTAATATTAAGAGATGACTCGTTGTGATTTTTGATTTCCCGTTTAAATAACATAGGAATTTTTTTTTTGATTGGATTTTTGATGCACTCGAACGAATGAATGTCTAGTAAAAATAAATAGATATTCTTGTAGGAAATTTGACGATCTACAAAAAAGGTTTGAAATGATTTTTTGCTAAGTTGACTCGTTTAAAAGTTATTCGAGGTTAAAGTCCAACCTCAAATAGTTGAGGATGACATTTACAATTTCTTATACTCTATCACAAAATAATGACTCAAAAACATAAAATATCTTAGTTTTCGTAAATTTTATCGAGTATTTTTTAATTAAACAACAACATTTTTAAAAAATATCGATAATCATAAGAAAAATCGATATTTCCATACCTAATTAAAAAAAAAAAAACGCGGGACTGTACTTTACCTGAGTAATGACTTGAAAAAATTAATCATTCCCTGAAAAATAAATAAGTGCTTTATTTGCACTTGACTATTAGGTCATTACCTTTATTTTACATTAAAAATATTAAAAATCATGTTTCAATAATTTTTTAATTGTAATAAAACTGTTTATTTTATAACTTGCCATTTTTTTATTCTCAAAATGAAACTAAATTTTTTTTTGTTACAATTGGGAAATTTTTGCATGTAATTTTTAATTACTTGCAATAAATTTTGCAACTGTTCTTTATTTTTGGTCAGACATTTATTATACTCGTCTATTAATGCAACCAACCTCTCTGCTACACCATTGACAACGCTGAGACGTTTTAATGATAGATTCTCTTGATAGCTCTCATCCTGTGTCCAAAATTTGACATTTTCGTTCAAGAAATCAGTAAGTAAATCAATAGCAGAAATAGGAGTTGCAGAAAATCGTCAAATATGGCGTCCGAGTAACATCAACGTAAAAGTGCTCTCTAAGTATTTTACATTTCATAGTGTTTAATATCAGTCTAAATTGGAGTAATTGGTACTGTTAATTTCGTCTTTTCTCAGTGGTGACATTGTAATAATAACACGGCTGTCTCCACCTTAGCCTGCATTATTATCAATAAAAATAGTTTGATTTTAGTCATCTTACAACTAACCAAAAAATATCAAGTTATCATCAACTTGCTACCACATGAGGCGCCGCCTTCAGTTAACATAGTCAACTAGTTCCAACACTAATATTAGCGTCATTACAATAACATCATTTTGTAGTGACCGGAGTTATCGGCGTGTCGATACGATATAGTATATTACTGTTTTTGACATCGATTATACAGCACATGTCATCATTATTTACTTTCCGAAAATAGTGATCACTTTCAGTCAGTGTTTGTAAAATGCCTCCTAAATTAAATATTGGATCACATGGCAGTAGCCCAGTTTTTACGCCAAAAAAATGTAAGGGTTGTGGCAGTAACATTGTTACATCTGAACCCGTAAATTGTAACAAATGCCAGGCTCAGTACCATCCGGGGTGTGCAAAAGCTCAAAATATATTACAGTCAGGTGAATTTCAAAAGTGTTGTGGTCCCAAGAAAGCTCTTTCTCTGGATGACATAAGGGAAATGCTCTGTGTGGAAAACTCTACCCTGAGAAAAGAAATTTATGAAGATTCATTAAAGGTTTTTAACCCGGTTAAAGCGAGTGTTGACGCACTTCGTGTTGACCTTGAAGAACTGTCAGCGAGGTTTGGCGACAGAATGACAGCTATTGAGTCGGACAATGTGATATTAAGTAATCGTCTTGAAACGGCCTGTGCCGACATAACCAAGAACACTGTCTCCATTGACTCTTTAGCTGACAAATTGGAATCTACTCGTGGTGAAACGGAGGCTTCGATCCTCACAGAAGTTGAAGATCGAATTAACAGGCGTAACAATGTCGTATTTGGTCTCCAGGAATCCAAAGATCCTAGCCATGATCAGAGAAATAAATCTGATTTCAACCTCATCAAGGATTTAAATGCAGCCCTTCAGATGGATCTTGCTCCTGTAAATGTTCATCGCCTCGGTAAATTTTCGCCTGCTCTATCTCTTCCAAGGCCACTCAAAATCATATTTAGTCTGCCAAGTCACCCTGATACATTTGTACAAAAAATCATTGAAGCGAAGCGCCAAAGGCAACTACCTCAAGTATTTGGACAATTATCAGTTGCGAAAGATCGCACTCTCCGTCAGTGCCGAGAACAGAAAGCTGTGGTCACAGAGCTGCATCGTCGGAGGGAGCTAGGAGAGACAAACCTGCGGATAATGACAAAGAATGGGCAGCCGGCCATCGTCAATCATCCACTGAAGCTGGATCAACATCAACAAGCTCCAGGGACAAAATAACTATATTAAATTCTTCTATTAAACATGTCTCAGTGCATTACCAAGATTTTCGTGGCCTTAAGTCAAAACTTGGAACAGTATTTAGTAACACAATGTCTATTGAGTATTATGTTTATGTTATAAATTAAATTTAGTTTAATTTAATTATTTTTTACACTGAAATTTTTGATAATAATTTGTAACATTGTTATACTGATGTTTGTTATAAACATATTTTCTTTTTTTGTTCTTCTTTCAGTGCACCACTTTAAGTACATTAAAGTATTATTGTTTTTTTTTTTTACTTCCATTTTGTATTTTACAAATATGTAATATGATATTGTAAGAGGACGTTATATTTATATTTACAAATTTATACTCTAGTGACCCTGTTATTGGCAATTGCTGTTCGGTCTTTATGTAAAGAAATAAATAAATAAATAAATATTAATATTAAGAGCTGAAACTTTACCAGAATTTTTTTTTCGTCATCTTGAACGATATTTTCGTAGTGGCTAAGAAAAAAAAATTGAAAGTTTTTTTTGGCCCACCCTAATAAGTACACACACTTTTTTTTAACTTCCCGCTAAAAATCTCAGATTTTCAAAAATCGGGAAGTAGTTGTTTTCACCCCGTTTTGCAAAAATCGAGTTTTCATCAGATCTCGACGTTTGAAGGTCACAGGAAGCTTCGCTGACTATCCCCGCGGAGTTGTCGCTCTGTCTGTATGTATGTATGTGTGTGTGTTTTTTTTTTTTTTTTTCCCGTGTGTGGCTTTGCTTGTCCATCTTTTTACAACATCTGTGAATTTGGTAATAATTTATTATTTAACTTAGTAATTATAATATTAAGAGAACCAGTCATCTGGAAATTTTTTTTAAATATTGATAATCTCATATTGATTAATAATTATTTGCATACATAAGTAATTATTTAAATTTTCTACACTGGCGCATCTTTCACTTTTTAACTTCTCGCTAAAAATCTCATATTTTCAAAAATC
>CAJNRD030001119.1:17306273-17349100 GCA_905319865.3 Cotesia congregata | reverse complement strand
CTAGTTTATCGACCTTACTGATAGGTTAAATTATCAAACTTAGTCATTATATTTATAAATTAAGTCTATAAATTGAGAATTGTATCACAGAATCGATTAAATTATAATTTATTTTTATGATAGAAATAAAGTTTACGGAAAAAAAATTTTTTCCATTTTTAAAAATTTGACAATTTTTTTTTCAAATAAATAAAAAAATATTAAAAAAAATCGGCCCTGCTCGGGATTGGCAGGGATAGTTGTCAAATTAATTGAAGTTTTTTTTTGAGAAAAAAAAAAAAGAAAATGGCGGACTTCGAAAAAATGACGATTTTACTTATAAAAACCGATTATTTTATATAATTGATCATGTTAAATTTTTTTCGTATAATTTTTCAAAAAGTTCATTCAAAAACAAAAATTTAAAAAAAAAAAGGTACCCAAAAGTGAATTTCTAAAAAAGTTATGGCTATTTGAAAATAAAAAAGCTATTTTTTTGAAAAATTCATAACTTTTTTTGGGTTGGATAAAAAAATTTGAAAAAATTCTCAAAAATGTCTTTCAAAGGGTAGAAAAGAATAGTAAAGTTTCAGCTGAATCTAAAGGAGTCGGGTTCAAAAGTGGTCGATTTGGCATGGAATACCCCATATACAATTATGTATAAGTATATATAATTATTAGAGTGGTCCAAAAAAAAAAAGTTTTTTGCCTATCATCTCAAAAGCTTCTCTAAGGTGTAAAAAAAATTCCCTTCAAAGCGCAGCTAGATATCTCAATTCTTCATGAAGCTCAATGAATTTTTATTTTCCCATTTAAATAACACGTAAAAAAATTTTATTTACGTTTTCATCCGGTAAAACTACGAAAAAAATTTTTTTTGTATTTTTCGTCAATTATTCTTGTAGGAAATTCAATTTTCTACAAAAAAGTTCTGAGGTAGTTTCTTCGTAATCTTAACGAGTAAAAAGTTATTGAGCTTTAAATACTCGCACAAAAGAAAAGTTGAACGAAGATAGTTTCAAAGCATCTTTTCGAAAACTTTTTTGAACACTGCATGTATTTATTTCAAAATTTATCAATTTAGACTATTTCTAATGTAATTAACATATGTCTTTTGGTGAAGTATTAACTGTGAATTATGAATAATTTTTCTCATTATAATTTTGATATTTTTTCCTATGAGCAATGATTTTTTAAAATTGAACTTGAATTTCATTACGGAATCTGAATCAAGAGCAAACTAGTACTTCCGGATGTATACTGAATTTAATTTTTTTATTTAAGAACATGTAGGGCGGGTGAATATTTAAATTTTGAACATGAGGGACGCTTTTTGACCGAATTAAAAATCATGAAACTTTGCAGGAGAACGTAAATAAAAGTCCTTCGTGGATTGATTCTTTTATTTTTAAATTTAATCATTGAAAAAAAAAATGATAAATAAACAGGTAGAGTTTGTGCGTAAAACTGCCTTATCTCAGGAGTCATCACATATTTAAGTAAATAAGCGTGACTATAATGAAATTGCTAACAAACATACAACCTATATAACCTTTGAGACTGTTTTAATTTTTTGGTTATTTCTTATTTTAGTTTATATTACTTACAAGACATAATTATTAAAATGCAGCTAGGTTAGGGTAAGAAACTAATTATCAACAAAAAATTTAATTTACTATATATCTTCATGTAGGCCGCAAGAGAGTGCTAAAAGTAAATTATCTAGTTTCATTTTTTTAAGCAGTGGTTAGAGTATTTACAAAGTCTGGTAATCTCCTCCAGTGCATTTTACATGTAGTTCAAATAAACAAACCGATATATTAAATTGTCATTTGTTGTCACTGATCCAGACTAAATTACCGATATCAGACTGTATACCATGTTTTTAAGAAAAAAATATAAATTACATGATCAAATACTTTGAAACAGAAAATGTGATACAACGTCGATTCTAAAATCATATCTGATTAAATTTTCTTTTATTGCGAGTATTTAAAGCTTAATAACTTTTTACTTGTTAGGATTACGAAAAAACTACCTCAGTACTTTTTTGTAGAGAATTAAATTTCCTACAAGAATAATTGACAAAAAATACAAAAGAAAATTTTTTTCGTAGTTTTACCGGATGAAAACGTAAAGAAATTTTTTTTTACGTGTTATTTAAAAGGGAAAATAAAAATTCATTGAGCTTCATGAAGAATTGAGATATCAAGCTGCGCTTTGGACAGAATTTTTTGTATACCTTAGGGAAGTTTTTAAGACAGCAGCACTTGAAAAAAAAAATAAAAATGTTTTTTTTGGACCACTCTAATAATTATATATAATCTTTTTTACCCGGGTATATAATTATAGTTATATGTAATCATATATAATTATATGTAAGTAATATATAATTACATATAAGTATATATATTTTTTTTTATCCAGGTATATAATTATATTTATATGTAATCATATATAATTATATGTAAGTAATATATAATTACATATAAGTATATATAATTATATATAAATTTATAATTATATATAAATTTTTTTACCCGGAGACCTAACTCGAAAATGTCCCGAAAAATATATATTTTCAGCGAATAAATCGCTTTTGACAT
Organism: Cotesia congregata; assembly: GCA_905319865.3. NCBI lineage: Eukaryota > Metazoa > Arthropoda > Insecta > Hymenoptera > Braconidae > Cotesia > Cotesia congregata. Next base: position 17,346,515 of record CAJNRD030001119.1, on the reverse strand, counting down.
CGAGCGTGCATGGTGAAATGCACCTGGTCTTTAATGACGCGAGTGGTATAGAGACCCGGACTGTCGTAGGAGATGTCTCCGACCCCATCTCTTTCCGAGCAGCCCGGACTCCGAACGTCATGAGCTCCAACGGCCTCGGTTGCTTATGCTGCTTCCTCTCGACCTCCGTAGCCGCTCTTTTCCAAGCGTTCCATATGGTGTCCCTCGGTGTAGATGGGTCACTCAGCAACTGGTTGAACTTAGCGCGGCGTCTGTTCAACCGAGTCTGGTTTCTAGTGAGCCCACACCACATGGAGCGCTCAGAGTACACCTTCTGAGTCCTCCCATGGCCTTGATTAGTTTCAGCCAGTACCGCTCGGCCTGAAGCCGAGGGTTCCACATTATCAGTCTCTTTTGGCTTTACACCAGTTCCAGCAGCCCCCAATCGGTTGAGAACCGAGGGTTTGGTCGCTGGCGCCGTCGAAACCCGTTCATCAGTCACAGCAACATCCGCTCGGAGCGAAACCGATGGAACATTGTTTACTGTGGCTGACGTACTGGCCTCGGACACGCCAGCTCCCGCTCGGCCTTCAGCCGAGGGTATTGTTGCTGGGTGAAAACTGGGTAATTGAGGATCTAGCCTTGACAGAGCAGCTTCAACGTCCGAGGTGTTGAAGCTGATTCAGAAGACGGCCCAGCGAGGATAGAACACTGCACGGCCACGGAATTGGTTCCGGACCTCGCCCCTCCGATGTTAACTTGAGCCGCCACTGTTTGCTCCTGATCATCTCTCCGGGTCTTGGTCTTCTTCCCAAGTCTCCACATTACTCTGAAATTTTAATAAAATTAGTACAAAATATTCACAACTATATTTTTTTTTTATTTTCTCTCTGATTTTATTAGTTTTTTTTTTTTTTTTTTTTTTTTTTTTTTTTTTTTTTCAGAGTAATAATTATTAAATAGAGTTATTTTTTCTTAGCTAATCGGTCACTGCGTCTCGGCAGTTTTAGGTCGGGAATGTAATGTTGGCCTAACAGTTTACCTCTCTCATTTTTTAATTCTACGACTAACGGATCAATTATCTTAGAAATTAACGTCGGCCCTAAATATTTAACCCCGAGACTTGTGCTGTACCCAGCCGCTTTATTACTCAGCTTGCGATTAGAATAATAAACCTTGTCACCGACAGAGACCTTGAAACGGAATGTTACGTTCCCCTTGGTCGCCCCTTTTTCTCTTAAGGGCGCCACTGGATTTTTGTTCTCAGTATCCAGAAACTGGACCAGAACATGGAGTGCTAAGTCAGGGTCGCGAGAGATTTTCTGAAAGGTATTAAGATTTAGACACAGAAATTCGTTTTACAAAAATCATTTATTTATCCACTCCCCTTACAATTGAAATAATGGCCAAAATTACAATATATAAAGTTTCATCGATAATAATCCGCACTCACACTCACACTTATTCGTTATATTTCTCGCTGTCCAGCTAGACCCTCACGTGGTTGCAGTCCCCGATGCCTACTGGACTCTCACGATACTCTATCTACTTCGCGCCGTCCCCTGGACCTCTAACGCTACTCTAACTTAGTTCGCACCACTGAGCTGATCGAGATTCGTCAGTCCATAAGACACTGGTCCACTGTCTACGACCCCAATGGTGATGGTCATGCGCATAAGCCAATCGGGCTAGACGATGTCGTGGAGTGAGCATAGGCACGCGATTTGCGCGTCGCGCTCGTAGTCCTTGCTCTCGAAAGCGATTTCGGACCGTTAATGCCGAGATGTGTTGTTGGGGAGGACGTTGTCGACGATTGCGGAATTGAGGAGCGATCGTGTGAGCATGGGCAGTAGGGTTTCGACGAGCTTCGCGAATGATAGCTCGATCATCACGCTCGGTAGTGATTCGTCGTCTACCTTGACCCGGACGACGATCGTAACTTTGAGTCGCGTTGAATCGGGCATAGGCACGACTGACAACAGACTGACTCACTCCCATAGAAGCTGCTACTTCCACCTGACTGTAGCCCTCTTGAAGGAGGGTAACAATGCGAGCCACATCTGTGGCAGCTAAATGTCGGCGAGGCATATCAAAATGCCAAAGGTGATTATCGAAGAAAAGTTTACAGAAAATTCACGAAAGAAATTTAAGCAAGAAAGAATACAAAAAATTTAAGTTTTGTGTGAAGAAAAGACGAAAGCCGCGGGGGGTATATCAATTTTTTTTGATTGAATTTTTAAAATAAGATTTGAAACTAAGGCAGTTGTAGCGGTCAGAAAAAATTGAATTAATTTTTTTTGACAATAGTGGACCATTCTGAAGACGTTAAAAGAAAGAAATAGAAAAAAAAAAATTTTCGAAAAAATATTTCGAAAAAAATTTTCGAAAAAAAATTGAAATTTTTTTTTTTTTTTTTTTTTTCAAATTTTTTAAAAAATCAATCTTTTTAATCGAAAAAATAAAGATTTTAGAGAGAAAAAAATTTTTTTCATTGAAAAAATGAATAAAAATCACAAAATTGCTCATAATGGTGATTTTTGCAAAAACAAAGAATTTGAAGCTTCGGGGCACAATGAAAAAAAAATCGCAGCGCTTTGAATTTTTGAGGGATTTTAGGGGACACTTTGAGGTTGAAAAATTACCGACGATATTCTTCGTTCATCCATTTTATCCAAAGTTATACCAAGTTATCCAAATATCCTTAATTTTGCGAATTTTTGTCTTTTTTTCAGTCCGAGTTTTCAATTCAAAAAAAATTTTTTTTCTAAAAGATGTTTACATTTTCTTATAGAGAATATCGTGCAGTTTTCAAAACCTTTCTTTGATTTCCTGTACGATCATTATTTCCGGAGTTATTGAATATCAAAGTCAAAAAGAACTTTTTTGCTTTGATTGACGATAACTCCGCGGCAAATCGTCGTACAGGCTTTTTGAATACGGCAAATTAAAGAGGATTAAATTCTCTAAAAGAGCTTTTGAACAAAACAATAAAAAAAATTTTTTTGAAGCCCGTGGACCTTTTTTTAGACGGGAAAAAATTTGGAAAAATTTTTTTTTGGTAGTTTTCGTAGGATTTCTCCAGACCTGGCCATGACAAAAAATTTTCATGGTCATACCTGAAAACTAGACACTTGGAGCTACAATTTGCTTTTTTTATTTTTTCTGTACGACTATTTCCCTCGGAGTTACAGCTTGTTGAAAATCACCCAAAAATTTGGAATTTTTTTTATATCCCTTAATTTTTGTGACTAATGTATTATTTTCCTGATTAATATTTCTAAAATTTCGATTATAACATTTTCCGAATTATAAAATACAAATAACAAATTCCTATTATCTAAATTACTGCCGTATCTTCATTACTACAACAATAATTATCTAAATTTCAATTCCAAAATTTATCGAGGATTAAATCCATTCATTGTCCGAGAAATTTATTTAATAAATTTTAATCTTTGTTTCGCAAACTTAAATAAATTCCTTTAATTGAGTAAACTTAAATCTTTTCCATTATTTAATTTAATCCAAATTATTTTATTCCGAGCTATTTTATTTAATCCGGTAATCAGCAGTAAATTTTACTAAATTTATTTTTCGACGCAGAAGTGAAATTATGACAAGAGATTATTCTATTGTATTTCTTAAAACTTAATATTTTATTTTACTTGAGTTTATTTTATTTCAACGACTAAGAGACTTTAGTTTCGACCTTGCGTGTCCTCTACTCAGTGTTTTCGCGCGGGACAAGATGGCTGACGCTCTCGCTCGGTCTAGCGTCTTTGTTACTCGACTCAAGTATTTTATTTTCTGACGCAACTTTTACAAATTTATTATTCTCTCTTTTCTTACTAAATAATTTAGATTGACAATTATATTGAATTAAGTGATTATTTCCGGACTCTAAATTTAATTACGCCAAACATTAAATAATGCGCCGAATAATTTATTAAAATAAATTTTACTGTCGAATTACTTCTTGTCTCAAATAATTTTAATTTAGCGGTTTACTCAATTTCATTTCTACTGGCTTAAACCAAATTACTATTGATAGACTCCCAATTAAAACAATTTTACACATGGCGTAAAAATCTGGAATTAATAACCCGAACTAATGCCTAGTATTATCAACCCAGACATGCCTATGTGTAAAATAAGTAATGACAAAGACACGTTAACTTCCCTAAACAAATTAATTAATAACCCGAAACCTGTCCTAGTATTATTAATTAATTGTTTTATAAATTCCAATATTAATATTAAGTTTAATATTAAATCTGATACTAAATAAATAAACTATTTATAAATGACACTTAAAATAAGCTACTAAATTATTAAACTAACGATTGTGACTGAGCACGAAATGGCGGTGACCTTCAGCCGACGTGTTGCCTGGCTGATGCCGCAGACTCGAGGAATAATTAAGACTCGTTATTTGTACCTGAAGTATTCTTATAATTTTAATCTGCACTCCAACGGTGAGCTGCAACTCCTCGTCTTCGGGTACTGGCGTGAATTTTCCCTCGGTCAGGTATTCTCGATTTGGCGGCAAACTCTCGTCACCATCACTCGCGCTCTAGGTATTTATTACGCCTGTAACCGCAAATCAGCATTAGAAAATATTACCAATTAAGATTAATTTACGCAAGCTGGCAGGCGGCCTAGCAAGCAATAAATTAACAAAATATTATCGCTTCGTTCTACGTTGGACAAGCAGAATAAAAATAATTACCTTAGCTGGATGTTTTATAAAAATCTGCGTGTCGTCCAGTCGAGCCACTCAGTCACAATCAGGGGCTGTTCACTCAATGCTTTTAGATAGAGGCGAATTTTGTCACCGGAGGAAAATGGTGATACCAACGTAATGACAGAAATTACTATACTTTTTGAGATATTTTTCGTTAGTATAGAAAAAATGTCAGCAGTTTTTAGGAAATCGAGAGCGCCCTCTACTGAATAATGCGATTGGAGGAAATTTAAGCGCGGAAATTGAAATGAAATAATAATGCATTACAGCAATATTCATAATAAATAATAAAATATCTATATAAGTTAGTTTCAAATAAATTATTGTCAATAAAAAAATTAACAAACAATTAAGTACTACCAATAATAAGTATAAAATAATAATAAAATAATAAACCTCCTCACTCATGCTCGAGGCTAAAAATCACTTGATGATAGTGTGTGAGCATGTGCTTAGATGGCTACGTGGAATTGCGCGTGTCAAATAAATCTCAAAGCCAAGGTTCGATTCTTGCCGACGGCAAATATTTTTTTTTCTTTAACTAATAACAAATAATTAATAATTGTCTTTAAATGATGAATAATCGAATAAAATGAATCGTAGAATTTTTTTTTTTATTTGGAAAGAGAGTAAATATCAAACTATTGAGAAATTTTTTTAATGACAATGTCATAAATATACTAATTGTTAATGAAAAAAAAAAAATATAATAAATACGACCAATAATGAATAATAAATTATCAGAAACAAACCCACTCATGTTCGAGGCTTAAGAATCATATGGTGACGGTAATAATTATCTACTTAGATAGCCGCAAGAGATTCTTTGAGACAAGTGATCGACAGCGGAGAGGATCAATTCTCGCCAGCGGAGAATATTTTTTTTTAATTAATCAATAACAAAATTAAAGTTAACGGCGAAAATACTCTAAATATTTATTTTACTTGAAATAAATTTTTTTATTCAATTTTATTTTTATTTGATTGGCATTTTATCTTTATTCAATTTTATTTTTATTTGAGTCATATACCAAGAAAATAATATTACGAAATTAATTTTTACTTAAATTGAGGGCTGAGAAGTGATCAATTAATAAAATATATTAACAATTTTTATTGGTAAAAACTATAACAATTACAATAATAATATTAACAGTAACAATAATAATAATTATTTTTTATTTAGCTCTTAGCTGTTTATTTATAATACGTTATGAGTATTAAGTAACCAATTATTGAGTTATGAGTGAACAATCTACATGCATGTTATTTCGATTTACAGTATTTTTATAACAATATTTATAATCATTTTCACATATATTAGTCAAAATAAATTTACTTATAGTCTCCACAATTAAATTTATCAAATGGTTTTATACGCTGAGTTATATATTCTTGTAGATCATTTTTAAAAACATTTATTCTTATCTCATTCAAATAAAAATAAAAATAATAATAATAATTATAATAATTACAATCGTAAAAATAATTTCAAAATTTAAATAATTTTTTAAATAACAATCTAGGTATACAAATAGTGAATATAAACTATTATAAGGAGATTAAATAAAAATAGTGATTAAAGACTATAAACTAAATAAATAAATACATAAATAAAATGTACAATTCATAAAATAGTTATAATTTTTTTTTACAAAGCATAAAATAATCTGGATAAAAAACTATTGTCTAATAATTCTATATAAATTCAATCCATTAATTAAATGATGTCATCTGCGAATGTAAAAAGTCTGAAAGTTGAAATGTAGGTCCTTCGATGAAAAAAATAACTGCATACTTCTACTGAAAATGAAAAAGTTGTGTTAACTTAAATCTCTGTTTGTTATAAATATATTAAAGTATATGTATGTTAATTGTGAACTTATCTTTTTTCGGGTTTCGTCACCAAATAACTTTTAGCTGCTGGTAGACTCTTGATAAATCATAAACTCCTTGAATGTAATTCTGTAATGACAGAAGTGTTATAAAATTAAACGATCTTAGATTGTCAAAAATTTCAGAACATATTATTAATTTTTACCAACCACTAGACTATAATAACCGCTATATTTTCCGCTTGAAACTTGGGAATGGCTTCTATAATGATTTTGTATTTCTAGAAAAAAAAAAAGTTTGTATAAAATTTTCTTACTTAGTCATTTTCACAGAATTTACAGCTGCGTACATTTTCATACTTTTTTTACTTACCATTCAACTCGTAATTAGCTTTATTATTTACGTTGCCTTGTCTCCTTGCATTTTCAGTGTCGATGTTATCCTGACGTTATAATTCTGTAATTTAAAAATATAGTAAAAAATGTCTCAATCATCCTATATCCAATTACAGAGTTGAAAAATTCTTTTTTTTAACGTACCATTTAGCTTTTCCACTTAGCTCTGCTATTTTACCGGCGTTGGCTGCTCGTGTTTCTTCCAATTTAATGTTCCTGTTAATTTTTTCACTTTCTCGGCGTATCAATCTATTAACCAGCTTCTTAATAATCTCTCTATTCAGATCTTTAGCTAGATGCACTTGACACCGGTTCCAATCGTCAGAAAAGCAGGTTTCCATGAATCCAGTGATGGTTCCAACGATCTTTGGCTCATGTAATCTATTTGCGTAAGTTTCGTTGAAAATTTTTATACCATCGCTGATATTACGTCTCAATGTCTCAGAAATTTCCGGTATTCCGATTTCATTTTCTCTGAAAATGCACAATTTACAGGAAAGGCAACGGTATTTTTTTAGGAAGTTAGTCATCGAATCAAATACAGAGTCCGAAGTCTCCAAGTCACTTGCTGAGTTGTTTCCGTCATTGTCAATGTCTTCGCCCAACAAATTATTAAAAATTAAATCCCAATTTTCATTATTGTCTTCCAGATGTATTTGTGGTGTATCGATGTAATCCGAGTCCTCTTTCGGTTCCTCTGAGTGGTCACTAACACAATTGTTTCTGAAATCTTCAGATATTATTGCCGCAAATAAATCATCAAGTTCAATGATTGCTGGAATCTCTTCTTTCTCGCAGTTTGAGCCTTCAACCCGGAACTTGGCAAAAGTTGTCAGCAACGTCGTTTTGAAAGCATTTATGAAGTGTTCAGCTGTCAACTTATGGTTACATCCTTGCAAATTTTTAATTAAACCGAACAAATTTTCCAAGGCGTCTTGCGTAACCAATCGCAAATTAACTTTGTCAAAGTCAGCTTTGTTCAAAAGATAACTACACAGACCCATAGCTGCCTTGATATTATTTTTCAAAGCTGCTGGTGTTGGAGTGTTTATTTTGTCCTTAGTGCCACCGTTCGATCTGAAGTATTTCAAATCATCTATATGTCCTAAAATATCACTCCAATAGCCCCAATGATAAGAAGTTGACGAAACCGGTGCTCGAGATGTCTCAATCTTCCTATCAACTCCAGTGATTTTACTACCGTTAAGTGAGTCGAAAAGTTTATCGAGTTCATCGATAATGATGCCGGTATCATAAGCAGTCGGATATTTTTCAGGATTCGATGAACCAATTGCTTTTAATTTTTCTGCTGTTCTAGAGCTTAACACTTGGCCAGCTAAGTCGACGTTCATTTTGGATGTATTTGACAACATCCTTCCAATATCCTCTTCTGTTCTTGAACTCAATGATATTGCCTGGGTATTCACTCCGATGCTTAGACGGATTGTCCTTAGTCCAATTTTCAATAGATCCACTAAAGTTATTTCTTGAAGTTTTAATTAAATGGGAAAAATCATTTATACTTACAGATCATTATTTTTTGGAAAACGATGTAATGTACACTTGTCCTTGGTTTTGTGCTTACAAATCTTAACACGACAATACACAACCATTTTGCAATTATTATTAAAAAACAAATAAAGGCAAATGATAGTAAAAAATCCTATTGTAAAATAAAAATAATTAATTGAGGGAAAGAGAAGACAAGAAAAAAAGTTTAATAAGTATTAAGAATTATTAAGGAAAAAAATTTGTAAAAAAGAATAATTAATAATTATCAAGTACTAAATAGAAATTTTATTAGGAAATAATTTAAACAAAAGTAAAGTAAACAATCACAAAAGTTAGAGGTTATAAAACTTGAATAAAGAATTTAAGCAAAAAGGCTTAGAAAAAATAAATGTTCAATTAGAGAAATAGGCGTAAATAGTTATTAGATTTGATATATTGCTGATTAATTATCACTAATCAAGAATAAACGCTTCTAATCACAAAAATTCGAGATAACCAAAATTAACACATACGATCGCAGTAATTGTGGCTACAAGAATGGCGGATAATGTTTTTCCGGTGTGGCTTTCGGATATTATTATTATTATTATTATTATTATTGTCAGTGCTGCCACATTTGAGAAATCAATAGTGGTGAAATTTCATTTTCTATAGTTGCAACTCTCTTTTCCTCCGGAGACAAAATTGGGCATGGTGGGGGCCCAGAGTGAGCAGCCCCTGGTCACAATGAGTCTTACCAAATTTCGCTCGTTCGTTCTTGCTTCCTCTGCTCTCCCCACTACCACTACGCCGGCTTCTCCACTTCGGGGCCTTTCTCACTAGCTCTAAACGAGCTTTAGATCACAGCGCACTGTGAGCAGTCGATAAATGACTGGATACCGAAATAGGGGACTTTACCGAGTAACGATCACTCCGTTACAACCTCCGGGATTTTTAAATCAGTCCCGTGGTATTTCTCTTTCGCTCGTTTTCTTTTTTCATATTCGATTCGATTTTGTGTCTGAGCTCATCAAGACGCTGTACCCTTTTGGCCCACTCTGGATTTCTGAATTTAAGATCATCTAACTCCAAGTGAGTTGTCTGACCTGCTGGGCGCGGTTCTTAGCCATGAAATAAATAATACGGTGACAGTTTTAGAGAGAAGTGGAAGGCACTGTTTTAAGCCAGTTGAAACTCGCCCAGGTGCTCATCTCACTCTCTCTGGTCTTTATTGATGAAAGCTCTTATCATTGGTTTTAATGTACGATTAATGCGCTCTACTGGATTAGCCTGAGGGTGTGAAACGGCAATTGGAGAGAATTTCACTCCGACTCCACTCAGATAATCTTGAACTAGACTGTTAACAAATTCTTTACCATTGTTCGTCACCAGGAACAATGGGTAACCCCAAAGTGAGAATGCCCATTTAAAACACTGAAGTGAACTGGCTCCTGTGTGTTGACGTATTGGAAAGAATACCGAAAACCGGGTATAAAAATCTTGAATAATCAGAATATATGAGTTTCTGCGTTTTGATCTGGTAAACGGACCCGTAACGTCCGCTGCCACTACTGCCCACGGTTTTATCGGTTGTCTAGTCTGAAGTGAAGTCTTGGAGGAGGTTTGTTTATATTTAACTTGCTTACAAGTTTCACAGGCTTTTACGAAGTCTTCAACATCCTTTGACATGCCTGGCCAGTAAAACTTGATCTTAATGCGCTCGTACATTTTATCACGACCAAGATGACCAGCATCTGGTTCCTCGTGATTTCTTCTTAGTAATTCTGGTACTTCGTGGTCTCTCAGTACCTTTTTCCACTCATCCTCGTCACCCAGGATCTCCGTAAGGGGATCGGGTCTTCTACAATAAAGGTGATCCTCCAAGATTTTCCAGTCTGGAAAATTCTTTGGATGTTTCCTGACATTGTTGAATTTAATGTCATACCAGTTTGGTGTTTGAATATGGACAAATCTAGCTGTTTGTAGTCTGTCCTTTATTTCCATCCAATCTTCTGGAGAATCATCTTCATATAGCCGAGAAAGAGCGTCTGGTCCCTTGTTTGTCGTACCTCGTTGATGCTTGATGGTGACTTGGTGAGAAAAGAGCTCAACTGCCCATCTCGCTAGGCGTCCGTTTGGTTCTTTAAGTGAGTGCAGCCACAACAGAGAAGCGTGATCTGTGACCACCATAAACGGAGCACCTTCGAGATAGCACCTCAGCTTCCTCACCGCCCAGACTACAGCTAAGCACTCCTTTCCTGTAGTCGTATATCTAGTTTCTGCACCACGGAGCTGATGACTGAGACAAATAATTAAATGCTCTTTGTCTGTTCCGGGTTCTTTTTGAACTAGACAGGCCCCAAGACCGGTGTCGCACGCATCAGTGTATAATACGTACGGCCAGTCGGGTTTTGGAATTGACAAGGGCTGAGCATCAACGAGAGATTGTTTAAGTTGTTGAAACGACTTCTCTTCTTCTGGATCCCACCTTCACTCCGAATTTGCGCCTGTTAATTTGTTCAAAGGACCTTGAGCCTTCGCAACATTCTGGAGGTGGCGGTGGTACCAGTTAACGAGGCCCAGAAAACTTCGTAATTGTTTTTTATTTGTAGGAGTAGGAAAATTTACGACTGGTGAGATTCTTTCTAGATCTGGGTGTAACCCAATTTCGTTGACCACAAATCCCAAGAACCTCAACTCGTTTCTGCAGAACTTGCACTTCTCCGGGTTGATAAGGAGACCAAATTCACGAAATACTTCAAAAAGCAGGGCTAGGACTTTTAGATGTTCTTCAAAGGTTTCACTTATCACGATCCAATCATCAAGATAAGCGAAAACTTGTTCAGCCCATTTCAGAGGAAGCTCTCTTTGGACTAATAGTTCGAAAAAACGTATTTTTACGTGGTATATAGCTTTTTGAAAAGTACTCGGGCCTACCAGTCCGTATGGCATACGTAGCCATTCAAATTGGCCTCTACCTTCCACGGAGAATGCTGTTAGTGGAACTGAGTCTGGTGACATAAGAATTTGATGAAAGGCCTCTCGTAAATCCATAGTTGAGATGTAAGTAGCCCCATGGAGAGCACTCAGTATTCTGAGCATGTTCGGCAGTAGGTGAGCTGGTGGAATTGTTTGTTGTGGAATTGAGACTGCGTTATGCGGGTTCTCGACGTTGTCTGGGAGTGATGCTGGATGCACGACTCAACTTCGAGCAGCAGGTGAAACACGTCAGTGCCAAAGCGTCAGTAGTGAGGGCTTGTCTCGCACGACTGATGCCTAACATTGGAGGCCCAATGCAGAGCAGGAGGCTACTATTATCATCAGTAGTCACATCAGTGCCCACTTACGGAATATTCATTTCGGCTGATTCACCGGAAACCCAAGGACCAGTATATCGACTGAGTGCCCTACGAGTAGCTAGTGGCTTCCGCACTATATCAGAAGAAGCAGTGTGCGTCATTGCTGGAACCCTACCTCTTAGAGTTCTAGCAGAGGAAAGACGAGCCCTTTACCAACAAAAAAGGTTAACTGCACTGAGCCCTGAAGAACTTAGAATTGAAGAACGGCAGAAGAGCATAGGCCTATGGCTACAATGGGATGCTGCAGAGAAGGGTAGGTGGACGCACCGTCTCATACCTCGGATCGACATTTGGCTTAACCGGAATCACGGCGAGGTCAATTACTTTCTTACGCAGATGTTGTCGGGACGCGGTTGTTTTCGAAAGTATCTACACCACTTTAAACACGACGACTCTTCGGAGTGCCCGTCCTGCCCAGGAGTTGCTGAAGATGTGGAGCACGTCTTCTTTGTATGTTCTCGTTTCGATCCACAGCGTGAAGAGTTGGGGAGGATCCTGAACCAGAAAATGCAACCAGATTCACTAGTAGAAGCAATGTTGACATCAGAAGCTGCCTGGAACGCTACCAACACGTTTGCAACAGAAGTCCTTAAAGACTTGTGTTCCACCGAAAGAAGAAGAGCAAATAGCAGAAGATAGAAGGAAGGAAGTTAACCCCTTAGCCACTAGAAGGAAGAGCAGTAGCTAAATCCTCGCTTCATGAAGTAATGCCTGACGGCGATTCCCATGAGGGATTAGAGGAAAAAAGGAAAAGGGGTTTAGGGTTTAGTGGGTAGGGGCGTGAGCGTCGAGTTTTAGTATGACGCTGCGTCGAGTCGCCACATATCCAGGCCAAACAGCTATGCCTGGAATCTGTAAAAAGGATTCCCCCCCTCCCCCAAGGAAAAAAAAACACACACACACACATACATACAGACGTACGGACATCATCGTAAAAATAGTCAGGAAAGCTTTTTAGGGCTTCAAAACGTCGAGATCTGTTGCAACCTCGATTTTTGCAAAACGGGGTGAAAACAATAACTTCCCGATTTTTCAAAAATCTTCGATTTTCTTAGCAGGAAGTTAAAAATTAATTGCAAAAAGTTCTCAATTCCCATGTTTAAATGAAAAATGTGTAAGATATTTTTTTTTAAGGTCAAGAACTAAAAATCCAGTCGCGGTAGCGGAAAAAAATCAACTTGGAAAGTAACTGACACCCTATTGTATTATAGTAAATTTTAATACAATTTATTTAAAAAAAACCACGTAAACTAGGCTACTGATATAAAGTACGGCACCAGTTCATCGAATTCTGGAACTGATGAGAATAGCCTGGTCTCGATATCTCACTTTGTTCGGAAGTAATCGTTGGAACATACAAAATCAGCAAGTGGTGTCAGGACGTCCACGTAAAATTTTTTTCGAAACGTTTTTTTTTTTTTTTCAAAGTTACAACATGAAATGATTTTCAAAGTATGAGATGATTTACTTTATGATGTACATCGACTCATATTGTTGTATAAGTGCAATATGGTTGTGATCGAGGCATTTAAAAATCACAAACTTGCTTGATCTTAACGAGTCGGAAGTAAAGCACTACCTCACGTGCTTTGCGCTATAAGGCATACAATAAAAATTCTTGATGCGCTTTTTCGTGAAATTGAGGGTAAATCTATTATAGTTCATTAATACCATATGCTCGTAATAAAATTTGCTACAGACCACGAAAACCTTTTTTATCCTTCTCTCTATCTATTTTCTATTTATCGTTATTTGTTATTCAATTTAATTTATTTTCACCACTTATTTGAGAGTTTGACTGAGAACTTTATTGATAAAAGTTCATTGGTAAATTGGTGAAGAAAATGCGAGTCGACTAGGCTTAGTATGTTTTTAGAGTTTCTTGAACTGAATATTTTTTAATACTCATAATAATTGAATTGTCACTATAGATTTGGTAAGATAATAATATTTTATTTTTTAGCCCAAGTCAAGGTCCTTGCTGTTCAAGTGAAACTTGTCAGTTTGTTCCACTAGTTGCCAGGATGGAATGCAAAGTTGAATCAGAATGCAGTTACAATTCGACATGCAATGGTTTGACGTCAGAGTGTCCCCCTTCTTTACCTAGGGCAAATAAGACATTGTGCAATGAAGGAACACAGGTAACTTTTAATAAGAATGTTTTCGTTTAATGGTATCTTAAATAAATTTTATTTTATTTTTAAAAGCTTTGCATCAACGGAGAATGCACTGGATCAATCTGTCTAATATGGAATCTAACAGAATGTTTCCTCACTAGTAACATTATTCCTAACATTGATAAACGTAAGTTATGTGAATTAGCTTGCCAAAATGGTACTGATACAGGAACTTGTCGAAGTACAAGTGAATTTGCACAAGAGTTTGGCTTACCTGAAGGTGGTATTAGCCTTCGCCCAGGCTCCCCCTGTGATAATTTTCAAGGCTACTGTGATGTATTTCTTAAATGTCGTGCTGTTGATGCTGAAGGTCCACTGGCTCGATTGAAAAATCTTCTTTTTAATAAAGAGACTCTCTTAACTGTAGCTCAATGGGTGACGGTAAGAACTAACATCTTTTTCTATTTAAATTATTAACGATAATAAAAACTATTTAACAAGTATGAACTATACACTAAAATGAAAGCTATTAAAGTATTCGGAAAAACAAGATTTAACTGGTTACCATCTTGCATGGAACCAAGTTCCATTTATAGTTAAAAAAAAACGCCATTCGGCCACACCTGAGATGGAAGGTAGATTTCACAGAATAAATTAATAATATTTGATACTTGTCAAATTTTTACATACATTTTGATAATTTCGAAGAGCTACTATTTCTGAACTAATTGAAGGATTTAGCTCATTTGAGGGCTCATGCAAGTTAATTGTCCTAGAAATATGTGTACCGAATTTCATTAGGATCTGTTGAAAATTCTTGATAAAATATCATACATAAGTCGGTTGTACTACACATTGCCTGAAAATGGTTCAATTGCACTCTTAACTTTGATAAAATAACTAAAAATGGTCAAAATGTCAATGTTATATAGGGCAAATTAAAAGTAATTTCATGAGCTTTCACATGAATTTATAAAAAATTAGCCATCTCTTTTAAATAGAAAGTTATACATCAATAAAGTCACCGAAAACGTGATTTTTACTATTATGATAATTTTGAAAAGCTACCATTTCAAACTTATTGACGGATTTTGCTCATCTTCGAACTCATTCAAGGTTATTATCCAAAGAATATGTGTACCAAGTTTCATCTAAATCCGTTGAGAACTGTAGGTGCTATAGTGTACACAAGCCGCGTTATATTACATATGGGTCATTCCACCAAATAAGTACATTTTTATGAGGCGATTCTCACGGATTATGTTTAAATTAGTGGAGGTGTTCTCTATAATGAGAAAAAAATTCTCTAAAAGTTTCAGCCATTAATATGCAGCGGTTCTGGAGTCATGATTTTTTGAAATTTTGAAATTAGTATATTACATACCTAGGCCAGTAAAATAAGAAAAGTCTCAGACCACATGTAATTGTTGGCCGAGGCGAAGCCGAGGTTGACAAACATGTGGTCTGAGGCTTTACTTTTTACTGGCCAAGGTGTGTATACTATTTTTCTGCTCGACGTAGCCGGAATGTGGCAACTTTGTTTAGCGCAGCGGCCAGAAAGTTGCCACTTTCCGGCCGGAGGGCAGAAAAAAATTTTTTTTAACTTTTTTATTAATTTTTCTGATGAGGAAAACTTTTTTATTAGAATCCCCGGAAAATCGTATCTTGTGGGAAAAATTATCAGTTTTTGAATGAAAATATCCATTTTATCAGCTTCCTGCACAACGAATGCATAGTTTTCTGCAAAGTCAAAAACTACTGCAAATTCGCCACTCTTTAAATTTAATTTCGCATTAGAGAAAAACCGACTTTGTATTTTCGCTATAAAATCATGTTTTAAAACTTTATCAAGTTGCGTCGCTAAGGTATCAATAAAATCATCGGAATTTAATATAACTTTTACAATGGTACATCGATCGGTTGATGTCCACATTTTATATTCGATCATTCACATCAGATTCTTTAAATGATGCATGAAAGTAATTAATGATTTCTTCATTGTTTGGACATCCATTACAACTTCTGACGAAGCACGATTCCGTTGGATTATTTTAAACTAATTTATTTAATAAATTTTTATAAACAACTTATAAATTTTTGAAGCAACAGAAAAAAAATAAAACGAAAATGCCCTGAATAAAAAAAAGTATTGAGACAAAGGAAAAAGTATTGAAAAGTATTGGATTGACTAGAAAACCAATACTTTTCAATACTTTTTTCTTTGTCTCAATACTTTTCTTTATCAGGGTGGAAATTTGTTTATAACAAATTGTTTATAAAATAAACAATGAAAATTTAAGTAAAAAAAAATTTTTTTTTATAATTAGATTGAAAATAGTAAATGATGATTTAAAAAAAAATACATCTTAATAAATAATTTAAATGGTGGATAAATGAAAAAAACAATTATAAACAATAAAAAAATTTTTTTAAGAAAAAAAATATATATATAAGGGCTCGGGAGATTGCGTTTCATTATAGAAGTTATAGAGGGCGCTCAGATCGTCAATGATACCAACAATACGTTTTTATTAATTATTTTCAGTACGGTAGCACTGAAAACCCTCTAACCAAATTGCCCATCTGAGTGGGACCCCGCTGGTGGTCACTCATCCAAGTTACTAAACACGCTCAACGTTGCTTAACTGGGTGATCGCCCAAGTCAGACGTGTGCCGCCCGGCTATCTCTGCCACTTTAATTGTACTTCCAATATATATTTTGTACTTTATTTTATGAATGTAATTAATGATTGATGGAGAAAAATTGATAAATTAATGATTTTTTGAATTAATGAAAAATGTTTTTTGCTTCTCCTGAAAAATTTAGTATTTTTGACTTATGGGGTTTCTCAAATAAACGATTCAAATATTCACAAGAAGAAAATAAAAAGTTTGTAAAATCCAAATGTGCATGCCTTAATCGCTCGTGTTAATTGTAAATTTTTCAAAGTAGATGAAGTATCACAGAAAGAAAAAAATTAGAAAAACGGTAGACCCTGAAGGCCATCCCTGAAACTTCGCGCTAATTCCATACCTAGGTGCTTAAAATTGCACCAATGATATTTTTGAGCTCTCCGAGCTTAAAGAGATAGCTTTTCTATGGTTTTGAGCTCTTCGAGCTCTGAAAATCTGATAGAAGTTTCATAGAACAATATTTTTTGAATTTTCAAACCGCAATAACTTTTCAACAAATTAACCGATTGTCACGCAGTTGGTGGCATTTGACGCAGTTTTTTCAGCCTCACAAAAAATCTACAAGTTTAAATTGATAAAACTAGGACTTTTGGAGTACTTCTGAAAAAACACTTTTTTCGGTTTTCTTTCGTTCACGATATCTCTTGAACGAGTTATTTGGTGAGACTTTCGTCTGCCTCCTTTCGAACAGGCCGTTTCCTGGGCTTTAAAAAGCTATACACGCACGTAAAATAAAACCCAAATCTCACCAAACAAAAGCACCGTCAACTCGCCGGGACTGTATCAAACCCCCTATACAACTCCATTCAACGACTACGTTGGCCTGGCCGGTAATATAATGACAATCCGACCAGTTGCCCAGCGGGGCCCATGCGGGGAGGTGTAGCCGCAAGGCCTGTTGAGCTATAATATTATTTAGTTATCCCTGTATGTGTCTCGTTCGTTTGTTACTTGTCTTCTGTAATCCCCATAATCTTTGAGCCTACCTGCGTTGCCAAATGTTTTGACAACATCACGAGGCCTTACTCATGATATCTCTTGAACGAATTGACCGATTTTGACCGGCTTGACGGCGATCGACAAAATTTTCCGATGTTAATAGCTGATTAGTTTTTGAAATTGATCGATAAAGCTGTTTAGAAGTTATTCCAAAAAAACCACTTTCAAAAAAAATTTTTTTCTCAGTTTTTTTGAGATTTTAAAAAATTTCTCAAAATCTATCGATCCGAATCGGTTCAAATTCACAGGAGATCTAAGTTTGAGGGAACTCTTTAGAACGCCGTTTGGTAGGTTCCGATCAGTTTAGTTGTTCAAAAGTTATAAGCGAGTCACATAGTCACACACACACATACATACAGACATAGTGACAACATCGCGGGGGTCATCAGGGAAGCTTCCTGTGGCCTTAAAACGTCGAGATCTGATGAAAGCTCGAATTTTGCAAAACGGGGTGAAAACAATAACTTCCCGATTTTTGAAAATCTTCGATTTTCTTAGCGGGAAGTTAAAAACAAAAAACAAAAAACAATACTCTGTTAGATTACAAAATAATAAAATTCCCGCGGATAGAATGAAAATTTTGCTAACGCCATCTAGCACGCACCGATAGAAGAAGCAGGTCTTCACTAACTCAGTTTGTATATTTTTTTATATATGTCAGTCTGAGATGTAAATTTTTTAGCTTCGGCAATACACATTTTTATTATTTTATAATCAAACGAATAATAAAGTAAAGTACCCAGTAGTTGAACAGTTTTCAAAGTAAAACCTACTTGACCCTACTTTTAATACATAAAGATTTAATTATTAGTTATAATTAGTGATTTTTATGAAAATATAAAT
Organism: Cotesia congregata; assembly: GCA_905319865.3. NCBI lineage: Eukaryota > Metazoa > Arthropoda > Insecta > Hymenoptera > Braconidae > Cotesia > Cotesia congregata. Next base: position 17,328,058 of record CAJNRD030001119.1, on the reverse strand, counting down.
AATTCTAAATTGATTAAAGCGCAAAATAACGCAGACAATTGAATATTTATATTTTGACAATGTTTTTAAGATAGACTATGAAAGAAGTAATAGTTGAACAATCAATTCTGACAAGCCGCAGTAGTTGAACACTTCGGAAGCAGTAGTTGAACTAATAAAATATATGGCAATAGGCACACCAAAAATTTTCAACGTTTTATTGGAATATCCAAAGATTTATAACATATTATTCAATAATATTAAAAATAATACTGTGAATATTTAATATGTTCATTTAAAAATGAGAAATATTTGTACTTAATTTTTTAATTACATTTTTTATGAATGACAAAGCAAATTTTCAATTATAAATAAAAAAAAATCAATTCAAAACGTTCAATAATTTTTCACTACACTAATTTTTAGCTTCAAAACTTATGTAATTTGCAGTAATTAATACGAATCACAATGATGATCACTAATCTATAAAACCATTAGAGGTTAGAGTGCTGTTAAAATTATACGGCCTCAGTTCGTTCAAGTTATGGGTACCGCTTTGAAAATTGGGAGGTATAGTTAGACGCTAAAATTTAATATAAAAATTATATACGATTAAAGTTTTTGCACCTAGCGGTCAAGTGACTAGTAAATCTAATTCAAGCCAACGGATGGACATTCTATCTTCCCTATTGGTCGAGAGATATTCTCTCTTTACATAAGTTTGATGGGGATCCATCGAACTTGAATATTAGTGAAGCTGAAAGCTTGTGGTATCTGTTCGAGTTATAAAGATGTTCCTTGAATGAAAGAAATGATAGAAACGAAATGAGAGCAAAGACAAACCTTCGTTACAGTTTTATATGCTGTACAATTGGCCCCTTAATTTTATTTAAATGAAATAATAAAATGAACAAAAATGAAATCTAAATCAGTTACAAAAGGGGCGCCAACAACAAAATTATTTAACAAGTTGCGCACACTCACATTCACACTATAATTACTGACAATATTACTAGTTCTTACTAACTTTACCAATTAGAGTTACTCTGCACAAGGAACGCACTGTGTGACAGAGATCGTCTGGCCTGACGAGCGGCTAACCCAAAACTTAAAACAATACCAAACTTGACTAACTAAACTAAACGCATTACTGACCCCGCACAGAGAACGCAATGCAATTTTCAGTTCAAATAAATAAATATACATTAATTGATCACAATATCAAAAATAAATTATTGAAAGAATTACTACGAGTAAATCAATCTCAAATGCGCCAAAATCTCAATAGTTGAATTCGCAATAAATAATATAATGTTCATAAATAATAATCTTGCAATAAATAATAATTCAATTGATCATAGTAAAATATCGAGTGAAACAATTGATAAGAATTTGCGCGCTCAAAATGGATGCCATATATTCGTTAGTGCTTTGTAACTTTGACCTTGGGTACGGATTAACTACGTTGTAAAATTCAACCGACGCTTGACTAGAATCCGTGAGAAGACAATTGGAATTTTCTTCGTAAAAATTTTACCTTCGGTTTTTATTTTATGAGATTGTACAGCAAATCATGTACAATCTAAGCCGTCTTCCGATCTTCAAAATGTTAAATAAATAATTTAGTAAAATAATTTTTAACAATTAAATTCCCACGAAATTTTACACCGCAAGGTCTCTGAGTTACTCTCGGGTAAAGATCCCCTTGAGATCCACTCAGCACCGACTAACGAATATAACTCGAAGTTACTTAATTATTGAATTATTATTAATTAAATCAGGAATAGATAATTAATCAAAATATAAAAAGAGGAGAAATAAACCTGGTATCAGGTAAACCGTGGTCCACTTCTAACCCACAGAGTAATTATTGATACCTTGATGAATAAACGACGATCTTACTTAATACTTGAGGTCGAAGTCCTAAATATTGTTGGCTTTTTTGGACTGGTAACTACTCCGGGGATCGATGACTCTTTTCTTCTGTGGCACACTGTCTGGCGGTTACACCACTCCTCTCTGTTGCAATGCACGGCTCACCTATAATAACCCCCTCCTACTCTCCCTTTAGGCCCGAAGATCGAGACGCACCAGTGCTGCGTCGTAATATTATCGATATCTGGTGATTTATCGACTCAGGGTAATTTTACCCTGTTACACCTTGAAAAAATATATGGGGTCGGTTACCAAGCCAGGAAGGCTTTACCTTAATAGAGTTGTGGTTTTGTAATCAGTTTGTCACAATGAATTTACGAACATATTGAAATAAAATGTAAAAGAATTAGTTTTGTTTTTCGAATGTTATGGTGATTACAAAAAGAGTGTTACATGTATTTTACAGGATTTTTTCTGAAAAATTCATTTTTTATCTAAATTGCTGCTTCAGCCCAGTCACCTTGTAATTCTGTGCCCACTACTCAGAACCAATTTTCTCTTAGACCATCCAGTCTCTCCAACCTAAAATGTAAAGAGTCTACCCATTCTAGCTTCAAATCTATAAATTCATCGCCAAAAACGCCATCTGTTACTGTGGGTGACGATTCTGTCTTCTTATCACCAATTGCTGTTAAATCTTCCATGATGGATGATGTTTCTAATGAAGTTGGTGAAAAATCCAACGAAGGAAATTCAGGTGATATTCATTCTGGTGCAGCCAGACCGAACTGGGCAAATTATAGTCTAGATGACAAATTGAATCTTCTACTTGACATGTCTTTTAAGAATAGTACAAGTATTCAAAATATCGCCAACAATCTTGATAAGCATAGTCGAGAGATTCAAAATCTGGTTGCAAAGATGGAGCTGAATAACAAAAAAATAAAAACTCTATCCAACAATCTTGATAATGTTAATAAATCACTTACTGACATAACTAAAATCCAGGCAACAACGCAAAAGGATATAAGTGAAATAAATAGTAAATTAAGGGCAAATTCTATCAAATGTAACGAAAATTCTGCGTCTATTGGCCTGCTCAAGTCTGCGATTGATTCCACGGCTGGTATCACAACCTTTCATCAGATGGCTGATCAGCATATGTCTTCGGAGTTATTGCTATCTGGTGTTCCTGATAGTATTGTTGTCGGAAAATCACCAGAACAGATAGTTCATCAAGTCTTTGATAAGCTTGGAGTCGCAAATCTTACCTCAGACATTCTGAGCATTCGTGAGTTTAATGCCAAAAAGAAATAAGGTGTCTCAAACCAAAAGCATACCTCACGTTCATTCATTTTGCATTTGAAATCATCTGATATTTGTCATCATATTATTGATAGAAAACGTCGCTCACCGAAACTTGAAATTAAAAACATCTTCGAGTCCAGTTCCAACATTGCTTCAGGTCGACAAATTTATATCAATGAATTTCTCCATGGTCATGTAAATCAACTATTACAAACTACAAAAATAAAAGCCAAGGAATGCAAGTTCAAATATGTTTAAGTCTATAAGGGTAAAATTTACGTAAAAAAGGACGATGATTCATCTAAGTTTTTAATTTGCTTTGAAGCAGATTTAGACAAATTTGAATAGCAATTACCTTGTCAAAGCAATGTCATTATGTCATCAATAAATATTCTGAGCTTAAATATAAATAGTTTCTCTACCCATACAGCCCAATTTGAAGCTCTAGTTACTGAGCTAAAACCACACATAATTACAGTTGTTGAAACCTGGCTTACTCCTGATAGTCATATTGCACTGAAGGATTATGTAATTTTGCGTCGTGACCGTGGATTGATAAATTCAAATGGTCATTACATCAGAGGTGGAGGTGTTGCGTGCCTAATACATAATTCTCTAAAATCGAAATTATTATTTTCATCTGAAGCTGATGACATTAACCATCCTGAATACATATTAATTGATGTTCTATCATCATCTAGTTGTCGCATACTCCTTTCAGCTATTTACAGAAGACCACAGGGATTATTATTAGATAGCTTTATTATACATTTTGCTAAATTTTATCCATCATATAAAAATATTATCATCATGGGTGACTTGAATTGCAATTATATGAAAACTGATCGTCCATCAAATCACCTAAAATCTTTCATTGCTGATTCGGGACTTTACTGCATACCATATGGATCTACATTTCATATTTTTGGAGTTGACTTGTTGTTGGTAGTAGTGATAAATTAGAAAGCTATTCTAAGTCTCAAATGCCTTTCATAGGTGGTCATGATTATTCATGTTGCAAATATAAATTTGAAGTGATACCAAAATATGATAAAACAGTCAAGTTCAGAGATTTCAAACATTGTGATCATGAAGCTCTTACGAATAATTTAAATCGAGAATTGAACCTTGCTAATGCTAATACTAACCTCGATGGCTTAGATCCAAACTACTTAGTTGGACATTTCATCAACGCAATTACATCAGCCTTAGATAATTTTGCTCCCTTTGTCACCAGGAAATCGAGTCGTCCAAGCAGTCCGTGGTTAACTGGTGAGCTAAGGCACAAATTTAGGCAACGAGATAATCTATATAAAAAAGCACGACGAACTGGAGATCAAAATCTTCTTGCTCAGTACAAGATAAAACGGAAAGAATTGAAATTCGAACTAGCCTCTGCTCGAGATACTTATTTCAAACAAGTTCTCGATGACACCAGGTCCAAGTTTGATATTGTAGATGTCACCAAGAATTTACAAATCACTGTGCAGAATTCCAAAGGCAAAAGCCCTGATGGGTTGGATCTTAAGTGGCTGAAAGATCATCTACCATAGATCTTGATTTTTCTCATGAACATCTACAATAGGTCTATTGACATGTGTATAGCCAATGTATCCCATCTTGCCAAAATATTTGAACGTATATTGGCAAATCAGCTTACGAATTACCTTGAATCGAATAGTATCATTGATGAACATCAATCAGATTTGCCAAAGCACCATAGTACCCAAGCAGCCTTGCTTCGTTTGACTGATGATGTCCGCAAAGCCATTAACAGAGACGAATTAACCTACCTCATTCTATTTGATTTCTCAAAAGCTTTTGATTACGTCAAACCAGAAGTGTTATTCATAAAAATGTATCAAATAGGTTTCTTAACTGAGGTTATTCCTTGGTTCCTATCGTATCTCACTGGCAGATCGCAAGCAGTACTAACCTATGATTGTTCTACATCTGATGCAATCAATACTACTTCAGGTGTTCCTCAGGGATCTATTCTGGGCAACATTCTTTTCTTCATTATGATTAACGGAGTGACGAAACGGCTGAAATTTTGTCAATATGGTCTCTTTACTGACGATAAATCTGCATACTATCATTTCAATCTTGCCCAACTAAACGATACAGCACATAAAATCAATACGGATGTTCAAGCAGTAGCTGATTGAGCAAATGAAGTGGGTCTTGAACTAATCCTCGGGAAAACTAAAGTGATGATTGTAGGGAGTAGTAGGAAATTGAAGCTATACTTAAGGTTTGTGATCTTCCTCAAATAATTGTAGATGGCAATGTTATCCCATATGTTAGCTCAACTAAACATCTGGGTGTTCATTTATCAGCCAATCTTTCCTGGGATCTTCATGTTTCACAAATCTCTCGAAAAGTCTATTGTACTCTAAATAGCTTCAAATACAGGAAGAATATACTATCTACCTCAACCCGAAAATTGCTGGTCGGAGCAATGGTTATTCCAATTATTGACTACTGCTCTTTGGTCTTGATAGATATATCCAAAAGGCTAGATCACAAGTTACAATGCTTGATAAATAACGGCATATGATTCATTTTCAATCTGAAGCGTGATGAGCATATAACACCTCATAGACGCCCGTTACAATGACTCACAGTCAAATCGAAGCGATACTAATCTTAGCTTGTTTTTTGTACAAACTTTTTAGCTCTGGTGAACCTAGATTCCTCAGAAGCATGTTTGTCGAAGAGTAACTAGATATTAGACGTTCTGAGAGAGTGGCTGCCAAACAGAACAATATCAGATTTAAAATTCCTAATTTCTCAACTACCTTTTACCGGACATTCATTCCTGATCTCATCGATACGCCTCTGGAGAGAATTACCACTTGACGTCATCAATGCACTTAACATAGATACTTACAAGAGCAAAGCCTACCAATTCTTCCATGACCTTGATCTTAAGGAGAACTTGATTCCCGGTTTCACTGATGATGATTCAAATCGTTAAAATTTGGAGTGCTTTAAATTTAAATCTAAACCTAGTCTGATACCTACTTTAAAAATTTCTTGCCTACTTTTATTTAATACCTTTAACCTTGTATAATTTTTAACTTCCAGCTAAGAAAATTGAAAATTTTCAAAGATCGGGAAGTTATTAGTTTTACCCCGTTTTTCGAAAATCGAGTTTTCATCAAATCTCGACGTTTTGAGGTCCTAGGAAGCTTCCCTGACTATTCCCGCGAGGGTGTCACTATGTCTGTATGTGTGTGTGTGTGTCCTTTTTACTGATTCTAGGCATAGTTGTTGGCCTGGATATGTAGCGACTCGACGCAGCGTCATACTAATACTCGACGCTAACGCCCCTACCCACTAAACCCTAAACCCCTTTTCCTTCTTTCCTCTAATCCCTCATGGAAACCGCCGTCAGGCATTATTTCGTGAAGGGAGGATCTAGCTACTGCTCTTCCTTCTGGTGGCTAAGGTGTTAACTACCTTCCTTCTATCTTGTGCTATTTGCTCTTCTTCTTTCGGTGGAACGCAAGTCTTTGAGGACTTCTGTTGCAAACGTGTTGGTAGCGTTCCAGGCAGCTTCTGACGACAACATTGCTTCCACTAATGAATCTGGTTGCATTCTCTGGTTCAGGATCCTCTCCAACTCTTCACGCTGTGGATCGAAACGAGGACATACAAAGAAGACGTGCTCCGCATCTTCAGCAACTCCTGGGCAGGACGGGCACTCCGAAGAGTCATCGTGCTTAAAGCGGTGTAGATACTCTCGAAAACACCCATGTCCCGACAACATCTGCGTAAGATAGTAATTGACCCCACCGTGATTCCGGTTAAGCCAAATGTCGATCCGAGGTATGAGACGGTGCGTCCACCTACCCTTCTCTGCAGCATCCCATTGTAGTTGCCATAGGCCTATGCTCTTCTGCCGTTCTTCAATTCTAAGTTCTTCAGGGCTCAGTGCAGTTGACCTTTTTTGTTGGTAAAGGGCTCGTCTTTCCTCTGCTAGAACTCTAAGAGGTAGGGTTCCAGCAATGACGCACACTGCTTCTTCTGATATAGTGCGGAAGCCAGTAGCTACTCGTAGGGCACTCAGTCGATATACTGGTCCTTGGGTTTCCGGTGAATCAGCCGAAATGAATATTCCGTAAGTGGGCACTGATGTGACTACTGATGATAATAGTAGCCTCCTGCTCTGCATTGGGCCTCCAATGTTAGGCATCAGTCGTGCGAGACAAGCCCTCACTACTGACGCTTTGGCACTGACGTGTTCGTCGTCACCATGAACCCAATCGGAAACAAAATCTTTTTCAATACTGTTAAATCCTCGTACTCTTCTCAATTCCAAAAGAAGTTGTTCCATGGAAACCTCGTCTTTGTCCATCTCGACAGAATTTAACAAAGTCAGAGCCAACGGATCATCATCTGTCTGTACTGCCACACTTTTCTTCTCCGCGTACCAAATTTTATTCCAACATCTATAAATTGTGTTTTTTGTTATCAGTTGCCACGATTCATCTATCCAAAATATTGCATCCTTAATGTTGATATCTTTTACAAATTGAACTAATGATATCTCTTTTTCTTGAGCTTTAACAATTTTTTTAATTAAATTCAATTTGTATTGTCTCTTCAAAGTCTCCAAAATCCCTTGGTCTAAGGGTTGGATAATCGACGTCACATTTGCGGGCAAGAAAGTTACTTCTATGTCACCATCTTTAAGATAAGTGTGCGCTTTACAATTATCAACAATCAATATTGCTCTAGGAGGAAGACACATTTTTGCCAAAAAAGTGCGTACATTAGGAACAAAAATTTCTTTGAACCATTCAGTAAAAATTTTAACATCCATCCATGCATTTTTTTGAGACTTGTAAGTAACAGGCAATTTCGCCATCGATAAATCTTTTAAACAGCGGGGCTTAGCTGACTTACCGATGACTAACAATGGTAATTTGAATGATCCATCAGCGTTGCAACAAGCAGCAACTGTAACACGTTCCTTATTAGATTTGAAACCAGCAGCTTGACTCTCGTGCTTGGAAGCTAAAGTCATTGAAGGTAACATTTTATACAACAAGCTAGTTTCATCAAAATTAAAAACTTGAGCTCTACTAAGAGTTTTATTTGTAACAGTAGTTTTCAGTTTCTTAACGTAATCATTCCCAGCTTCAAAATCTGCAGACCGTTTTTCCCCCGTAACTTTCAATGACCTGATATCTTTTCGATGCTTCCACTTATCCAACCAACCATCGCTAGCTTTAAAAGATTTATCACCTCCTAATTCATCATTAATTTCAATAGCTTTTCGTTTTAAAATAGTACCAGAAATTGGTATTCCACTAGTGCGAGCTTGCAGAAACCAAATATATAAAGCATCCTCCAATTCTTCATTAGCAGGTGATCTATTTTTCTTGTGATCGGAAATATTCTCTTTATTGCTCATAATTTCAATCTCATTTCGTTGATTTTTTCACCGTCTTAATGTCCGCTCATTAATGTTAACTTCTTTTGAAACAATATTAACAGGTTCATTCTCCAATCTTTTCAAAATAGCTAACTTTTCTTTAAATGTAAAACTAGGTTGATGTCTTTTAACAATATGATCTTGCGAAGGTAAACTTCGACTATCAGACGCCAGTGTAGACATTGTAGACTCAGTGGCATCAACAGATGAGTCTTTTGAGAATTTTCTTTTTTGTGATAAGGATAAAATTGGTGGATCATCCATGACCTTGAAAAAAAAAAAATAAATAATTAATTAATATCCATGACATGAGTATCACAAATTTAAGGTTATATAGATATAACAAACACTCATTCATTTGTTTATTCAATTCTATCGACAGTTAGTAATTAATTAATATATATTTTTATATCATGTTTTATTTATTATTAGTAAAGCTAATTTCAATTACTTGTATCCAGTGAAAATTGGATGATGAAAAAAATTTAATTTATAAATTTCTAACAATAACTTTTTAAAGTAACAAATAAAATAAGGTAAAATAAACCTAATAGTTAAACTTGTACATCCACATGAATTCAAAATTTTAATTGTAAAAGTACTTACCGATTAATTTTTTATGTATCAAAAATGTTTATTTACATAGGAGAAGTATTTTTAGGTTACTTTTTTTGTAAACACTAGGCTATATCATTAATAAATAACCACTTTAGTCAAACGGACTCATAACGAGATACTGGAAAAAATCACGTACACACTCACACGCTTAAAAAGTAGGGGAAGTTCAACTTACGACCGTCGCGTATGCTGAAAGAGTGGGGGTACACGAATTCTTAGAATTATATTCCCCTACACCCCTGTATGCGGGTTCATAACGAGACTCGACTGTATGTAGTTAAAAAAATTCAAGAGTCAAGTTCTTATATTACTTTAAACTTTGTACATTGTTCTGTATATTTTTAATATCTTATGATAAATTTTCATGTTTAAAATTATCAACATTAAAAATTCAGCTGTAAATTATTATATTTTAATTTTTTTAAGACTATATCAATTTTGATGATATGCAATTGTCTTGGTTAAATAATAAATTTTAAATTTTAGAATTTGTAAGCAAATATTCGTTAAACAATAAATATTTATTGTTTAAAATTCTATTACTTAATGATTTATTAAGTTTGAATTTCCCATTGAATGGCTAAGGCTAGGTTACCCAATTCTGGATCAAATCTAGGTTGCCATTCAACGGCCATGGTTACACAGAAAAAAAAATTTACTTGAATCAAGTAATTAATTTTTAAGAATTTCATCTTCTTGATTTGAATAGAAAAATTCTTGAACTAAGAAATTTTTCTTGGTTTAAGTAAATTTTATTTAATTAAAGAATTTTTCGTTTTGATTGAAGACAATTAAACTCTTCAGTTATTTTCTTGGTTCAAGAATTTTTCTCTTGAATCAACTTAATTTTTTTTCAGTGTAGGTTCCCCAATCTTGGCTAACCCTTGAGTAATCATTGTGGCCCTGACTGGGGAACCCAGTTCTGGCCCAGACTCGGGTAATAATTGGGCCGACCAAGGCTTGGTTACCCAGTCTTGGCTCAAGCTTGGGTCGCCAATGAATCGCCAAGGCTAGGTTAGCCAGTCTTGGCTCAAGCATGGGTCACCAATGAATGGCCAAGGTTAGGTTAGCCAGTCTTGGCCCAAGGTTGGGTAATCATTGGTATGACCTAGGCTGGGTTAAACAGCCTGGCCCACGCATGGGCCAATACAGGTACGCCGAAGCTAGGTTTCCCAGTACTGGCCCAAGCCTGGCCCCTTTGTCAACTCTGGGGGTTTCCTGCATGGGTATCTTTTTCCTCCACCGGACAATTGGCTACTATATGATCTAGTGAACCGCAACGATAACATTTTTTTACTTTATCTTTATTGACTATATGTATTTTACCGTTTTTCGCGGATGCTTTAATGAAAGAAGATGATTGATTTACACCGAATAATGTTTTCCGATTCTCGGTTTCTCGGTCTAGATGTGAAGCTACATTTATCGCATCTCCCAATGAAACCGGATTATCTTTAGTAATAAGGGCGCTAAGTAAAGAGTTCCGGAGCTCTCGAGTAAAACCCATGGTTGCAGCATGATTCAGAATACATCTGACTCCAACGGCTTCCGACGATTGATATTTTTCTTTAATCGCCTCGATTCCACGACTTAAAATTTCGCTTACTCGTGCCCCATATGCCACGGTGTTCTCGTCGTCTTTTTGTTTTATCCCTTTAAGTTCATCATGAATGTGCTCGATGTCAAATATATTTGTGAATGAATTTTTTAATAGACTAATTAATTCATCAAGGTCAGCTGGGTCACCGCGATTGGCTATAAGTTGGTCTGTTTGGCCTTCAATTTTATTTCTAATTAACGCAAGGAGGTTTATTCTATCTCGGGGGTGGACGCGAGAATCTGCAAGTTTACTTTGTTTTATAAATTTTGCTAAGGAACATGATTTCCCGTCGAACCGTGGGACAAGGTCAACAGCTAGTTTTAAATTCATATACGACGTTGGAATAGAAAAAGGGTCAAGATCAGAGTTGTTTGTTGAAACATTAGAATTTGAGGACTTGCTACTTGAGCTAGTTGACTCGACTGATATAACTGCAGGTAATAAAGGCGCTGGCGGAGCGTTAATAATCGCTCCATCGATTACATTGGAAGAATCATTATTGTCATTCCGAAGGGTGGGAGAAGTATTACTGTTACGAGTGATTCTATGACTTGGGGTTGAATTTGTTTGATTTAACTGATTACCACTACGGGTACTGACGCGGCTACGACCTCGGCGTGACGGCGGCATTTTAATTTAATATACGAAAGTAACAACTAAAATTTTTTTACAACTAAATATAATATAAACTTAAAATAATGGACTTATAATAACAATCATTCATAAATTACAAAAGAAAATTTTATATGATAGTTAAACTATTCTAGAAAATTGGTACTTTACTTTTCCGTTGATTCCTTTTTCCTTTTGATAAACCTTTTGAGAGTGACACTTCTCGATGGGAATGACGATGTTGACGTTGATCCGGATGATGAACTCCGATTACCGATGAACTCCGCTGCTTGAATCCGTTGATGGCACTCCTAATGTAATTGATAGGTTCCTTGAAAGACAATGATCCTTTAGCTCCAATGGAATAACTTCTTATCTGATGATGACTGATGATTATCCGTAGATGATATTTTGAAGAAAGATGTGTTTACAACTGCCTATGATTTCAGAAATATTATTGCGTGCGGCTACTGAAATCAACCATCTCTGACATTCGTTCTTCGCTTACGGGAAACGCACGGAAACCCGTTAAGAGAGTGGTGGCTGGATATAAATCAAATTTATTACTTATCACTTGTATTATTTATTCAAGTCTAACTGTTCAATTTTATTGATCACTGATTTATAACAAAATTTATCTAACTGTTCAATTTTAATCGTACTGTTTAATTCACTGAAAATCTACTACTTCACTATCAAATATTTAATTAATTTAGTCTTAAAAGTTTATAGTTTATCTGAACGCACAATTATAAATGTCAATTTTCAAGAAAAACACGAATAAAGTTTTATTCGCGAAATTTAAAATTTCCACGCACTGAAACTGGCGAATCCCACTTCTGACACCAAAATGTTATGCTTCCATCTAGTGGATGTTATTTTTATTTATTGAAGACTTTACTTACTGTAGTTGGGTGCCAGAAAAGTTTGACTCTGAACTAAGTCACGACTAATGAATGTGTTCGAAATCAACGATACTTGAATATGGGTTGGAAGAGAAAAATTTATATCTAGAAAGTAAATAATAAGTAGTTATTCTTTTCGATTAGCTAATGGAGTGGATTGAACAAATAACCGAACTGAAAAATACTCGAATGAGAAAACAAAAAATGTAATAACTATCAGAAATAAGATTCTCCCGAAATGAAATACTTTGTCGATAGAGAATCTTCCTTTATTACCAACAGCTGCGTACTCCGTCGAGAAAAGAGAAAAAATACCGCATCTATTTTAAAAACAGAATCCTACCACTTAAATAGAAATGTCCAATGGACTTATAATTAATATTTTTAATTAATAAAATAAAGTTAATTGTAGTTCTTTTCTATTTAAAAAAGAAAGTTTTTAATATATAATTAATTAGTTAAGTAAAAATAAATTTAATTTTATATGGTAATTAAAACAATAATTCTTCAATTACTTTAATTAACTGATTTTCATTATTTAAGTGGCATTATCTACGATTATTGTATATTGTATATTGTATATTGTATTTTATTGTTTCAAGAGGTATACAGAGTCTCTTTGTTACAATTTTTTCTTGAGAAGCGCAGGTACAATTCGTGTATTTACATAAATTAATGAATAGAGTCTTGAGCAGGTTGGAGAGCCTTGGAGTAAGGGGGGGGGGGTGAATTATATAAGGGCGTAGATAGATCGTCGGTTGATGACAGTTGCGATGAATCTGGCTACATTTTCCATTTCTTTCTTTTCATAGATGTTTAGTATCATATAAGTGTGTAGATATATTGGGTATGTTTCAATGATATTCCTGAAGTGACGTTGCCTTAGGTCATCCAAATCTGGGCAATAAGCAAGGATGTGGTCGACAGTCTCGTAGTTGGAATTACAAAGTTTGCAAGTTGGTTTGGCAGCAAGATGGAGGCAGTTTTCGAGGCAGGTGATGCGGCTATTGTAGATGTTGGCTAGGTGTAGTTGAGCAATCATGCGCGTTAAGTGGATTGGACATCTAATTTTCAGGTATCGAGGGGTGTCTGTATCTTTGGTCCAAATCAACTGGCTTTGTAGTGATGAAGAGCGGAGGTAGCACTCAAAGTCCTGGCATTTGGCACGATCAGTGATGGCAGAGAGAAAGCAGGATTGGTGTTTTTCCCAGAACGTAGGGTCCAGGTTGCTGAACATGTCGGGCATCTTAGTATCTTTAAATATAAGATTGAGCTTCGCTACTCAGTTGAACTTGACTTGACATTCAGGGTTTTTTGCTAGGCTAACCAGGTTTAGCAGGCAGATTCTGGGCCATCGACTGTCATTCATCTTTAGGATGCGGATTATCCATTTCCATGCTTGGATGAGAGCTGTTACTGAGAGTTGTGTGGTTCCCGTCTCTAGCCTGACCATGTAACCTGGGGTGTTTGGGGCTAGGAGTAGTATCTTCTTGAAAAAGTCCGTTTGGGCTTTGTTGATTGTGTCCATATGGTCGAGAGCCCAAATTTCGGCTCCGTAAAGTACCGTTGGAGCAACGATACTGTCAAAGAGGTGTATTCTTGATTGCCAAGAGTCTGATTTGGCTTTTGACAATATTGAGCAGGCTGTTCCTGTCGCCGTTTTAGCTTTACGGAGTGCTGCTTCGGCCGCTTGTCCTCCTTTGGTTGCGCTATCAATGGTGGTACCTAAGTAGTTGTAGAAGCTCGTGGTTTTAATTGGCTGTCCTTTATAACGGAACACATTTTTTTCCTTTTGCCTAATTCTTCCCGTGGCTCGGCATACCATGACTTGGGTTTTTTCCTGTGTGGACAGTGAATTATCTACGATTACGACTTCATTTTATTAAATAATGTTATGCAATAGAGTACTGTATATATATTTCTACGACTTAATTAATGTTATTGTTTATAGGTAAATTAGTGCTCACAAAAATATGATGACTAAATGAAAATAAATTTTAATGAAGTTAAGCTGTCTTTTTATTCAGTTATTCAAATAGGATATGTATCAAATTTAAGTAAAGTATGGTTTAAAAAATTAAAATGGTTTTAAAAAATCAAATGATTTAAAAAGTGATAAAATTTTAGAAAACACGACAAAACATTTACGCCAGCTCATTGCAAAATGGACATTTTAACGGGAGACGTTTCTCTTGAGCTGTCTTCTGCACTTTTGTTGAGCAGACTCAGCACATACGGTAGTGGCAGCAAAGGTGGACAATAATTTCCCGCGGTCCCTTGATGCATATTTGACACTTGTCTTGAGGAATTTCATCGTCTCCCGACACCTCCATATCTTCATCTTCATTTCCAATAACTTCATCTAAAAGTTTAATAGTTTATAAAGAAATTTAATTTAAGTAATACATGTCCTAAATTAATTAGAAAAAGTTGAGTAATTGTTTAAATGTGGGGCTCCAATTTCTTTTAGCCATAGAAACCAAAAAGATAAGTGATCTGACGCTTTTCTTTCATTTTATTTGTCTTCGCGGCAGATTTATGAATCTGCAGTCAAAATATTTTAAAAAAATTTGTTTTCACTAAAATTTTTTAATTATAAAATTGAAAAAATACCTATTTGTCTTGTAATAAATAATATGGTACTCTACAAATGAATCCCTTGAAAATTTTTATGGAAAACAAAATGAGTAGGAATTTTTTAAATTATTCAATTGCAAAAATAAACATGGATGTATGAAATTTAATAATTTTTCTATAAATGATTTGTAAATTCGCCGTGAAGAACGAATTAAGAAAAAAAAAAGTTTTCGATGGCTTATTATTCGTTTTTTTGGCTTAAAAAAACAGTGGAGTCCCTTACATCAAAAAAATTATTAAATTTTTATTAAAATATATTTTTTATCTTACTTTCTATATCATAATCAGCAAAATCAACATTCTCGATCCCTTCTTGATCATCGTTATCATGAACCTGCTTCAACTGAAAAATAAATGACGTTCAAAATAAATAACAGCTTAAGAATTGAGCTTTAATAAAAAATCAAACAAAAAAAGTCGAATATAATTTAGAATGATTTTTTAACATATAATAGAATTTAATAAATATTTATTAACAGTTAATAAATTATTTATTAAATGTTAATAAATATTTGCTAACAGTTAACAAATATTTATTAACAGTTAATAAGTAATTTATTAAGTACAATTTATTAACTGTTAATAAATATTTATTAATGGTTAACGAATATTTGTTAACTATCAATAAATACTTATTAACTATTTATTAATTTACTTTTCTCCCAAATAAATAGTTATTGAATGTTAAAAAATATTTATTAAAATTTAATAAATTAAATAATTGTCTCCAAATAAATTAAATTATTAATAGTTAATAAATCCTTCTATCAGTGTTGAAAAAGCTCAAAGTGACTTTAATATATACCTTCTTCCGGTAATTGGGGGTAAATATTCAATTGTTCATCTTCCATGACTTCTGCATGGTGAAGAATATCATGATAATGATCAACCTGGTAAGAAGCTGCAGTCTTCAAAAATTGTAATAGTGTTATTTTCGACTTCTTTAAAGTCTTCCACAGGTCGATCATTAAGTTTTTATTGCAGCATAAGCGAACAGATACGGCAGTAGAGATGTATGCATTTTTTTGTTCTTTATGCGTTCTAATTCTTTACTACATTTGCTGATGATAATTATAAATTTTTCTGTAAATAAGGACAAGATTTAAGTTAAAAAAATCTGTATTCTGTTCTTAGAAATTGGAACGAGACAAAAGGTATAATTAAATACATGTGTGGTGCTATAACAAGGTAAAGAGAGTGAATAAAATAAATGTCACAAGGGTGATACGAATAAGCTGTGATGATAGACTTACAGATATAAAATATTAAAAATATATAAGGCATGTAATATATATTACATCATCTATAAAAATGTAGAATATAAGTTAAAAAAATATGTAAGAAAGTAGATAATGTTAAACAGTAACCCGGAATTAATAAATAATAAATGATAATTATCTAAATATATGAAAATATATTTTCACAGCATTATTTATATTTGTTAAAAATGCTAGCCGTAAGATGGACGGTGTGGCTTAATGTATATAGAATAAGTGAAAGGAAATTTAGTATAGACCGGATAGCTCAAATGGTAGAGTAGCCGACATGTCTTCGGAAGGTTCTGGGTTCGAATCCCAGTCCGAGCTATCTAATAATT
The DNA here is from genome assembly GCA_905319865.3 of Cotesia congregata. NCBI lineage: Eukaryota > Metazoa > Arthropoda > Insecta > Hymenoptera > Braconidae > Cotesia > Cotesia congregata. The sequence goes on along the minus strand of CAJNRD030001119.1, from coordinate 17,311,481 downwards.
TTTTCTCACATATTCTATAAACTCACATTAAGATGATCCTTTCCACAATCCTTTCTCAATCCTTTCCTACCAATTATCCTGTTACGTGAATGTTGGAACGCTTCACGTAATAATTATCCGTAACTCCTATTCTTTCCCGCTTCACAGCATTATTTATATTTGTTAAAAAAAAATATTATTCCTTCCGGAAATGATCAAGTAAATTAATAGTCTGAAAAATTATTTCTTATGCATCTAAATATTAATCTTATTATCTGAAGAATAATTTTTTAAATTACAAAATCAAATTCTTACCAAAAAATTTCCATAGTGAAGGTTTTTCGCCCATTACATTTTGAAGAGATGTCCAAAATAAGACTGGTACAGTATTTAAACTGTCCGTTTCCTCGAAAAGAGACATATTTGTCGGACCTACCCCTTGTATCCACGTCGTCCTGAAGTACCCAATAAAGTTTGTAAGCTGAACATTTGCATCGTGTGTCAGATTGTTCACCAACTCGTTAAAGCCTTCCTCTATTTTCTCATGGGGTAGAAGAATAAGAGAAAAACAGCTTTTTAAAAATTCTTCATGAGAAGCATTAACGATTCTCACATTTTTCTCATAAGACTCATGATATAATATCTACGAACAAAAATAACATCGTAATTAAAGCATATTTTTTTTATAATCTCTTTAAAATAGGTACTTTTATTTTTTATAGAAAACGTAACTTACGCGGCAGTAATTGTTGTAGGTGCCATGAATATTACTTTCCGGAAAAACTTCTTTGACAAAAATTTTTAAATCAAAGTCCACGTAGATTTTTGATAAATTGATACTAGGGAGCAAGAAGAATTTAAACTGACGAAGTATTTCCGTGCAAATTTCTGCGGTTTGTCTAGCCCACAGTACAATCCCAATAAGAAATGCCTAATTGATGAAGAAATTCAATTAATCTAATTACTTTTGTACTTAATAATTTCAAGTCATTAATTTAATTATCAAAAACTATGAAAAGGCTCAATACGTTTCTAATTACTTACATAATGTTCATATTGTCCTAAGATAAAAGTGAGGATACGAGTATTTCCATAAGCAGGAAGAACATTGATGGTAGAACTCATGTGTAATGTATTGAATTGACATAATGCCGCGAATCCAGGGTCCCCAAGTAGTAGCGCATCCTCTCCGACATTACGCAATGTGATAAGTTTCTCTGCTGAATATTTTGTCAAACTTATATGGTCTGTAAGAAATTCTACGACTTCGCTATAAGTATTTAACATCGGCAAGCTGGCAGCCATCTTCTTTTGATGATTACGCATTGCTGGCTTTACCATTTTTAATGTTAATCTTGTTTTAATTTCATCAACGTGACTGAAACAATTATTGAAAAATTTATAAAAATAAAAAACATGAATAAATATTATTTTGCCAGGCATTTATTAATACAAACATTGACTTAATTGAAGAGAAAAAATTTTTGAACTAAGAAAAGTGTTAAAAACATTTTTATTATCATGAAACACACAGAAAAGTTGTTGAAATAAAAAATGTTTTTGATTCCGTATGATCTAATTATTTTCAAATTACGTTGTGACTTTAAGATTTGTTTCTCTTCGTTTAAGTTTTTTTTTTTCAACTAGTGTTCGAATATATGATTTATTTGGTACTTACGATTGAGAAACATTAAAATAAATTTCATCAATAGAATAGAAATGTTTCTTAGAAGTTGCGATTAATGCATTCTTAAAACTTTTAACATCAATGGTGAGTAAATCGTACGCATGAGTATGCCGCACTGAAGGAGGAAATTCGATCGGGTTGTTTAAAATTTTAACACCACGAACTGGACAGCTTTTGGAATTTTTCTTCTCGCAATACACGTACCTAAAAACAGATAAGAATGAAAAACAGATATGAAGGAAAAAGTAATGATATCAAAATTTACAAAAACTTGACAATTTTTAAATTTTATTTAACAAATAAATTTTTTCCGAAAATTTTTTTTTTTAAATTACATTTTTTTTTTCAAAATTTCTAAGTCAATTTTTTTTTTCATTTTTTTTCATAATTTATTTTTTTTATAATTTTAAAAATTATCAAATATTTGCTTAGTTCATTTTGATAAAATGTATGATCTAAAAATTAACAGACATGAGACGGATGAACTATTTTAACGAAAATGAAAATTAAAAAAAAAATGAGATTTTAATTAAATATTTAATCCATAAAAATTACATAATTACTTACGTTTTTCTACCCCGTATTTTTTCAACAACATAGGAGTACCCGTCTTGCTAAATCGTTTCACCAGGCATTTTTTATATTTTATAAAAACTTTGCAGCTCAATTTTTATTTAAATATAAATTTCGATTAAAAATTAATATTTTATAAAAAAATTCGCAATATCGAATTAGTAATAGATGACACGAAATGAATTGCTGTTACTAATTTTAAGCAAGCGCTATCGAATGCGTAATAGATTGCAAGGATTAAAGGCGTCAAGTAAGGTACTTGGCGGTTAAGCCGAAGCGAGCTTCAATTTTTTCGAATAAACTCGAAGCTTGGGTTTATCTATGTGATAGGCTACCGTAGTGTCGTAGTAGTGAATATGTTATAACTCTTTCTTGCTAACTTTCGCTAGTGTAAGTGTTTTAGTTCTGCCATAAAAAAATCTATCACACAGTAAATCACAGTAATACCTTATATACTATCAATTGTATAATTGAATTTTTCGAAAACTCATGACGAGCAATTGGTAATTATTATAAAATTAAAAGTTCTTATAATAATGTGTTTATTTATAAGTGAGTAATATGCAGATATTTATTATTTAAAAAAAGTTTTATGAATATTTGAAAACAATTAAAAGAAAAAGAAATTTGTTTTAATTGCACAAAAAAAATCCGAACCATTTGCCAAGTACATTTTTTATATTATTATTTCGGTAGTAATGAAAATACAAATGAAATAAAATACAATTAAAAAAATACAAAAAAATTTCTGACATCTGTTACGAATGGTACTAAAATAAATAATGACATTAAAGTTAGCAGTCACTCAAGAATTTTTTAATTTTTTTGAACAAACAAATTTGTTCAAAAAAATTATTTTTAAAAAATTGCACTTTTTATTTTTCAAAATTTTTACGTGAATTTAAAAAAAAAATTTTTTTTGCCATAATTTATTAAAAAAAAAAAAAATTCTAAAAATTATTAAATATGTGCTAAATTTATTTTCTTAAATAAATATTAACTAACAATTTTTGAGGTTTCACAATAAAAAAATTTATAAAAAAAAAATACATGCAGGAATGACAAACAAAACTTAAATGTAAATTATAAAACAAATTTAATTGTTAAAGAAAGATAAACGACGTTAAAATATCTGCTGCCCTCATAATTATATGTATTTTTTAATAAAAAAAAATTTAGTTAATACTTTTCTATTAATTTAGTTGCTGTGTCTCCGTGATTCAAGTGATTCAATCATTCATCAAGTATGGAAAAATTATTTCAGTTTCGGAGCGAAAAAAATATTTTATCACAATTTTTCTTTGATGGTGGACATTGCTACAAACGACGTGATGAAAATGATATGTAAGTGTCCAGCTATAAATTTTACTTTTCATTGTCATTTCATTGTATAGCTTGAATCAGCTGCAACATAGTTTTAAATCATATTTATTTTTGAATACATTAATCTAATTACTTATTTAATATATATATAATAAATTAATTATTTTCTTTTCGCAGATATGTTAAATGTCTCCTGAAAAATAATAAAAAGTGTTATGCACGAGGTGTACTTAACAGAGGAGCACCAATTACTTTGTTGAAAGGTCATAATCATTCTCAAAATCATAATTTAAAGCTGATTTTTGATTTTAAGTACGAACTCTTTAAGGCTGTAACATCTAATTTGTGTGATTTGAGAAGTATTTATGATGAATTAAGTGTTAAGTATGTGTGTATTTTATACTTAAAAAAATATGTTGAAACTTGATTTTCGATAATCTATTCCACAAATTACTAATTTTATTTATGCTTCACGGTAATATTTTAGATACCCCCGAGGTTCTTCTCTTCTGCCATTCTGTCGAATGGTGAGAGTCATGCAGCAGTGGCGAAGGAAGATTTGTCCACCGACTCCTACGTCTCTCGGCGAATATTACTTGCGTCTGAAGCTAAATCGCTGGAAGCACTTATGTAAATCGAATAATAGTAATTTAACAGTCACCAACGTTTATGGCAGAGATGGATCTATTGCTACGGTTTTCATTGATCCTGATTTTTTAGAAAATGTTCAGACTACTAATTTGTACATCGATGCTACTTATAAAGTTTGCCCAACTATGCCAAAAAACATCTATCAGTTTTTTACAATTATGGCATCAATAAATAATTCGGTATTTTCGATTAAAAAAAAAAAAAAATTATTTTAGCATTTGTTTTACAAAAAATTTGATTTGTTGAATATTATTTTTTATTCTAGATTTTGCCTGTTGCCTGGAGTTTAATGTCAAGGAAATCTACAGATTGTTATACAGCTGTCATTGATCACTTTAAATCTTTATCGCAACATATTATCGTATTATCATACATGACAGACTTTGAAGGTGGTCTTCGTAAAGCATTAAAACTCTCGTATCCAAATGCAACCGCTGAATCATGTTATTTTCATTTTATACAGGTGAGTTAAATTAATTGAATCTTAAGTTAGTCTCTTTATACTCGTTTATGAAGTAATTTTATGATACAAATTACTAGTAGCACTTTTATTTTACTAGGCTAACATGAAAAAAGCTAAAAAACTTGGATTACTGAAAAAATTAGAAAATTGGGAAGATGGAAGAAAATTTTTTAGGAAGTTATTAGCTTTAGCATTATTACCGAGTACTGACATCATACCAACATTTAACTGGTTACTGGTGATCCGTACACCTTTTTATCTCATTTTCAAAGATTTTATTAATTACTTCGTTGATTACTGGTTGATGACAATTAAACCTGATGGATTTAGTGTATATAAATTAAAAAATCGAACCAATAACTTTACCGAAGCATATCACCGAAGACTAAACAAATTCTTTGGCTTACATCCATCACTGTGGCAATTTACAGGTAATAATTTGGTTATCACTTCAATAGTACGTACACTTTATTTTATTTGAATAACATTATACATCGAAATTTTTAGCAAGTCTAAGAGATTTTCATGATAT
>CAJNRD030001119.1:17251397-17286590 GCA_905319865.3 Cotesia congregata | reverse complement strand
AAAATCTATCGGTCCGAATCGGTTCAAATTCTCAGGAGATCTAAGTTTAGCGAAGCCCTTTTGAATGCCACCAACCGCGATGAAATCGGTTCAACCGTTCAAAAGTTATAAGTGATTCACATACTTACACACACACATACACACATACACACATACATACATACATACATACATATATACATACATACATACATACATACATACACACACACACACACACACACACACACACACACACAGACGTACGAACATCATCGCGAAAACATTCAGGGAAGCTTCCCATGACCTTTAAACGTCGAGATCTGATGAAAACTCGATTTTTGCAAAACGGGGTGAAAACAATAACTTGCCGATTTTTGAAAATCTGAGATTTTTAGCGGGAAGTTAAAAATACGGTTCGCTCGATTCACTGTGAAAATTAACTTGGCTCATCTATACGGCTTCCAAACTACAAATGAATATATCTATTCATAGCTATATACCATTCGAAAGGGCTTGACCGAACTTAGATTTTAAATACAATTTGGACCAGTAGATTTTGAGAAATCATAAAAAAACCACGAAAAACATTTTTTTTAAATGTGTTTTTAACTTCCCGCTAAAAAAGTCGAAGATTTTCAAAAATTGGGAAGTTATTGTTTCTACCCCATTTTGCAGAAATCGTATTTTCATCAGATATCGACGCTTTAAGGTCACAGGAAGCGTACATAATATATAGTGTTGTCACGTTGTTTGTTGTGTGTGTGTGTGTGTGTGTGTGTGTGTGTGTGTGTGTGTGTGTGTGTGTGTGTGTGTGTGTGTATGTATGTAAACCTCTTATAACTTTTCAACGGCTTGGCCGATCGGATCGAAATCGGTGGCGATCCAAAGAGTATCATAGCCATTAAATTTCGTGAAAATTTGAATCGATTCGGTTCGCTAGATTTTTAGAAATCTCAATAACAAAATATTCGTAAAATGGTTTTTTTGGAATAACTCTTAAACGGCTTTACCGATCACTTCCACAAACTAATCAGCTCTTAACCTTGAAAAACCACGTCGATCACCGTTGGACCGATTAAAATCGGTTGATTCGTTCGTGAGATATCAAAAACGAAAAATTTCAAAAAAAATATTTTTTCAAAAAATCTCTTCAATGGCATCACCGATCACTTTCAAAAATTAATAAGCTCTTAAATTTGAAAAGATACGTCGATCGCGGTTGGACTGGTTAAACCACGTCAATTGCCACCAGTCCCATCAAAATCGGTTGATTCGTTCGAGAGTTATCGAAAACGAAAAATTTCGAAAAAAAGTGTTTTTTTCACATAATGTCGAAATTTCTTTTTGGATCATTTTTGACGAAATAGAATAATTATAAGAGCCCAAAAAATCACGTCGATCGTTACCAAGAACGTGAAAATTGGTTGATTTGTTCGTGAGTTATCGTTGTCGAAAAAATTCGGAAAAAGTGAATTTTTCAAATTTCTCTAAGATTTTCGGTTTGATCAGTTTGTGTTCAAAAGTATATCATAGATTCTGACAAAGTGCGTAGAATACTGCCAACCACGTGAAAATCGATTCATTCATTTAGTAATTATTGCAGTTTAACAATTCAAAAAATACTGTTTTATTAAACTTCTATCAGCCTTTTGAGCTCGAAGAGCTCAAAAGCATACAAAAGCTATTTCTTTGAGCTCTCAGAGCTCGAAATAACACACAAATTGTATTTTTGAGCTCGAAGAGCTCAGAAACGTCATAAGTGCAATCTCAAGCGTTTAGGTATGGAATTGGCGGGAAGTTGCAGGGATGGCCTTTAGGGTCAACCGTTTTCCAGATTTTTTTTTCCAAACAGGCTTAAAAGTTTCTTTTGGGTGTAAAAAAATTACTGTGAAAAGGTGAGCCCTTAATATTAATATTAAGATTGTCCTCATCGCATTTTTTTAATTTCCATATATATGTCGAGAGTTTCCTCTCTTCTACATTAGTTCGATTGAAATCCATCGAACTTGAATACTAGTAAAGCTGGAAGTTTGTAGTATCTGTTCGAGTTATAAAGATGTTAATTGAATGAAAGATAATGAAAGAAATTGAATGAGAGCAAAGACAAACTTTGAAAAAATATTAATGTTATTCAATTATTAAGACAATGAATTATATCAAATATTTTATATTAAATAATTATTCTTAGATTTGATAGAATAAGTGGACTCGAAGCAATCGTTATTTGTCATTGCTGACTTAGAAACAAATGACTTCGGTACTGAAAAAGCTGGGATTTATCAGGTAATTTTATCACATTCTTATTAAAAATTAAAATAAAATGAATTTATTAAAAAGCATGTATTTTTTTTTTATTAGTGCAAAACACAAGGATGCATCGCTTAATTCGTATTCAATCCCACTGAAAAAATGTCACCAGAGGCTGAAAATGTTACTGGTCTAAAGATTATCAGAGGTGAAATGTTTTCTGGCAACGAAAAATTGTCGACGACGCCTATTAAAACAGTTTTTGAAAGATTTTTGATATATCTAAAATCGTTGAAAAGTCATATTATTTTAGTAGCACATAACGGCTTCAGGTAAATATTTTTGTTATAATTTGTCTTCAAATATTTTAATAAATTTCAATAATCTCTTTTTTTATAATTTATAATTCAATAATTAATTGTTTTCTAGATGTGACTTTCAAAATAATATTGATATATTTGTTTCAATATAAAATGATTAAAGAGTTTAAAAAAACGATGATTAGTTTTGCTAATACTCATACTATTTTTAAAAACTTTTTACCAAAACGACAAGAAGAAAAAAAAATCATTCAAAGTTGAAGATTTAGCTAGAGATTTACTAGGGCCAGAATTTGCAGAGGGATTTCATAATGCAGCGCAAGATATAAAAATTCTATCAATATTAATTGTTAAAATTGGTGTTCTTGATGTTAAAATTATATCCATGGCCAAAAGCACATCTTTTATTTTGGCCAATAGAGCGTTAAAGAAATACTTTAAAAGAGCTATAACGTCGATTATTGTGACTAAAATTGCTCTGGCTCGAATAAATTTAACAACTTCAAGAAAAGCATTCCAACTCGGTGGCTATAAAAGTGTGAGAAATTTATTAGCAGAGAATGTGAATAATAAACCTCGAGTTACCAAAAATGAAATAACTATCGAGGCAATTGTTAATAGATTTGATGAGCGCGAAAAAAAAAAAATAATTGTATTCTCATTTTTCATCATTTGTTCGAAAATTTGTATTATCGATTAATAATTAATTTTTAAATTGTGTACAAAAGTTTATTTTTTTATAAAGAAATATATTCTTTTATTTATATAATCTTGTTAATTAAATTATATTCCTTACTCATCAATTAAATGATTTTTAGCTTTGAATGGTATCTTTGTATTTTTAATTTACTTTATTAAAATGAATTATGTGTACTGCCTAACTAAAATGATTAAGGTCTTCTAGCATTCAAAAAATCGCGGTTACTTATGTGCCGGGTAACTGCGCAAGCGGTGTTGCTGAGTCAAATACTAGACTTTGAAGAGTGGAAGTTCCTTGTGATTTTTCACAAAAAAATATTAAATATCTCTGTAATACGTTCGGAAACCTACTTTTTTATTGTTTTAATCGAAAGCTTATTATTTTTTCTAACAAATTAAATTCTTGACCAAATACACAGCTGGTGGAATCTCAATTTACCTACATGTAAAAATTACAATTATCAAATCTAATCATTTCATTAAATATCCCGGAAACCTACTGTTTTTTAATTTTTTTATTAATTATTAGGCTACGTAGATTGAATTTACAAATTTTCAAGAAGTTTTAAAAATTTGATTACTTCACATGGATCTCCTTAACGCATGATATAATTTCTTATTTTTTTAAAGAATGGTATATTTTGTCCGTTTCTTCATTTCAATTACAGTTTTTAACGCCAAATAACTCAAACAGACATTAATTTTCAATAAAAATCAGAACAAGTTTGGAGAATCCAAAAGGCCACGCCTTATAATCTCATTTATTATAATAAAATTGATTGAAATAAAATACAAATACTTTTAAATCTTTCGTGCCATTGTCAACCCAGAAAGAAAGGTACAGTCGTCGTCATTGATTTGTAATGGTCGGCAATGATTCAAGTAAAATAAAAAATTCTCAATTTGGACATCTCTCACTAAAAATTTCAATTAATAATATGTTTAGAAAACGAAAGAAATAAACGAAACTATGAATTCACATAAAATAAATAATTGTAAGCTTAGACAAACATAATTATTAGGGTGTCCGTTATTTCTCGTTGATTTTTTTTTTCGCGATCGCCCCCTGGATTTTTAGCTCTTGACCTAAAAAAAAATCTGGAAAACGGTTGACCCTAAAGGCCATCCCTGCAACTTTCCGCCAATTCGATACCTAAACGCTTGAAATTGCACTTACGACGTTTCTGAACTCTTCGAGCTCAAAAATACAATTTGTGTAATATTTTGAGCTCTCCGAGCTCAAAAATAGTATATTACATACCTAGGCCAGTAAAATAAGAAAAGTCTCAGATCACACGTAATTGTTGGCCGAGGCGAAACCGAGGTTGACAAACATGTGATCTGAGGCATTACTTTTTACTGGCCAAGGTGTGTATAATATTTTTCTGCTCGACGTAGCCGGAATGTAACTCACATTAAGAAGTTCTTCTCCATAATCCTTTCTCAATCCTTTCCTACCAATTATCCTGTTACGTGAATGTTGGAACGCTTCACGTAATAATTATCCGTAACTCCTATTTTTTTCCGCTTCACAGCATTATTTATATTTGTTATTTATATTTGTATGCTTTTGAGCTCTTCGAGCTCAAAAGGCTGATAGATGTTCAATAAAACAGTATTTTTTGAATTTTTAAACTGAAATAATTTCTAAATGAATTAATCGATTTTCACGCAGTTGGCAGTATTCCACGCACTTTTTCAGAATCTATGATAAACTTTTGAACACAAACTGAACGAACCGCAAATCTTAGAGAAATTTGAAAAATTCACTTTTTCCGAATTTTTTCGACAACGATAACTCACCAACCAAACAACCAATTTTCACGTTCTTGGTGGCGATCGACGTGATTTTTTGGGCTCTAATAATGATTTTATTTCGTCAAAAACGATCCGAAAAGAAATGTCGAAGTTATGTAAAAAAAACACTTTTTTCGAAATTTTTCGTTTTCGATAACTCTCGAACGAATTAACCGATTTTGACGGGACTGTTGGCAATCGACGTGGTTTTTTAAGCTTAAGAGCTGATTAGTTTTTGGAATTGATCGGCCAAGCCGTTTAAAAGTTATACCAAAAAAACGATTTTTTGAAAATTTTATTTTTGAGATTTCTCAAAATCTAGCTAACCAAATCGATTCAAATTTTCACGAAATTTAAATTTTCACGATTTTTGAAATTTTAAAAAATTTGGAGTGACCTCTTAAAAATTTTTTTTTTGAGCTGTCCTTTGGTGAGGGCTCTTAAAACATCAAAAACTAACATTTTTTCACTCGAGACTCAAAAAAAAAAGATAGTCGGTTTTTTTGCGCCACCCTAATTTATATAGAATTCGACGAAATTCTCTTTTACAATTATAGATAATTTTATATAATCAGATACAATTATATATAATTGTATACACCTTTGTATAATTGTAGAGAATTCATGGTCATGAAAGAGATTTCTGCAATTTTATGTAAGTACAGACGTTTATCTATCTGTTATAAATTTTACAGGATTCAATATATTGTGATCACTATAAAGACTCTTTTTTTTTTTTCATCTAAGAGTCTGTTTCTCCAATGATTAACAATTTCTTAATCAACATAGTATTTTTCAGATGAAATAATAGGAACTGTGTTAACTTTTAAAAAAATTAAACCACTTTCCATAATGGAGGCAATATTCAGATCTCAGCCAATAAATAAATAAACAAATGCTCAGTTTATTTAAGATCTTCAATTTATTGGATGTCTAAATTATCATTGATATAATTTATTCTAAATTATCATTGATATAATTTATTCTAAATTATCAATGATATAATTTATTCCAAATTATTATTGATATAATTTAGACATCAAATAAATTGAAGATCTTAAATAACCTGATCATTTGTTTATTGAAAAAAATTAAATTTCACAAAAATTAATAGTTTCGTCAAGTTTAGAAATTATTACCCAGACCCGCCAGCAATATATAGTTCCATATATTAAACAAATAAATTCATCAAAATTTGAGCTTTTAATTCTGATTATGCCTCTATTATTTTTTTAATTTTAAAGTAATTATTAATTCTAAAGCAGCGGAACACCTTAAAAATTTCTTAGAATCATTTTTGCGATTTTATGTATACATAGATAATTTTATAAATCCACATATAGATATCATTATTATATACATATTTATATTAATAATGAATAATTTATAAATTTAATAAAAAATTATGTTCTTTACAAATCGATCATGTATACGATTTTCATTACTTATAATAACAATAGTTATTACAAACTCTGAGCTTCAAGTAAGTCTAGTAGGTAAACAGGTAATGAATCAGTCTTCCAAGTGTCAGGTCCCAGGTTCGATTCCTGCCCACGCCAGATATTTTTATTTTTATGAAAATAATTATACATAATTTTATACAATTATATATGATTTCTATCCAATTTTATCGGGCCATTTTTTTTATATAATTGTATATAATATGTAACAAAAATTACACTCCAGCTGACAGTGGAGCGGTCAGCGGATATGTGATTTTGTCCAGGTCGCCCAATACAAAACTAAACAAATAAAAATATGACTTGGGAGGGAACTCTTCGCCTCCAAAGCAACCTGTAGCTCTTCCTCAGGCTGGGTTAGTGCACGATCTTCTTGGACGCCAGTTGTTCTTTTCCTTAGGGAAACAACAAACCCTTTATTTTCAGGGCCGATCCACAGGTATTCAAGGGGATAGATAACGAGCGTACAAATATCAGGAAAGAAAGGAGAAAGAAATTTATAAAAGCAAATTCTTAATAATCAGTCGCAATATATATAAAAAAATAAGCTATTTATTCAAAACACAAAATAATTAAGCTAAGTTCAGAGCCGAATTCCTTTGCCGGGTGAACTATATAAAATAACAATAATAATTAATTTGTCGCGTACAATTATTGATAATTAATATAAATCCTGAGTATATTATTAAATTGCGACGACGCTGGTTATAAATTAGAAATTGTATCCAAATATTATTGAAGTGAGATATACCCGAAATCCCCAGTCGGGTTATCTCGACAAAACAAAATAAATAAATAATACTGGCTGGCTCGAATAATTAATACCGGCTTCAAATACTAATCTGTTCGCCGGGAGACAGCACGGTGCGTGGTTAATAAAATGGCTCAACTTGTGAGTACTCACCAAAAAAGGGAACTCGATCAAAGGTGCCAGATCCACACTCTTACACTTTGCGGGTTGCCGCGTGTCTCCCGAACGACGTCACCGTAAAAACGTTCGAGGCCTCGTGTTCGACCACGAGGGCCTCTTTAGCTATTTTCCCCAAATTTAATAAACCTTTAGCTCGCGATCGATAATACAGGACTTCACCCGTGCGAGTAAAGGCTACGATAATAACCAGGTACTATAACTATGATTTACGGCGATACATACAATAATAATAATAATGATAATAATGAATTACAAATAATTCATTGTAAATATCTGAAACAAATGTAAAATTAATTCTTAAATTACTAATAATCATAATATACAACCTTTCAAATATAATAATAATAATAAAGAATATGCAGTATATAAATTCACACAAAAATATTAAAATTATGGGACACCGAGTGTGGATCTGTTGCCAACACTAGGCGCAGGGAGGGACGCACACAGGAATAAAATTCGTGTGACACCCCCCTGCCAGACAATGGTTAATTTTTGCAAAATTTGACCATGGGCGAAAATAAACGCGAACTCACAAGCCGCACGATCACCACACACACCCGTGTCTCCAGCTCGAAAATTTCCAACTATAATGTTAACTACTGTAATATCTACTTGGATTAAAATTTAATTGTAATGTGAAATTTAATTATATCTACTTGAGTCAAAATTTAACCCCCCTCGTGACAAAGGATAGGGATAAGAGTACGATACTGGACAATGATCTGTTCTACGATTAAACATAAAGCCTCGTGGCACTTCGTTCCTACAACGATACGAAACATTGCAATGCGCGCTCGTGAAATGATTTGCCGATCCATATTGAACGTCGAATCTACTCTCCCGCATAAACCTCCGAGGATCTACTTCACTATGTGCATAACCATTGTACACAGGGTCATACACGTACGAAGATGGACTGCCATCTTTCTCTCTCTGACTCACCGGGTCAGGATACTCGACGTAAGTCCCACCTCTTCTAGTCAATCTAGTCTTTACCGAAGACTTTGACCACGCAAACCCAAACTCTGACTCACCCGAGTCATTAGCGCGTCTGCCTGTATTACCTCGCATGCTCTGGGACAATTCGACGACGTTGCTAGTAACCAAGGACGTTCCTGAAGTCTTAGTCTTCGCAGAGGGTCGTCTTTTCCTACGACGTCTCCTCTTTTTGACAAATTCCGACTTCGACTCACTTGAACAGTCATTTCGGTCACTTAAATCGGATGCTGATGTTGATGTGTTAATATCACTCGCCGTGTTTCCATAATTGACGCATTTTGTAGTTAATTTACGCACTGCCTCGTCATTACTCATAGTACCATCGCTGGATTTCTTCGAATCATTACGAAATCTCCTGTGACGTCGCTTAAATATACCTTTATTCGAGTCCTTGAGAGATTTTGAATCTCTACTAAGGTCCTCTGTATCACAATTGATCCCTGAATCACATTGGCTTGAAGACATCCGGTCATTCGCCGTCTGGGATATTTTATCTTGACTGGATACTTTTGTCGTCATTTTATCCACTAGTACTTGTTGAAGTTTGGCGAAGCAATCCTCTATCTTCGACTCCAACATCCGTACGGCGATATCCAAGTCTCGACGGGTCACCAATTGGCCCGTAGGTGACTTAATATGTACAGATTTGTCATCATCGTCCATCGGTGGGCCTGCACTACCACTTGCATGATCCAGCAACACTCCATCCACTGTGGAACTCGGGTCATTCACGAGTTCACTTGTGTGCGCTGAATACGAGCCATCACTGTTCAACACCTCCTCCTCTGAGAAACTCGGGTACGTCACGAGCTCTCGTTGTGGTGTTACATCCAGTGATTCCCAACTCTCATGCCTTGCAGAACCTCCACCGGAAACCAACTCTTGGACTAGACAAATATTTGAACCTAAATTATCGTCGACAGGTTCAATTGAATTCAGGCAAGAATTCTGTATCGACAGTTGACTCGTTTGATTAATATCGACGACGAGTCTTGATTCGAACATTTCAGACCTCTCCAAGAGTAAAGTTGACTTTAAATCATCACCAGGGTGACTAACTTCGTCCACGGCAGGACTCCAATGCACTCCTGGCGCTCCAAACATGTACCCTTGATGACGGATCAGACGGTCTTGAAGTGTTTCTAAATTTCCTTTCGAGGATAAACCTGAGCTCTTAAGGAAAAGCCTCGACTTAATGGCGATTCAAAGCCAGTCATTAACCAAGATGGGTCCATCGCTGGCGAAGTACTTTGTACTAGGTCAGTCTTTACAAATTTTCGATCGGTTTGGGGACTTGAATCACTCGATTCACCTGAATGTGAAACCCCGTTACCGCAAATCGAAGCTTGACTGCCGTTCCAACCTTCCAACTCGCCAATTTTGCGAAACCTGGCTAACGTTGATTTTATATTGGCTTATTTGCAATTAAAGCCAACCAGGGGACCACTTAAGTCCAAAACGAAATTAAATACAAAATCAAAGTAGTCAAACGGCGACAAATAACAAAAAAAAATTCCACAATTTCTTGTCAGCCGATGACAAATGCTAACACAGCAAAGAAACGATTTGTAAACAAACAAATAATAATGATAATAATTATATAATTCAAATCGTAGTATTACTGAACTCACTTATACCTAAAGTGTTTACTACATATTTGAAAAAATATTATAAATTAAATTTCGGCGACGATTTTAACAAAATTTGAAATTTAATCAAAAACAAAATAATTATTTCAATGACAATTTATTAATCGAAAAGTATTTTCGGATTAAAAGTACGAAAATTATTTTTTCAGTGACGACGATCATAACAATAGTACGCTGGGACTGCGAAGCGAACGGTAGAATGGCAACTACCGGAGAACGACAAGCCAGTCAGTCCCGCGTGACGTCATCGACCAAACTTTACGTCGACAAGCAGACAATGCTTGCTGAAATCTTCAAGTTGAAAATATCAATCGCTGGTACTCGATACAATTAAATAATTCCATTCGGCAACTTAGAATTTTATTTAACGATTACGCGATAATAATTTTAATTTCGCGACTCTAGTCGACTTAAATACTTAAACCAATAATGAGTTTCCTCGGCGGTAATAATCACAACTCTACTAAAGCCGAGATCAAACAAAAATTTTAAATTGTAAATTAAAAATTTTATTCTAAATAAAATAATACTAGTAACGCTCAAATTTAAACGAAGAGTGCGAAAGAGAATCACCGATAACTCGATGCAGTGACGAGTAAGCCGAATGATGTCACCGCTTCGGAATTTCCTTCGCTAGCCAAACGCTCGACGCTCTATTTCTTTCTCTTTCTAACTCGACTTTCTTTGCCTGATAATAATTATCTAATCCCCGTCTCCACAATACGCTGCAGATGGATCAATCAATTAATCTCTAACGCCCTGGCCCCACGTTGGGCGCCATCTAACAAAAATTACACTCCAGCTGACAGTGGAGCGGTCAGCGGATATGTGATTTTGTCCAGGTCGCCCAATACAAAACTAAACAAACAAAAATATGACTTGGGAGGGAACTCTTCGCCTCCCAAGCAACCAGCAGCTCTTCCTCAGGCTGGGTTAGTGCACGATCTTCTTGGACGCCAGTTGTTCTTTTCCTTAGGGAAACAACAAACCCTTTTGGCTGACTCTAACAACGCTTTTTAACAATACTTTACTCGCCAGGAGACAACACAGTGCGTGGATATGGTAATATGGCTCAACTTGTGAGTAATATGGCTCAACTTGTGAGTACTCACCAAAAAAAGGAAACTCGAACAAGGCGCTAGATCCACACTCTTACACTTTGCAGGTTGCCGCGTGTCTCCCGATTTTTATTCTCTGAAAAGCTATCAGACCTCGTGTCCGAATACGAGGGCCTCTCAAGTCGTTTTCTGAAATTATTGATTCCTGTGCTCGCCATCGATACTACAGGAAATTACCCGCGCGAGCAAGGGCTACGACTGGTTATCAATAATTAATATACAATGAAATCATAAATTATAAACATTCCAATACAATTGCTGAAATAAATACCAAAATTATTGCTTAAAAACAAATAACCGTAGTATATAAATTGTCAAATATATACAATAAAAATGATATACGGTATATAAATCAATAAATTAATATGAAAATCTTAAAACTATGAGACACACCGAGTGTGGATCTGTTGCCAACACTAGGCGCAGGGAGGGACGCACACAGGAATAAAATTCGTGTGACAAATATATAATTTATACATAATTGTATCTAATTGTATAAAAACTTTTTTACTTGGGTGTTCATTTTTACATGTTCATTTTTAAAAATGAATTCATTTAGAAATTTTACTATTGACAGTTGGCTGTCAATACAAAACTGAAAAAGTTATATGGTGTTAAAGTGGGGGGGGGGGGGGTACAAAAAAAATGGCGCGCCAATCTTGTCACGATTGCGAGCTTTCTAATGATCTGAAACAAAAAAATAAAAAAGATTGTTAATTTATATGAATGCTGCTATTGTACTAACTAAGAAAAAGTGGAAAAAAAATCTGGATATATGATTTCCGTATAGTTGCACTGATAGAAGGATTTCTTTATATTTAATAAGCTTTATTAACTATTAATAAATGATTTTTTAACATCATAGGATTTAATTAATATTTATTAACAGTTAATAAATCCTTTAAATTAAAATACATGATAGTCTTGAAGTTAGTCAAAGGTCAAAACTCGCAAAAAAACCGGCCACGATTCATTATTGGTTAAAATTTAGGCCCGTGCATAGCGCGCTATTCAAATTTCTAGTTATTTATTAAATACGATTCATTAAATGTTAATAAATAATTGTTAACAGTTAACAAATATTTGTTAACTATTAATAAATACTTATTAACTATTAATAAATGTACTTTCCTCCCAAATAAATATTTATTGAATGTTAAAAAATATTAATTAAAATTTAATAAATTAAAAAATTGTCTTCAAACAAATTAAATTTCTAATAGTTAATAAATCCTTTTATCAGTTTACATATCATTATATATAATTTTATATAATCATATATAATTTCATATAATTGTATATAATAAAGTTTGTAACTTTTGTACAATTCTATAGAATTATATAAAATTAGATATGATTATATCTAATTATATATAATTATTGGAAAAATGTTACATCTAATTATATACTATTATATATAATCATATATAATTATATGCAATTATATATAATTATATGTAATTGTATATAATTATATATGATTATTAAAAAATACTGCATCCAATTATATATCATTATATATAATTATATATAATTACATATAATCATATATTATATGTAAGTAATATATAATTATATATAAGTAATATATAATAACATATAAGTATATATACATTTTTTTACCCGGGTAGACTAAGCTGGTGATGTTTGGAATTTTGAAATTATTGTTATATTTGGCGGCTATTCTCTTAGATTTTCTGATATCTAGGGGTTCATCCACAAAGAGATTTCTTAGATATTTTGGTTCACCAGTTTTGAGGAGTTTATATAAAAAACAATTTTATTTATATTTTTTAAATTTTAATTTCATTTTTTATGGTTTGCAAATTGGAAAATTTCATATTTTCTAATTTTAGAGTTTAGAAACTGCCAAATTTATTGATGGCGATAAATCTTTAAGCTCAGAAACCGACTTAAACTAATGTCCACGATTGTACACATGTGTATATTATATTTATAAATGAATATAATTTTTCAACTCCCCTGATATAAAACAAGTATTGGAAAATTACAAGTATTGGACTAACTACTTTGAATATAGCAATCAGTTTTTACGGAAGGTTGAGAGACAGTTGTCAGCTATGTATAAACTTCATCATGTCGGTTTTCGGGTGTCGGTGAGCGCGCGCATCGTTAAAAATTCACTTTCATCATTTTTTCTTAACACCCCATAAGAAGTATAACTTCAAAAATTTGATCTATTATTTGTTTTATTTTCTTTTTCCATTTTATGTAGCACTGACTCAAATTTCGGAAGTTTGATACCTAATTTAACACCTAACTTTCTTATTCATAAGTATTAACTAATGCATAAAATTAATTTAAGAAAAAAATAACGGTTTTTCCGGGTAAAAAAATTTATATATAATTGGGTATAATTATATATGATTATATATAAAAAATGGCCCGGCATAATTATATATAATCATTAGGGCCTGGAAGTTGGCGTTTTTTCTTTGTTCAAATTTAAGGTTAAACATATGAATGCTCATTCAAGCAACTGCGAAAGTCCTGGCCCTAATAATCATGTATAATTATATCCAATTATATATAATTATATGCGATTATATATAATTATATTAATTTTTTTTTCAAAAATGGATAAAAAAATTGTTTTTTTTTTAATTATATTGAAACCAATGCGATTCGGAGTATGATGTAGTAATCAGAAACTATTTTGTTTGATGAAAAATTTCGGGCGTCCGCTGAGTTCGAACTCGACTCCTCCTGGTTATCAGTCCTGCACGCTGCTCACTGGTCTGAATCACATACTGTACATGACAAAATCTATTGAATATGTTTGAATTCAAACCCAAGAAAGATCAGATTTACACATAAATTTTATGAAATTTCTAAAAATCCTATAAAACTTAATGAAAGCAGTACATTTTTAATAGATTGTTTATTTTGACTATTGTTAATTTTTATATTATCTGTTTTCTATAGAAATTATCTGTTTTCTATAGAAAATGAATTGTATTTTTTAATTGAAGAATTGAAAGTTGAACATAATAAAATGATCAGTAATTTAAATATGCAAGCAGTAGTAAAACATATTATACCAGTTACAGAATCTGAAAATTACTTGTTAATAAAATTGAGAGATACAAAGTGTTTTTCAGTTATTAAGAGTAGGAGAATAAGAGATTTTTTATGTAAGAGATCAGATAATTCAAAGAGAATTTGGTAATTTTATTTTAAAATTGGATTTAAATCCTTACTATTATTATAAATGTGAATGTAAGTTTGTTTGTTACGCTTTCACGCAAAAAACTACTTAACCGATCATCATGAAACTTTCCACACATATTCTTGGAAGTATTTGAAGTAACATAGGATACTTGTTATCGAATAAAAAAATGCATTTTTTACGGAAGATAAAAAAATTGTTTGTCAGAAAATTCAGTTCTATTGGAATGTAATGATCTTTGATATTTATGGAAGGACTTCAACGCGATCGATCGCTCGAGCGGGTAAATGCTAGTTAAAAATAAAATCATTGTTAATAAAAAAGTAATCTTTGTCATCACTTTTTTCAACTTTGAAAATTTAGTATGATTTTCATTTAATCATACGAAAAACATAAAAAAAATCATTATCTATAATATCATATAATTTAATATGATTTGATATAATTATTCATAATTGTTTATAATTATACAAAAATTACGAAGAACATCATCCATAAATTTTTAAAGTAATACATCATTTTATATAATTATTTATAATTTTATATCATTCTCCATAATTATAAGCAATTATACATACTCTTACATAATTATACAAAAATAGCTAAAACTTTCTATAGAAATATGTAGAATTACAAATAATTTTGCATAATTATATGAAATTTTATATTATAATATATAATTTTGCGTTGTTATATTTAATGATATAAAAATTATCTCAACTATTATATAAAACGATGTATAACTATATATGATTAATTAATAGATATCAGGTTAATCAGACCACAAACGCAATGTTGACAATTACTTCACACTTTATTGCAACGTTTCGTCGAAAATCTCGACTTCTTCAGGCAATCTACAAAAACATACAATACATTCATAATTTTTTTCCGTCACAATTACAAATTGTCAAAACATATCAGTCATAAATATTATTCTTTTATATGAAATAGATATAAAATATAAATTACAATTCAAATTTCAAAATTACATGAATGTTATTATAAAATTTTTTCCTATATACTTAGACAAAATAAATAAAACAAATTATAATTACATAACAAGATCATTAACATACCATGAGACAAGAGTATCAACACGTTGTTATTATAAAAAGGCCCTGCTGGAATCAGGTTAAGCATACGCATGCTTCTGATGTATCTTGCTACTTTCGTACTCATTCATAGTCATTTGATTTTCTTATTATTGTACTTATATAATTCCTTCTTAATTATTATTACTCAATTAATATGTGAAAAAATACCAATTAATAACAATAATATTGTACAATTTTAAACAACAAAATTATAAACAGCTGTACACTCTCAGTAAGTTGACACGACTGAACACACTCACACGCATGCGCAGATCTGCCGGCTTCAACCGCTTATTTACAATCTACAAATAATTATCCATACTCTCTATTTTTATTTTTATACCTCAAAATTAAATTGTCGTAAATGCAATTTAACCCTTCCGTGTCAGTTTTCAAATTAACAGTATCTCTCAAACTAATGTGAATCATTTCTAAGATGTTGCGTTTAAATCTATTCTTTTCTATGTCTACAATTTTTACGTCATCAAAACAAAACTGATGACCTGTATCCCGATGATGTAAAGACAAAGCTGTCAAATTATTTATGTTATTATTGCTATTATTATTATTCACATTATTTCTACAGCTATACTTATGCTGATAGAGCCTTTTACCTAAATAATGTTTCGTTTGACCAATGTACGATTTATTACAAACACACGGAATTTTATAAATTACATTCGAACGATTCAATAATTTATCAGTATCCTTAAGTCTAGTATAAGTCTGTCCAACAGTTTTGATATTATAAAATGCCGGCTTCCAATCCGTATCTGCAAAGCAATGCGTAATGGAAGATGATAAACGTCTAATATATGGAAACCGAAACCGATTTTCATTTTTCTTTACATTCTGATCCAGATCTACGACCACCTCTAAATTATCATCCTCACCATTACCCATCTCTCTGCTATATAAACTATTGAATTTCTCCATACATAACTTAATGAAAAATACCGGATAATTATTACGTTTCAGCAAATCCTCAACTCTTTTTCTGTTGACATCATGAAATTTCTTATGGCTTAGTCCTAATGCCCTATGCAACAGACCAAAAACTACACTGGATTTTTGAGCTACTGGGTGATGTGAATTATAATTAAGCATTCTACCTGCGCTTGTTGGCTTTTGGTACCAGTCAGTGATTAGACTACCATCAGGCTGTCTTATCACCAAAACATCTAGAAACGCAATTCTGCCTCCCTCCTCTACCTCCAATGTGAACTGAATATCTCGATGATAGCTGTTGAAGTAGCCTAGGAGATTATTTTTCTCTGACACAGGTACTGCTAGAATCGTGTCATCCACGTAAAGACCCAACAATGGAACTGCGAACGGAAGATCCTTCACAACATTCTTCAATACATGTTGCATAACAAGGTTAGCAATTGAGGGGCTAGCAGGGTTACCCATACCCATTTGTTTTATTTATTTTATCTAAGTATATAGGAAAAAATTTTATAATAACATTTATGTAATTTTGAAATTTGAATTGTAATTTATATTTTATATCTATTTCATATAAAAGAATAATATTTATGACTGATATGTTTTGACAATTTGTAATTGTGACGGAAAAAAATTATTAATGTATTGTATGTTTTTGTAGATTGCCTGAAGAAGTCGAGATTTTCGACGAAACGTTGCAATAAAGTGTGAAGTAATTGTCAACATTGCGTTTGTGGTCTGATTAACCTGATATCTATTAATTAACTACTGTCTAATTTTAACATAATTTTTAATGTTATTCCATGGCTCAATTGCGTCAGCTTGTTCGTATGGTATTCCTAACAGAAACTCAAGCCACCATGTTGTGGGAACAATCTTTGCGTGTATTATTGGACGGACATTATTACGGAATTTAATTAGGTGCGTATTGTTATTTTTATGGTCTCGTAACAGTGAAGCGTTCTACATTCAGTGGGAGTTATAGAATATGTGAGAAAAAATTTTGACGGGGATTCGAACCCAGAATCTTCCGAAGACATGTCGGCTGTTTTATTATTTGAGCCACCTGGTACAAAAGTGTTCTACTTTATCTGTCTCGTATTTAAGTTTCGCACGTCGAGTCTTCTTATGTACAGATTAACTTTCGTAATGAATACTAAAACGTAGATCGGACATGTCAATTGATTTATCGGACATGACTTTGATATATTATTATATTGATATTTGAGAAATCGTAAGATCAAAAAAACAATTGAAGATTGTTTATTATTTCGCGACGTTTCGAGTTTTTATTAATTAAATTATACAATAAGTTGCAATTTTATGGTAAAACAAATTCATCATTTTGGACAACAGTATTTAACAATATTGTGTACGTCTTTGATATGTTCGTTTGTTCAAGCTAATTAAAATTTCAGTTGGCTCAGAATTATTCTGCAAAAATTTTACGATTTACGTTACGCTTACTTAAGTTTTACTTACAAACATACTTTTATAAAAAACATCGTTAAGATGTTATTTATATAATTATAATTTCAATTATATGAGGTTATCGCTTCAATTTAATTTGTGGTGGAGGATTCAATTTGTTGGAAGATAAATTAAATTAAAATACATATATGCGTGCCAAGTAAACATACAGATAAATAATTCCACTCGCAAAGACGAACATCACGCGATAAGGTCAAGCTCAACTGATAACGGGTCAACTAATGACATCATAGAACTTTTTCTCATGGAATTTAAGGTTTGCCGTTTCTTCACTTTTCATTGGTCAGAAATTCACGCCATGATTTCCACACGGCATAAAAAATTCCTTGAGCTCTATAAAAACTGCATATTTATCGAATCTTGTTATTTAGCGAGCTACAATTAGACTTTTAAATGTTTCTTATTATCGCATGGTTCAGCTAACGCGCTGACAATTCTATTAATAGCTGAGTTTTTGGTCTATGTTAATAAAAAACAAGTTGTAGTAGGTTAGTTCAGAATTTCGATCGGTATGCCAGGTGGGTGTCTGCTTATCTACACCTTCACCTTCATTTTTATTCAATGTTACTGCGCAGTAGAGAAGAGATGTAAAAAATGTGACAATCAACAAGAAAAATCACTAACAATAGGATTTAAATTATTATTATTTTCTTGTAATTTATTTAACTCAACTTAAGTAAGAGAAAGTTTCATTTTTTAATATTTTAATATTTACAATTCTTTGTAATACGCAAAAAAAAACTTTTTTTTTCCATATCTAACAATTGGCTTAAATCAATACTTTGATAGATACATTGAGAATAATTAAATTTTGATTTATAAGTAAGCAAGATGTTTGTGGCGCAAATTTACAAAAAAAAAAAAGTAAATTTGAAGCCTGAAGCGAAGCAGAATAAAAACATAATTTTTATGTTCCAACTGCAGCACATCCCCTTCATGGCATTCGGTGAATGAACTCCAAGCGCAATGACAAGTCAAGGATATGAGTTTAGTCACTGATTGGCGCAGTAACCATGGTTAACTGGATAAACTGCATGTGGATAAACTGCAGTTTATCAACAAAGAAGTGCCTCAAGGTTCAATAATTCAATTCTTAGAACGGCCATGTTAGTTAAATTTGATACAAGCTTTTTAGCAAACATTATTATCATGCCACTTTATCGCATTAATGTCATTAGACAGCGTTGTCTGCAATGAGAATGGGAGCAGCCGTTTGTTACGCGTGACCTTGCCCTTGATCGTGAGGTTTGACTCATCTCTGCGTCACAGACGTCAGTCAGTCTACTAATTTCAGTAACACAAATGGATGTCAGTGATGACGGAATGAAGTTGAAGTTAAATGTACAGCCACGCTTATTGTCTCGTAATCGTTTTTATAGCGCATCAGTTTTTGTACAAGATATCCGACTGGTAATAAATCAGGGCTATAAAAAAGTAATACGTACAGAACCACGCACGTCTACGTGGTTTAATTAACATTTTTATATTATTATTACGTCCTTGGTAAGTGTTTACTATAAAAGCGAGATTTTGGATTGATTAAAGTTAGTTGATAGTTGGTTATTTTTGAGAATGTGTGATCGTTTAGTGACTTGGTACGTTAATCTGACCGACACAATCGCAATTCCAGCAGAATGGCCTGCTCACGTGATTAAAAAATTTCTGGTGCCACTAGCTGAACAAGTGATGGATGCTGTTAATGCGGGGAAACCGGTCATTTTGCAAGTATTCAACACGCCTGCGAAATTGGTTCAACGCCAAGATGGAAATAGAATCCTATATTTCTTCGAGAAAGTATTCACAGAGTGCATGTTTTTTATTCGATTAATTATATCATGTGACAGATATATTGGAAAACTAAAGGTGCTTTGACGTGTTTCAGAGAGCTGGTGGGCTCATACTTTATTGATGTCGTTTTTGATATGAACGACGAGAATATAGAAGCGATGAACGACGTTCCGCGACCAGAACCTCATAATCCGTAAGACACTTAATGTAGCATACATTCGGTGACGATAGTGGTTTTCACTAATTGATTTTTACTAATTTTCAGGAACGCACTTGAACACCGAATTTCATTGGACGGTTACAAGATTCAAGTTTACCGAAGTGAATTTAGAGCAACCTACTACTTGACACCAACTGTGAAAAGGTGAGTAATAGAATGGACTTTCCAAATAAGTTAATTATTTTTCAAAAGAAAACTGTACCTAGCGTTTTCTTTTTATTATATCGACGCCAAGACTTGTTTGAACTCAGCAGCATGGTTTATCTCAGTGAAAGATCATGGGTATAAAAATTATAAACAAAGTGATAAAGCAACTATATAATCTTCTAGATTAGTTAATATATTTTTCAACATGTTGTTATGTTGTATAAGCCATATTTATCTGACATTTATTGTTTCGTTTAACGGGTTCCTTTTCTCAAACTCGTTCAGTTTGACGCTCTCCAACACAAAGCTTTTGTTTGAGTTTGTTTA
Organism: Cotesia congregata; assembly: GCA_905319865.3. Classification (NCBI taxonomy): domain Eukaryota; kingdom Metazoa; phylum Arthropoda; class Insecta; order Hymenoptera; family Braconidae; genus Cotesia; species Cotesia congregata. Next base: position 17,266,177 of record CAJNRD030001119.1, on the reverse strand, counting down.
CCAAAACTTATTAAAGATGGTCAAATCATCGTTGAGCGACTTCGTGACCTTGACATAACTGTTTCCGTTCGTCACCGATCTGTTCATTGTTAAATATCTACCACTAAAAATTATGTTTTGCTTCTATTTCAGGAAGACGAACAGTGACGTCGTCCTTCTCCTGGCCGTAGTGGGAATTCCTCCTGTGCTATTTCTAATCCTTTTACTTGCAACCTATGCCAATTAGACATACAGGCAAACCGAATATTGTACGGTCATAAATCAAGGTTTAAAATTTATTTTTGCATTGACGGCTCATATTTATATCAATTAAATGAAATAAACTGCTTTCTAAAACAGGCTTTCATTTCTCGTTTGTAAAAAAAAATCATTATAAATCTAAAGTGGTGGTTCCATGAATGTCGAGAAGCTTTTATGTACCTAGCAAATGTTATTTACAGTCAATCGTAAATAATATGTTAACATAGAACGAACTTTGTTGAATTGTTAAGACTTTTTATACCGTTTGTCTTTTCTTAGCTTCGCATACAAAATCCTAAGGATATTCCGATAAATTGATTCCAGAATGAACTAACTTCATTTCATAGTCAAAGTAACGTCTGTCAGTGAACGTATGTTCTTCAACTTGTCTTTGTTTTTTTTTTTTTTTTTTTTTGCAGAAATGCATCAAAGGCATGCATTGAAGATCACAGATAAAATGCCATTTTCGCAGTAGTTTTCTATTGGAGTATCCAGTTGAAAGACTAAACTAATTCTATCTGTTTTTATGTGGAAATAACTTTAGAAACCACCTACATATAATGTGGAATAAAACTGAATATCCGGATCAAATATTTTATCTTATATTTAATAGTCTGTAGCTGGAAGATCACAGATAAAATGCCATTTTCGCAGTAGTTTTCTATTGGAGTATCCAGTTGAAAGACTAAACTAATTCTATCTGTTTTTATGTGGAAATAACTTTAGAAACCACCTACATATAATGTGGAATAAAACTGAATATCCGGATCAAATATTTTATCTTATATTTAATAGTCTGTAGCTGGAAGATCACAGATAAAATGCCATTTTCGCAGTAGTTTTCTATTGGAGTATCCAGTTGAAGGACTAAATTAATTCTATCTGTTTTATCTGTAAATAACTCTAGAAACCATCTACATACAATATGGATTAAAACTGAATGTCCAGATCAAATATTATCTTAGATTTAATAATTTGTAGCTGGAAGTTCGCAGGTAAAACGCCATTTTAGCAGTAGTTTTTATTTGGAGTATCCAGCTGATGGACTAAACAAATCCTATTTGTTTTTATTTGTAAATAAGTATCAAGTATCTTAAATTCGTATAATACTAAACAGAATGCCTAGATAAAATAAAATCATGGATTTAATGATATTTAGCTGGAAATTTCCAAGTAAAATATCATGGTAGCAGTATGTTTATACTAGAGTAACCAGTGACAAATAGAATATAAATTCATATATTTTTAGTTGAGAATCATATTTAAATGTTCTTCAAAGCAGTGAACTTCAACTGACAGTAATTATATAGAATAAAAAGTAAGTTTTGATTAAGTCAATATATAAAGTTTAAAGTTATTATGAGAGTTAACATAAGTTAAATTTAAAGAAATTAAAAGTTTTTTTTAGAATTAAGTATTAAACTGTTTTAAACACTTGGAGTTGTATTATCTTTTTTTTGGTTTGACGGTTCTTCTTCACTGTCGTCGCTGCAGCTGCCGTTGCCACTGCCGCTGTCGCTGTCGCCGCCGCTGTCGCTGCCGCTGCCGCTGCCGCCGCCGCCGCTGTCGCTGCCGTTGCCGCTGCCACGGCTGCTAGATTGAGTTTCATTGTCCTTTTCTATAAAAGATGATATAAATGGAAATGTTAACTTTTCTACATCTATATAAAAATCATCAAAAATTTTATTTTGAAGAATTAAGATAAAAAAGAGCAGATAACATACTTTTGTTTTTAGATGATGTTCGTGGTCGTCGTAAATCACATATTTTACCTCTAATATAATCTTCATAATTATTTGCTTCCTCCGCCGCTTCTTCTTCAGTAAAACGTTTATTTTCTTTCAAATAGTATTCATAAATTTCTAAAACAACATTTTAATTTTAATTTATAGTATACAGATTTTAATTATAGAATTGTTTAAATGAATTGTATATATTAATTTGAGAAAAATTTTCACGCGATATTGCAATAAAACTATATAAATTATTTAAAAAAATGTACCTTTTATAGCCAGAGCTTTTTTATTATCAATGGCTGGCCTTGGCTTGCTTTTTGTTTTGTTACAAGCTTTGCCCTTTACGCTGTGTTCTTTTAAATATTGAGCGCCGTACACAGCCATGGCAATATTTTTTACGAACATTACATTTGTAGTTGCACTGAAAAATACGTCGCAGTAAGTTTGTTTTGGGAGCCATATACTTTGGCCTAAATGAATCTGAAGCATTATTTAAAAAAAGTTTTAGAAATTATTGCATTTAAGACAGTTTCAAATTAAAAGAACTTAGAATACCGTATTATTATCGACGCGTACGTATCCTACAGCAGGAGGGCGGTTAATATTTGAAATATCCAAACCTGTATTATTTCCTGCAGATATTGATTGAGTATCTAGAAATGTTTGAATCAAAAAACATTCAATTTGGTAATTTTAAAATCATTATTTTTACAAGATCGTGATTTGTGAAGAAAATCATAAAGCTCAACTTAAAATATTTATGAAGTAGTTAAGATATTTAAGACAAAAAATACATTGATTTACCATTATGTGCATAAATTTTTTTTATTCAGATTTTTACTCTTCGTAAAAAAAATTTAAAAGTATCACAAAAAATTTCGAAAATACTGTTTTGGATTCTCTTTTATGAAATTAAATTTTTATCGAATATAGAAAACTTGCGATTTTATGAAAATATTCAGCAGGTTGAGCTATTTTCTAGGTAGTAAAACCGGAAAAATAAAATTGAGATCTCCCACAGAATCTTTATTATCCCATTATTTCAAGTCGCGACTCATAATCTCTTTGTAAGCTCAAAAGTTTCTTAGATTATCTACGAAGTCAGGTTATAAGATTTATATTCCATAAGATTTTCTCAAGTAAAAAACTTTAGTTTTACAAAATTTTCTGAATGGCGAAACCTTCAAAACAATACTTATTTTCAATACTTTATTGTGAATTATGTTCATAAAAATGATTTCAAGTATAACTGGCTCAAAAAAGTATTAAAAAATTATAACTTACGGCCGACTTGCTTCCAATTTTCCGAAATCTCAGTCAATTTTTCAGAAACAAACGTTTCTAATCCCCCGACATGCTCTTTTATCCAGTCCAATTTTCTATTAATGTCCAAACATAGCTGTTGAGAAACATCATCGCTCTGGAATATACATTTTATTTTGTAGATTCATTTTTTAATCTAGAATTCATAATCAACTTACAGTTTTTTTAGTTTTTTCCTTGCGCAACTTCTTCCGCGATTTCTTCGAAGTAATCGAGGAAGAAGCATTTTCTAATGGCAAATTATCATAAGGATCAGTATTATCATGTTCTGTAACAGTATTAGCAGTAGTTTGCTCCGAAGATATTGATTTATCATTCTGGACTTCTTCTTCCTATAATTTATATTAAGTTAATCGAATCACAGAACAATAAAAACTCTTTTTATTTTTTTTTTTTTAGAAAATGCGATTTTTAAAAAAATCTATTTATTTACAAAATTTCAAAAAATTTTATGAAAATAATTATGTAAAAAATCAAGTTCTTTTTTCAAGATTTTCTTTGATTTCGAAAAAATTTGAAACTTATCGAAAAAACTCAAGGAAGAAAAATTAATATCTAATAAGAAAAATTTTCGTGGAGTCCAATTAGCTAGTACTTCTTAATTTACAAGTTATTAAATATTACAATCTATACAAATAAATAAATTTTTTCCAAACAATAAAAAATTTCATTTCCAACGATTTTCCTAAAATGTATATGGCGGTATTTTGATACATACTGTGTAAGGCTTTTCTCTTCCTTCATTATTGTTACTGATTTTCGCTGTAACAAAATAATTATTATTATCGATTCTATTTTATCATAAAACACTCATTGAATTTAAGTTTTTTTTTTTTTTAATCGCGTTATTCTTTTAAAAAAATATTCATAAATCATTTGAAATGGTTTATCAACATCTACAAAAGCTTTACTGCGCTGTAGCTAAGTAAATGGACTAGAGAATTTTTAAAAATAATGATACTCAGCTGAAGTTTTAACTCGATAAATTCTTGTGTAATGAGTTATTAAATAATTTATTAAAAGTAATGAAAAACTGGTTAACTTTTATTTCATTTCACTTACTTTTTTACTATGTTTTTTATGTTTTTTTTTTTGTCATCTCTTGATCGCTTGACAGCAAAAGATTTTTTCGGAGATTTCATTATTTGAGAATTAGAGTTATTTCCAGACATCTTCTTAAGCGAATCATTCATGATTTGAGTCTCATTGTCTAATTTGTCGGTATTCGGGATTGCCAGTTGTGTCATGGATTTTTCCACAAGTTTAGAATTATGGAAGATTTTTGGATTCTAAAATCGAAAAAAATAGTTTAAAACGGTAAATGTTGACTAGATAAGAAGAAGAATAATTAAAATGCCAATACATTCACAATGAAATAATCAACAGAAAATGATACAAAAATTCTCAATTAAATTCTGTTTAGAGGTATGTACAAAATTGCATCATTTTGAATCATGTTGAACCTGACATTCGAATATTCTTTGGCAATCACAAAGTAATTGGAAATGTTTAACGATTGTATTGAGTTAATTTAAAGGTAAAAGTTATAAAAATGAAGAAATTTTCTCCCATTCAATTTCATTTTTACTCTTTCTTCACGGCCATATTTTTAATTTTAACCTTATTGAAAATAAATTTTTACCAACCTTATCATTTTTTTGTGTTGCTTTAGTTTCAGTACCATCGATAGAATCTTTCGTATTTACCAGAGAATCTTCATTAGTTTCGAAATCTTTATGGGGGTTGTTTTCTTCAGTCATATTGCCGGTATTGCCATTATTTTCTTTGTTCATATCCTTAGACTGCTGCTCATCCATTGCCTGTTGTGAAGATAAGTAAACACAATACTATTAATTCATGTTGAAAAAATTTGGCTACTCTATCATCTAGAAGAGATAATTGCTTCATAAAATTTATGTAGATTTTTAATAGATTTAATAGATGTAAATTTATGTAAATTTAATAGATTTTCAGAGATAGCCTTCATTATCTCAAGGGCTTTTAATTTAAAAAAAAAAAAACCAATACAAAGTAAAAAATTTTTCGTCAAATTTAACACAAAAATTTGTGTTGATTACTTTTTTTACACAATTTGTGTTGAATCAACATACTAAAATGTTAAATTCTACACAAACATTTTAACACTATACACAATAACGAAAAATTTTTTACTGTGTACTGACCAAAACGGCATACTAATCACTAGAGAGTGGTTAAATATCATATTTTTGAAATTTTACTTCCATTATTGTAAAATTAATGAAAGTATATTTTAAGCAACTCTATAATATTCTATATATTATAATTTGAGAGATGATCAAAGTTAACGATGAAATAGAAGTCTTTATTAAATAAGGACTTGATGTCATTAATACATGTATAGAATTGATTATGATAGTTATTATATATTAATTTACTACCAACGATAAAAATTATTATGATCTTTTATGGTAGATGCAAATATCCAGTATTTCAATAATTATAACGTAAGAAATTTGTTACCCGAGAAAAAATATTTATATATATTTATATATATATTGGTTATATATGATTATATATGAAAAATGGCCCAATATAATCATATCTAATTATATATAATTATGTATAATTATATATAATTATATATACCAATATTTAATTATAGATTTATTACATCTCATTAATTATTGGGTTAATTTTATGGATAGATTATTTAATATGGTCCTACGCAATTCTGTGTAACCGATCAAAATGTAAAAAAAATATCTAGATCTAATTTTATGGCTATAACACCAGTGGTCACCCATCCAACTATTAACCCTACTCAATGCTGCTTAACTTTGGTTATCTCCGTGCGTCTTGAAGTTTCTGTCTGCTGTGCTGCTATCTCAGACAATAATGATTCTATGATCTACTTAATGTATCATATGAGTTTATCATAAATATAATATAAAAATTGATTTTATAATATATTTGGATATTCATAATTCATAATTTATTTATCTTACCGAATTTCATTATAATATAACCCTTATTTAAATAATAAAATAAATAATGATTTTACTATTAGGTAGTAGCAGAGCAGACAAAACATCTCGTAGGAAATGTGACAAATTTTGTATTTTAGAATTATTTAATCGTAATTATAAACATCATTTTACACTTTTTACATTCGACTATGTACAATCTTGCATAGCTGTATATTGCTCCATATATAGTCATATATAATTATATATGATTATATATGACTTCATATACAATTCCATATATAATCATGTATGATTATATATAACTATATATAATTATATATGATCTTGCTTGGCTGTATATTGCTCTATATATAGTCATATATAATTATATATGATTATATATAACCTCATATACAATTCCATATATAATCATGTATGATTATATATAATTTTATATACTTATATATATTTGTATATGGAACTATATATAATCCTGCATGGTTGTATATCGCTCCATATATAATCATATATAATTATATATAACCTCATACACAATTCCATATATAATCATGTATGATTATATATAATTCTATATAATTATATATGTGATTCCATATATAATCATATATGATTATATACAATTATATATGATTATATAGAAACATTTTTTCTCGGGCTGTTATTCCTTTTAGGCGTATCAGATGATATCGGGTGGTTGGCAATGGAGATTAAACGGCAGATTATTCTGCTTCTGCGTTATATGTATAAGTGAACATATATATAAATATTAGGAAAATTTTCCTTCTGTCTTCTTCTTTTTATTGTATTTTAAATAAATATAGAAAACAGGAAAAATTTGGTTTAAATTTTTTTTTATATAATGCCTATGCCTTCTCTCCTATACCATAATGATTCAGGTAGTTGTAACGGTAGTATAAGTAATAAATAGAAATAGGATAATAGCTTTAGGTGGAGAAAAGATAATAACAGAAAGAAAATAAGTTGAAAAGAAAAGAAAGCAAAAAAAACAAAAGAATAAAAGCTTATTTTAAAGGAAAAGGAAATTTAATGAGAGTTTATATAGCTCGATCAATGGGTATATGTGAGTACGTGTGCAGCGGCTCTATTATAATTGCCATTAGATGACTCTCTTTGTCCTCTTAATTACCTATACTTATTCTTATTGAATATTAGACGTTTGAAATAATCGTTTTGAATTATAGAAAAAAAATTTTATGATTTCTTAATTTTTTTTTTTTTTGAAAAATTTATGAGTGACGTTAGCTCGATTTTCTTTTAGTTATTATTTATAAAGTATAATAATTATATATAAAGAAAAAAATTTTGTTTAATATATGTTAATAAAATTATAGTGATAGTATAATGAAAAAGTGAAATAAAAAAAAATTTTATGAATAGTAATTTTATATAAAGAGAAAAAAAATTTAATCGGGGTTTTGCGTTGTTCCCACTCGTCCCCCCAAGGCCGAGGATAATTTTATCTTTGGTCTTGTGAGTCATAAAGCAGCAAAACTTTTTCAGAATTTAAAGAAATGTACTGTTTTTCGTTATACTATCTACTATATATGAAAATATTTGAAAAAAAAATTAAATTTTATTTATGATTTCTAGATTTTAACTGTTTTATACAAACTGTTGGCTCGTTTTTGACAATTTTAAATTTTTGTTAAAACGAAATTTTTTAATGAGAGAGAAAAATTTTATCATTTCAAATTATTTTCTTACTTTTCCGCAAAGGAGCCATCAGTGTGTAAAAAAAATTTTATAAATGATCTTAACTTTTACGATGTTAATGCTGGGATTGTTGTCTAAATCGGTGATTTGTAGTCTCTCAGTCGGGATATTTTCGACTTCTTTGATGTCTTGATGGTCTCAGGAGCTTCTTTGGTTGTTACTGTTGTTGCCATGGAGGAGTTCTTCTCGTTGTCGGTGTCAGTTCTCGTTGGAAGTGGTTCGTTGACTTCTGCTTCATCGTCCCCCTCTTGTCCAATGTCTAAAGTCGGATTACTCGTAGTTGATCCTGGTGTAGGGACTCGTAGGAAGATTTCGTCGTCCCCCTGGTCTTCATTTACGATTGGTTTCTTCTTTTTGTGGTCTAGGGCTATGGGTGACATTTTTCTTTATTTTCTTCTAGCCCTTGGCCTCATGGCTCGAATTTATCGATGATTGTAGCTGGATTAATGTTTAATGTTTCTATGGTTCCGAACAGCTCTCGTGTGATTGTGCCTACGAAGCCGAATCAAGGAGCTCTCTTGGTGCGGTTTCGTGGGTCGAATTCTTCTAGTCGTAGATCTTCGAGGAGTTGTCTCAGTTGATGTTGTACTTCTTCAATTTCTGTCTGCATTTCTTGATGGCTATTGGCTCTCGGGTATGACCAGTTGATTTTCTTGAATGGATCCTACAATGGTTTTATTTTGGACTTCCCCTGAGCCCCAGGACAGGTGTAAGAGCCCCAGGAAGAGAAGTAATACAATGTTTATGTTGGATTGATTTTTTTTCTTGCTCTAAAACAGACGACTTGGATTGCTTTTTAGTAAAATTTTTCGCAACTGGCTGGTTTAGCCTTATTCGGGTGAAGTAATTTTCGTTTCCCGTTTTCTTTTTCGATAATTAAGTTTCCCATTTCATTTATTTCAGCTATTTTGTACGGTCCGGTATAATAAAGGTCTAATTTATTTTTTCTCGGTTCTTTCAGTGTGTACACGAGATCTCCTACCTTAAATTTTGCTGGATGAATATGTTTGTCGAATCGTACTTTTGATTCGTGTTTTGCTCGAGTTAAATTTTCTGCGGATATTCTTTGAATTTCGGATATTCGACTAATTAAATCTGCTAAATAATCGTTATACGATTCGATTTTACTGAAATCCGGGAATTGAGTTGGGCTACGAGCTTTTCTTCCGTACAAAATTTCGTAAGGTGTAAATTTCGTGGCTGTATGAACGGTTGTATTATAATTTAGCATTGCCATTGGGATATACCGATCCCAGTTATTAAATTTATCTACATAGGTCCGGAGGTAATCGACTAAGGACTGATGAGATCTCTCTAAAGATCCATTCGATTGAGGGTAATAAGATGAAGTTGTTATTCTTTGAATTTTTAAAGCTCTAGCGAGTTGTTGTATTAGTTTACTGGTAAATGAGGTGCCCTTATCTGATAGAATTACGCGGGGGCACCCGTAAAGAGCGATATAGTGATTTAATAAAGCATCCGCAACAGTGACTGCTCTGATATCGGAGAGAGGAACTGCCGCGGCTGCTTTAGAAAAATTATCTTGTATAGTTAAGATATGTACATTTCCATCGGGAGTCATGGGTAGAGGTCCTACAGTGTCTATATTAATTTTTTCAAAAGGTTCAAAGGGTGTATCTGTAATAGACATAGGCTGTTTCGTTTTTATTCGCGTGAGTTTATTTTTCTGGCATATTTCGCAGGCTCGGATGTAATTATAAATTGTATCTTTCATTCCTGGCCAGTAATATCTCTCGTGAATACGCCAATATGTCTTTACTACACCTTTATTGCCTCCTATTAAGCTATTATGATTTTCTTCGATTATTTTTGTTCGGAGGGATTCGTCTGGTACTTCGACGTTCCCTTCGCACAAAGTAATCGTTATCGGACAATCTCTTAACTCCTGTAATAAATATGCTTGTATATCTAGGTCGTCAAATTCGTCCCCCTGTTTTGCACAGCGAAGCGAATGGATATCATGTTTGTGCATCGATTGTCGAAGATTTCTCAATCCTTCGATTAAGTCAGTTGGATCTAATTTTTCAAAATGTTTTGTTTTAATAAATACCGTGAAGATTTTGCAACGACCTAACTTGGTGACGAATACATCTCCCTTTGAAGGTTTCGATGCATGGAGGTCATCGGCATTTATAAATTTTGAATCACGGAGTAATTTTGCTACTGGTTTTATTATCTCGCAATCAGCTGCTAGAAAGTGCAATAAGTGATCTCAGGCATAAGTAAGCCCATCGCGGCTGATTGAGAATTTTATTTTTATTTCGGGACTTTTCGGCGGTACATTTTCATCGGAACTCGAGGGTGAAGATAATTTTGGCCGATGATGTCTTTCGGCGAAAATATCCTCTGCTTCTTCGAATGTTGGAGGATCGTAGGCGACAAATGGTGGACCGAATCGATGGTTCCCTACATCATCCCCCACTGTTTTATTCCCGCTTGTAGTCGGTCTATCGTCGGATTTATCCGGATCGCTAGAATTTTCCGAATTATTGCGCGATTTATTTTTATTATTATTATTTTGTGAATTTATTAATTTACTTATATTTGGCGATTTTTCGCTCGATCGTCCCCTTTCCGATTCAATAAGGGTGTTGTTTGGGTCGGCCGATTCGGTTTCGGCCGTTTCATTTACTCCCTTACCGTTTTCGTCTACGATTTGGCCGCTTGCATAGTCGTAACGTATACCCATGGCCGCTAATTCGTCAGGAATGAGAACTCTTCCGAATATTGGAGTTCGGGGTTCTGGACCGTCGCCTAAATATCCGGTGAATCGCGATCGATTTGCGTTTTGAGGGGTTAAATTATTTTTATTTCTCGTATTTACATTATTGACTGAAGTCGAAGGCTCTGGTTCTATGATGATAGGAAGTTCTGTTTCGCTGGGATCTTCAATTCCTCCGGTTTCTTCTGGACTGATGTTGCTTGATCCTTCTTCGGACTGGTCGCTGTTGTCTCTCAAAAATTCGTCGACATTAATTTCTGGTGCGGTGTCTTCATTTAACGAGTCTTCTTCATTTCGCCAGAGAGGTGGAAGTTTGTTTAGTGATTGGCGAATATTTTTCGGGGTGTCGGAACTAGTTCGTTTTATTTCGGCGTACTCTTGGGGAGTATAATTAGATATTGCTTCTTCTCTGCGGATTCTTTCTAGAGCCCTCTCTGTATAGATATTTTCCGATGGAGGCCGCTTTTGGAGGAGTTCATCGAACATCTTTACTAGTTCGCGAGTTTTTCGCCGTTGTTTTTGTGGAACGGTCGTTTCGTTGTCCTTTTCGGTTTCATCATCTTTCTCCGCTTCATCGTCCCCCTCTTTTCCAACGTCTGGAGTTGGATTATTCGTGGATGGTCCTGAGATGGGGACTGGTAGGAAGACTTCGTCGTCCCCCTGTTCTTCATCTGCAGTTTCTTGTGACTCGGGATCTTCTGAGTTTATAACCAGTCTGCCGGTTTCGCGATAATTTATTTTTGGTGGGACTCGCGTTTTACCTAATTCTCTTCTTTTGAGACGAGAGGCAATCGTCTCTCTTACTTCTGGAGCGCTACTTACTCTTGGCCTATTTTTAGACCCGAGAGGGTGACCGGGGCGTTTGACTGATTGAATCGCTTCTTCGTCGGAGAGCTTTTTATTCGATTTTTTTGTTTTTGGTAATGCAGAGATTGGTAATCCTAGCGAATGATTTTCGGTAGTATCGTTTATAGGATGTTTTTGAGGTTCCTGGCGTCCTTCCGGGTTATACGAGAGCCCTTCCGCATATTGTTCCGTGATTTTATGACGGACTACGACGTTAAATTGGTATCTACTTAACTGAGAGCGCCATTTGGCTTGTCTTTCGGTGAAAGTTACGCTATCTCTTAACCAGGTGATACAAGGGCTACTAGTTATTAAAGTAAAATGTTTTTGAAGATACGGTCTAAACTGTTGAATCGCATATACTACCGCGAGGCATTGTTTTTCTACGTCAGTATATCGTGTTTCTGTGTCGTGAAAGACTCGCGAGACACATGACACTATTTTCTCTCCGTCTCCTTCTAGGTCATCGTCCCCCACTGTCGTCGCTTGACTGAGGATTCCGGATATTCCCGAGTCTGACGCGCTGACAGCTAGGATGAAGGGTTTGTTAAAATCTGGGTATTTTAAGAAAGAGTCTTCACAGAGAGCATTTTTGATATCATTAAATGCCATTTGTGCTTCCTCTGTCCATACAAAAGGTTTAGTTTTCCGAGTAAGGTCCGTTATGGGCTTAGCTCTTTCGGCAAAATTTTGTATGAATCTTCGATTATAATTTGCAAGTCCCATAAATTTCCTGGCTTCAGTATGATTTCTAGGTCGTGAGGCATTTTTAAGAGATGAAACTTTCTTTGGATCTGGTCTTATGCCTTCTTTAGTTATTACGTGACCTAGATAATCTACTTCCGGACAGAGAAATTTACATTTTTCGGGTTGAAGCGTGAGACCTGCTTCTTTTAATCGATTGAAGAGTCGTTGGACTCTTACCCCATGCTCTTCTAGGGTTTTGCCATAACTAACTAAATCGTTTATATAAATGAAAAGTTCTGTGCCTTTTAACCCGCTTAGCGTGGAGTCCATCATTCGCTGAAAAATAGACGGGGCACATTCTAGACCAAAGGGCATACAACAATATTCCCAGTGTCCGTCTGGCGTAGAAAATGCCGTTTTTGGCGCATCTGCGGGATGCATTGAGACCTGATGGAATCCCATGGCCAGATCAAAGACGCTAAAGAAATTTGCGTCACCTAATTGGTCTAAAATATCAATAATTAGGGGAAGAGGGTAAGCATCCCCCCTGGTTATTCTATTTAATTGTCTGAAGTCGATAACCATTCTATATTTTTTTATAGAAGGATCAGTAGATTTTTTTGGTACAATCCACAATGGTGAATTGTACGGAGAATTAGATTTTCTTATGATCCCTTGTTTTTCGAGATTTTCAACCTGCCTGACGATTTCTTCCCGATGTTCTGGAGGAAATCGGTATTGTTTTATTCTCACCGGTTCATTGGTGGTAGTTTCTATCCGGCAGGTGAAATTTTTAGAACGGCCTAGTTTATCTCCGGGAAGATGAAAAACGTCGTGATTGTTTCGAATGAGAGTTTGGACTTGCTCTCTTTCATCCTTTTTTCGATGATTTAGAGGAATTTTCTGAAGTATCGTTTTGATACGTTCTTCCGGATTAACTATACGACTGGAATTTTCTATCAAAGGATCATCGGACTCATCGCTGTCTGAGCTAGGATTATCGAACTCAAACTCTTCGAGTATTTGTGGTCCGATTTCTATGTCTACTGAGTTCGAATTAAGATTGATAATCATACAAGTAGCATATCCGTCCTCTACCTTAACAACAGCCTCTCCTCCAAGCACTCCGTCTGGAAGGTCCATTCGAGGGAGGTATCCCTCGCTTTTCTCGAAATCTTGGATAGGTATTGCTATTACCATTTTCATACGGGGTGGTATCGTATAATTTGAGGAAGGCGTTGTTTCGAGGCTAAAGGAAATTATTTTTGTAGGACGAGATAATAAAGCTAGAGTTTGATTATCATAAGAAATTTCCGCTTTTTCGGTTTCAAGGAAGTTGTTTCCCAGGATTCCCACTCCGGGGAATGGTAAATCCTCGCGACAAACTTGAAACTCGACTTCGATATTTAGAATTTTTAATTTGTCTACTCCTAGTGTCTCGAAGGTACTGTCGCTGAGACCTCGAAATCTTCTTGCTTTTCCAATGTCGATAATAGTTTCGGGTTTTAAAGCGGATGCATTGATGAGGCATACATCCCCCCCGGTATCGATGAGGAATCGCTGATAATTCCCTAGGAGCTGATTACACGATAAATATATTTTCGGCCCAGTTCCTAGAGCGAGGATCTTTTGCTCAAGGAACTTTCGTGGGTTAATTACACAGCTCTACAAAAAAAAAAATTTTTTTGTGTTGCCTTGGATATTTTTGCAAATTTTTATGTTTTCGAGTACCTAAATTACGAATATATTCATGAAAATACTGAATGTGCTCTTTTTTTATGATTTTTACGTATCTTATATTTTGAACAATTATCAGCTTGTTAGTACTAAAATTTGTTTTCCCAGTCCTGATTAAGCTTCTGCGCAACTTTTTTGCGCATACAAACATCACTTGATCTCCACTCTCAGACTCCTTGCTCCGCAAAACAGCTGATAACTCAGTTATTTGATAATATTGAAGTACTTACACGTGAATCTGGATAAGTTGTCATATGTTAATATTTAGATTCAATTGCTGAGTGTTCATTCTAATACATTTGTCTTGTCTTTTTAAACATGAGTTCATCACGAAGAAAGTGTAAATATAGTAATGATTTATTTTGTTTTATTTGTGGTATTTATATATTAAAAAAAACAAAAACGAAATATCACAGACTTTGTTAAGGAGACTTAGGCTTAATATTTCGGTTTTAAAATGGACAAATTAGATAAATCATGGGTTCCGAATAAAGTTTGTAAGTCCTGTCTTGAGTCTTTGCGGTTGTGGAAAAAAGGAAAACGTTTTGGATTAGACTTTGGTATTCCTATGATCTGGATTGTAACGGAGTACACGGGGCCTTCTTTACCCAGAGAAGGTTTCCGATCCGTGAGTTAGTTATCGACTGATTCCCCAGAGCGCTGTGCTCCGAAGTACTCGCGCCTCTAGTTGTAAGTTAGTGAGTAAGTCCCCAAGAGGGAAGCGCCGGCGCGGAGAGTGAGTGGGGAAGACGGAGCGAAGAAAGA
>CAJNRD030001119.1:17238007-17250728 GCA_905319865.3 Cotesia congregata | reverse complement strand
CGGCAATTGATAAAAGTCGCAGATTTTATTAAAGTTATGACTGTTCCGGAAAGGGAAGCTTGGGAAAGTTTTGTGTTGGTAATTGAAAATTTCCTAGGTAACCATAAAGCACCAAATTATGAAGAAATTGTACATAATATGCTGACAAACTTTCAGACTCTAGGAGCAAATATGAGTATCAAGTTACACTATCTCCGCAATCATTTGGATAAATTTCCAGATAATTTAGGAAATTATAGTGAGGAACAAGGAGAGCGGTTCCACCAGGATCTGAAAGTAATGGAAGAAAGATATCAGGGTCGATGGGACTGTCATATGATGGCAGATTACTGCTGGTCTTTAAAAAGAGATTGTCCCCGGAAAAATTATAAAAGAAAATCTCTAAAAAGGCGTTTTATGGAAATATAACATGTTTTCAAATTTTGCTCTCTATTTAATTCGATATATCATATTTTTATCCAAATAAAACTGACATTATAAATATATCTGTTATTTTGTTTCTCGTTTTCCGATTTTTGTAATGTAAAATAAGAATAAGTATTAAAAAAAAACGAAAGCAAATCTTACAAAATCATTCATAATTTCATGAATTGTGAGTATAAATATATCCAAAATCAATCTTATATCTAGGGCAACAAAACCACTGTAGACCAGTGTTATCGGTATTGGACTTATAGGCCTATGTTTCATTACTAAGGTGTTCCAATAAAATGAAATGTTACACGATTTTGGATGAAAAATTCGTTTCCTAAAATGGCCCTATAACCGCCCGGAGGTTCTGGAACGAGATGGAACGTAATTTTCACGCCGAATATTTTAAGATTTATCGAACCGGTTAAAGGCATTGAGCTCGTGGCAATACCTCCGACTACTCCCGTATTTTCGATGTTGCAAAGGGCTTCGTCGTGTAATTCTTCTATACAAAGCAGATTGAGGTCGGAGCCGGTGTCGAGAAGGGCGTTTACTCCCCCGTTTCGAAGCGCTGTACTTCGTAGATGGACTGACGGGCCTCTTCCTGTTGTTAGGCATTTTGGCTCGTCCTTGGTTGGACTCGCAACTCTCCTGCAGTCATCAGTTGTGGATTTTGTTGTCCCGGTGACATCATACTGCTCTGTGATGGCTGCTGTTCCGGTCTTAAGAGAGGTATCGGTTCTGTGATCGTCGATTGTTGTTCTATGACTTGTTTCTGCGAGTTTTGAAGAATTGATCGGGGGTATTGATTCTGGAAACCCCGATATTGGCCCTTTGGATACTGCTGGTAAATGTTGGGGGCCCTCGTTGTAGTAGACGGAGACTGGACGGGCATACTTGCCATTGCCTCCGATTGACGAGCGCCCGACCCGTTTAAATGATCGTATACGTCTCGACGTTCTCCCTTTGGGCAAAATGGACAGTTACAGATTATCGAAGGATCTAATTTATGTCGCAATTTAGCCTCCTCCGAGTCTTCATCTTCTTCGAAACAAACAGTTCTTCTAGTGGGACCCATTATTCCCGGGTGATAACGATTTTGATTATAATTCTGTAAGTTCAGTTAATTTATCACGAATTCCATTTGCATTCCAATGAACTAAATTTGTAGCTTTATGTCTCGACTTAGCCATGATTAATACTATTACTCATTACTACAATTCTTTCAAAATGGTTGCTACACGAGCTCAATTTTTCATTCAGGTCCAATGCCAACTTTAAAAGTTTGTCGAAACTACATATAGAACTAACCATGAACACCCGCTTCGCTGGGTTACCTTTAATAGAACAGTTATTTGTTCATATATAAATTTTATATGGTGTTTTAAAAGTTTCTATAACAATCCAACATATTTTCAATCGATAAGAATATTTATTTATTTATTTATTTATAACAAACACTGAACCCAACAGCAGATCCATTAACAGGATTCCTTAAATATAGTTACAAAAATGAGCATAGTAGAGTTCAATACAAATACAATGATTAAGAATACATCGATAAACTTATCTTACATAGTATTACAAATAATTCGCAGAAAGAATAGTACATAAAGTGCTTATATCGTGAATCATCCACACATCCAAGTTATTATCAGCGTTATATAGTTTATTAAATGCATCCATCATACGATAAGTAGGAGCAGAGGTGGCAAAGTTGGTGTTGGCTATTGGAAGATGGAAGGGTGGACAGCACCTACGCACTGGCACCTTAAACATTATTAGACTAAGACGCCGTGCACAATCAATTTTGCCTTGAACTAAACGCACTACAAACATGGCAGATGCACATAATCGACGATCATGTCTTTACATGAAAGAGAGTACGCGGAACTTACTACAGAGGCTGACATAGTCCGACCCAGGGTCAGGATAATCTCCGTCAGTCCTCCACAAGAGAAATTTAAGAAATTTCTTTTGTATTTTGTCAATTTTGTTTGAGTAAACATCATAAATTGGAGACCATACAATCGAGGCATACTCTAAACGGGATCTAAGTAGAGAATAGTAGATACTTTTCATTGCCTTTATGGTATGTAAATTACGACTAGATCGTGTAACAAACCCTAACATCTTCCAAGAGCCTTTCAAAACCTTATTAATATGAGGTTGAAAGGTGAGTTTGTTGTCGAATGTAACGCCTAGATCGGTGTGATAGATAACTCTTTTAACCGAAATATAGCCAATCACATAATCGAACTGTATCGGAGACTTATTCCTACAGAAAGACATAATTTTACATTTTTCAAAATTCAGAAATAATTCATAATCAGTACATAAATTCACAAAAAAAGTGATGAAGCTCTGAAGTATCGAACAGTCACGGACAGACTTTATTGCTAAGTAGAGTTTAGTATCATCTGGATATGCGTCACATAAAAAATCCGGGTTATAACTACGTAGTTGTATTAAAATGACGTTTAGGAAAATGATAAAAAGCAATGGACCTAGGTTGGAACCCTGTGGAACACCCGACGTGGAGAGATATATTTTCGATAAGTGAGTTCCAAAGACAACTCTATTTTTCCTATTAAACAGGTAGGAACTTAATAGACACATTAGGCCTTCAAAAAGATTCAGTTCAACAAGAGATTCCAAAAGTTTCGAGATATTGACTTTATCAAATGTCTTAGAAAAGTCTGTGTATAACGTGTCAACTTGTAGACCAGCTAAAAAAGAGTCATGTACAAATTGTGTAAAACATAAGAGGTTAGTAACCGTAGATCTACCAGGGACAAACCCATGCTGATACGGAGATAATAGTGGTTTAAAGTAAGAAAATAGTTTTGAGTATAGGTAAATTTCAAAGACTTTTGAGAAGGTACATAGAATAGAGATCGGTCTATAATTTTTTATGTCTGATGGATCTCCAGATTTTAGAATAGGACAGATGTTAGAGATTTTCCAGTAGTCCGGGAATATACCAGATTTAAGGCAACAGCCAAAAATGATTGTTAGTGGTTCAGTTAACAGGCCGGCATATGATTTAACTACACTGCATGGAATACCATCAATACCAGCCGACCATTTATCAGGAAGCTTTTGGATGGAATTAAAAACATCTTCACACGAGGGAAGCTCCACAGAGCCCAAGTGATCCATTAAATACGGACATGAATTGAACTGATCCGAAGCTGAAAAAAAGACAGATCCAAAGTAATCCGCGAAGCTTTCAGCAATTAAATTTAAGTCAGTGGTTAATTGATTATTGATTACAAAAGACTGCGTGTTATTTTTATCAGATCGAAGTTTTTTCATAAGAGACCAGAATGCTGAGGGTTGCTTGTCAAAGTTGAGCTCGGAGGTCTTAATATATTCTAGCCGAGCCGCAGCAATCTGGGACTTAATTGAAATTCTTAGCTTCACGAATTGTTGGTAATGAAACGAAGACCCAGTACGTTTAAACTTTAATCTATGCGACTCTTTGAGCTTCAGATCAGATTTAATTTTGGAACTGAACCATGGAGGAAAAGTTCGAGTATTTACATTACTAAATCGTTGAGTAGGAGTACATGATTTAAAAATAGAATTAATCGTATCATAAAAGGTAGCACACAAAACATTTGGTTCGCCTGGTGGAAGGATCCGGTTCCACTCTATTGAGACTAGTTCATTAATGAGATCAGTATTGAGTTTGCTGAAATTAATGTCATGCTTAGGAGTAGGTGATATTTTACTTTTGTAAGTATTATTTAACTTAAGTGAGATGACAAGAGCAGGATGATGATTATCAGGGTTAACTAAGGACCAAGAGGAACCTTCCACAAGACAACCAATGTTCAAAAAGACTAAGTCAAGACATCTTTGATTAATATTAAAAATAGAGTTAAACTGACTGAGCCCAAGATGCTCTTGCCAGTTTCTAATGACGTTGGACTTGTGATCACAGACGGAGATATTGTAGCAGTTGCAGAAGGCAGGGGCGTTGAAGTCACCAAGTACGACAAGTTGACGTTGAAATTCAGATAAAAATCCAGTGATGTCATCAAAGAATTGGTCAAATAGATGTCGGCCGATGTCCGGGGCAATGTACACGATAACCAATATAAGTGAAGGTTTACCAGGTGATGAGATTCTTATACATATTGCATCCACGTCTTCATATTTATTTGTGAGATGATCTAGAGGAATTTGCGTTGCTGAGATATGCAGTTTGATAGCAAATAGGACTCCGCCACCTTTTCTCTTTGTGCTGGAAATTCTATCTGCTCTGAAGATGGTGGAGATGTTTAAGTCCAGGAATTCTGAAGATAATTGTCAGGTGTGAGCCAGGTCTCTGTTAAGGCAATAATATCGGCATCAATTAGCATAATAGAATCAGCAATCGTATCAAACTTTGTGTTAATTCCTCTAGAGTTTTGGTAGAAAATAGTTATGTTTGTTTCCAGGTCTCTATTATCCTTGAGATTCCGTTGCGCGTGACCAGGCAAATGTTCTCCTCGCCTTTCGCTTTTCTTTGAGCCAACTCCTTCTTCAGCGATGCATGCTTCTGACGTTGTAAAACTGTCCAATCCCGATGAATCTGGAGGTTGGCAAGGACCTTTGGTAGGGTATTTGAGCGTTTAGATGCCTGAAACGATTCCAATAAGTTATCAACATCTGCAGGTGACGAAGCAATAACTTTTACAGGGCGCGGTCTTGATAAGGAGTCAGAGTATTTACCAATTCTAAATGACAATGAAATTTGAAGATTCAATATCAAGAGAGTCCAGCCCAGCTTTAATTCGGTTAAGATCTACATTCTCACCTTGAGATTTATCCTCAGGAAGGCCATAAACGATGATGTTTTTTTTACGCTTATCTCGTTCTTCGATTTCATCGAGTAAGTGGTCATCATTCCGAGAAGACATAGAGGGTGACAATTTGGCTATCTCAAGGTCCTTTTTAAGATTATCACATCTACTATCAATTCTTGCAGTGTCTTGATCAAGATTGGCCAGTCTGGATTCAATGTCACCAACGCGTTGGGCAAGTACACTTGTATTAGCTGCTATTGAGTTTTGTACTTCACTCAGCTTGGCATCAACCAAGCTAAGTTTTTCATTAAAAACACTTATGTGTTTATTAACAGTGTCTTCAAGGTTCCTTTTTAGTGAACTAATCTGCGGTTGCATAGTGCTTTGAATGATGGGGCCAATGGCTGTGTTAACAGACGTGACGATAATGTCCTGTAGGGAACCTTTGAACTCTTCGATAATTGATTCCTTCAGCGCTTCTATTGAAAAGGGTAGAGGCGAGGCAGGTCTACGAGAGCAGCAGCGAGTGAAGGCACCTGAAGAGTTAGTTCCAGTGAGAAGAGCGCAGCTTGGATGATATTTGGCATTACACTGAGGACAGGTCACTGTTTTACCTATAATCTTCGCATTACATCCTCGGCAGCACACATTATCCTTATCAATTAATAGGGTTTTCGGCGGATTAAAAGTTGTATCTTCACTCATAGTTACTGAATCTGGTGCCTTATATAGTCGAAAACAATACAAGTACACTAAAAGTACTACTGGCTGTGTAATGTGACTATACACAAAGCCGCTTATACCTTTACCAGTAACCTTGCTGCAGACTAGTAGTGAATGTATGACTGTAATTATGAGCGTCA
This sequence comes from Cotesia congregata, assembly GCA_905319865.3. Taxonomy (NCBI): domain Eukaryota; kingdom Metazoa; phylum Arthropoda; class Insecta; order Hymenoptera; family Braconidae; genus Cotesia; species Cotesia congregata. Next base: position 17,244,658 of record CAJNRD030001119.1, on the reverse strand, counting down.
CAAAAAAAGCAAGAGCCGATGACCGTTGATCACAGGAATGTATGTAGAAATTTATTAAAAGCAATTACTGAATACACTATGTAGATAATCCGTAAAGACAACTAGAGAAGGTGAGGGCCACACAAAACTGATACACTGTTGACCTTCAAGTACTATAGTTTACCAATACATAAGAAATGTTTAATGCACAGTAATGCGTTCCACAGATGCGTGAAGATAACACAACTTGACCTTGAGAGGAAAACAAAAACTTACTGAAATTTTTTATTTTAATGGTCCAATTCACTAAAATAACAACTTTATATTTTACAAACTTGGGCTTAATTCACCAATGCACAAGAAATGATTAATGCAAAATAATACGTTACACAGATGCGAACAGGACCGCACAACTCGACCTCATGTATATTTTAATAATAATTAACCAATTCACGAATATTAATAATCCTACAATCGAAAACCCATGCACAATTCGATTGAAAGCCGAATTAGAGTCCAAAAATTACATCGAAGTTGAGTTTGGTTTAATCACAAAACTATTACAAGTTGAATAAATGCTAAGCAGAACAAAAACGATGTGTACACTCCGAAGTCAGAACTACATATTGACATACATTTCGAAGCTTTTCGATTTATTCGGAGTTACTCTAGATCATTCTAGAATTTTCCAAATCACTCTCATTCAATCAGAATCGAAACGTCGATTTTAGAACTTTTCAGACCATTCAAGAAATTTACAAAACATTCTCATTGGATTAAAATATATTTGTTGTTTGCACTTGCATGCGCTTCTCGTCTATTTTTTGGAGATGCTTTAGGTATATTGGACATTGTTTGAAATTGGATGGATGACTTTTTAAGCAGTCAACACATGTGGCTTGGGTTCCTTTGGATTTTGGACACTCTAAGGTGAGATGCTCTTCCGTGCATTTAACGCATCATGAAGTATTGTGGCAATGACTCATGCTATGGCCAAATCTTTGGCATTTGAAGCACTGGGTAATTCGCCTTGAATTTTTGTAATCTTCCCACTTAACCTTAAATGAGCCCAAGAATTTAATACGTTTTATTACACCGATTTGATCTGGGTTAGCAAGAGTTATAAAGTACGTTGGCGTAAAATTATCGCCATTTTGTTCGCTCTGTTGTTTACGCTTCATTAAAACACACTTAGTTACACTGACACTATGATCTTTTTCTAGTTCATCGATGATATCTTGAGGAGTGACACAATAAAGATTTGTTAAGACAACATGTCGTTTTTTATCTTGTTTGTTTGCATATGAGTGAAACTGGATTTCTAGTTTTTTGAAAAGAGCTGAAACTGAATTGAAGTCTTCTTCGGTGTTGGTATAAACTATGAAGTTCACATTAGTTGTTTTGAAATATACACGTTCTTTACACAATGATTTGATATTTAGTATTACTTTACTGATATCTGTAACTTTGGTGTTTACCACTATTGGTGAAATCTTGCGTGGTTTAGTTTGCCTGGTGTTACTCGTGCTATGTCTGTCTTCTTCTTCAGATTCCGAAAAATTATCAGATACCTTTTCGTCGTGCTTTCGTTTTATAGTTTTGGTTTTGGCTTCTTGCTATTTTCCTTGACCGGTATCAGTTGCTTCTGGGTCTCCGCCCATAATGAATAAATATTAATTGACGCCTTCACTGTCCTACTCACTACCATCCACACTCTTCGATGGTCACAGAGCGGTGCTTCTAATATACTGGGATCGCGGACTCATTGCTGGTGGTGGTGGACTAGAAAGTCCACCAATGAGGGGGCTCGGTTCAAGGTGGAAATGGAACTGAGACGCGCACCAATGAGAAGACTTGGTTTGAGGTGAAAGGGGAGCTGCTACTGAGCTGGCCAGCAGAGGCTCTCTTCGCGGTCCGTGCGTTTTCGAGTACCCAATTTCGGCTTCTTACGCGTGTACTTTTTTTTCAACATCTAGAGATTTCTCAAAATCTACCAGTTCGAATCGGCCCAAATTGTATTCGAAATCTAAGTTTGGTCAATCCTTTTCGAATGGCGCAAACCGCGATGAAATCGGTAAAGCTGTACAAAAGTTATGAGAGGGTCACATACATACATACACACATACACACACACTCACATACATACACACGGACATACAGACATACGGACATCATCGCAAAAACATTCAGGGAAGCTTCCTAGAACCTCAAAACGTCGAGATCTGATGAGAACTCGATTTTCAGAAAAGGGTTCAAACTAATCACTTCCCGATTTTTGAAAATTTTCAATTTTCTTCGAGCTCAAAAACATAATTTCCGTGTCAATTTGAGCTCTCCGAGCTCTAAAGTCTGATAGACGTTTGATAAAACACTATTTTTTGAATTTTCAAACCGCAATAACTTTTGAATGAATGAACCGATTTTCACGCATTTGGCAACATTCGACGCAGTTTTTAAGCTTCATAAAGAATATTTCAGTTTTAATTGATCGAACTATGAATTTCAGAGTGATTCCGAAAAAACACTTTTTTCGGTTTTCTTTCGACAACGATAACTCACAAACGAATCAACCGATTTTGATCGGACTGGAAGAGATCGACGTGGTTTTTTGATGTTAAGAGCTTATTAGATTTTTGAATTGATCCATAAAGCTGTTTCAAAGTTATAAGCGGGCCACATACATACATACATACATACATACACACACACAAACACACATACATACAGACATACGGACATCATCCCTAAATTATTCAGGGAAGCTTCCTAGGACCTCGAAACATCGAGATCTTATGAAAACTCAATTTTTGAAAAATGGAGTAAAACCAAATCACTTCCCGATTTTTGAAAATTTTCAATTTTCTTAGCGGAAAGTTAAAAAAAAAAAAATTTGGTAAGCAGTTGACCCTAAAGGCCATCCCTGCAACTTCCTGCTAATTCCCTCTATGTGTTTAAAATTGCACATGACATTTTTCAGCTTTTCGAGTCCAAAAGCCTGATGAGAGTTCAATAAAACAATATTCTTAAAATTTTCAAACTGCAATCAAACCGGAACACAAAAAAAAAGATGGTCTGTACATTAAATGCCACCTATCCACGGGCATGTTTATCGACCCACTAAATATGAATTTCAATTCAGTTTTAGCCGCCCACACACCAATTTCGAGTAAATTGCGGAAAACCGTGAAAAATAGCAAAAATTGGATGTTTTGGTAATAAAAAAAATTTGGGGATCTAAGACAAGAATAAATTTTATGTATTTTGATCTTGTGAATACTAATTTTATATGTGCTTAGGTCATAAGCTGTTTTAAATCCAAGAAAATTGTAAAATACTTTTAAAAATGGCAAAAGTCGCGAAAAATCGAAAATATTTTGATAAAAAAAGGCCACCCGGCAGCCAAAATGGAAGTAGATTTTTCAAATAAAGAAAATTGATTTTCAATAAAATAATATAAATACTAATAATGTATAACTTATGTAACAATAAAATAAATTTCAACCGACGGTGGAGATGCCGGTTGTTATTTATTTTTTGTCCAGGTCACCCAATATGCGATAAACCTAAATTAAATAAACAAAGAAATGACTTGAGAGGTAACTCTTCGCCTCCCAACCTACGTCTCTTCCTCAGGCTAGGTTAGTGCACGATTTCGGACGCCAGTTGTTTTTTAACTAGGGAAACAACAAACCCTTTGAATTTCAGGGCCGATCTGCAGGTATTCAGGGGAAAAACAATATATTATACTAATATTGGGAAAAGAAAGGAGGAAGTAATTTACGTAAATTAAATTATTATGAAATCAGCAAATATTCATGAAAATAAACAATTTATTTATAAACGGCAGTTATTTAATAACAAAGTCTATTTTCTAAATAATAAATTAAATCCTTTATGGACTTTTTAACTCGCACACAATAATTGGTTTTAACTCGATATTATAATTTATAAATGCCAATTATTGTTTTCAATATCTTAATTTTTGCGCAAATGGTTATAACAAAGTAACTCCAAAATAAAATAAAATACAATAGATTTCAAATAATTAAACGAATATAAACGATAATTTTAAATATTAGCTTTTCAATATTATTTACAAACGTAATAATAGTTAACGGAGATGTAATATTTTAATTAGTAATTACTGGCCAATTCAGAGACCCACACGCGGCTTTCGGGACAGGTATATATTCTCTTGTGATACCCCTTACTCGCTACTGAATCAACCCGATAAATCGATAGTAAATTAAATTAAACAATAAAAGAATAAATTATTTAAGCCAGGAGACAGCGGTGTACGGATAATAAATAATCTCAGCCTTTGAGTACTCATCAGAAAAAGGATACTCAACCCAAGGCATCAAATCCACACTCCTTACAATAGCAAAAGTCCTACGTGTCTACCTCACACCAAGCGGGCCACCGCGTGTCTGCCTAATTATTGTCACCGTAAACCGTTCGAGGCCTCGTGTTCGACAACAAGGGCCTCTCTAGCCATTTTCCCAAATTTAATAGACCCTTTGCTCGCGATCGATATTGTAGGGCTTCACCCGTGCGAATAAAGGCTATGATTCAATACTTATAATAACATTAGGTAATATATGACAATGATTTACGGCAATGTATACAAATAATAATAATAATAAATTATAAATAATTCATTATAAATGTCTGAAATAAAGTAAAATTAATTCTTAAATTAATAACAATAATATCAAAAATTTTAAACCTAAATAATAATATTAATAAATTCAATAAATTAATCAATAAATAGATACAAAATAATAAAATTCAGAGATACACCGAGTGTGGATCTGTTGCCAAATTTAGGCGAAGGGAGGGACGCATACAGGGAATAAAAACCCTGTTAACTTAGTTCATAAATTAAAACCAAAATTCAATGATAAGTTTAAAACTATTTAGAACAAATTTTGGAAAAAAATTATCTTGTGAAGCAAAAATTTCTCAAATATTTATCAATCGCAAAGATTATAAGATTTGAATTATTGATGTCCAAATTGTAAGTAACTGCTTAGGAACAACAGTTTCCAAGTTAATCAGAATTTTAAAACCGGACAAAATTTTAATCAAAGAAAACAATGTTTAGAACTAATTTGTGACATATATACTGACGACCTACCTGAAAACATTCCACGAAAGACTGATCAATATCGTAATTATTGAATTTACATCATGATAAAGCTATGATGCAGACAATAATTTTAAAACGGCTGCAAACACTAGGACCATTAGTTTACGTCATCAGAATTTTTTCATGCAACATTTAAGCGTTGAACGCCAACACGTTTAAGCAAATAGCTCTAATTTTCGACAAAATGGTTCGATTTTTTTTTTTCAAAATACTTAGAATAATATTCTAAACATTTGTGTTTATGTGGGAAGTGTTGCTTTTTTTTTTTTTTGTTTAAACAACAGAGTTTTAGTGTTGAGTTTTTAATTAAAATATCTCAAAAACTAAGCAAAAGTAGTCGAGACATGCTGTTTATGAAATTTAGAGAATTAAATAAGGAACAAAATGAGCCAAACCCGACGTCTCTACGACCAATACTTTACGAGATAATAATTTTTTAATGAAAAAAAAAAAAACGTAGTTCTCCTCAAGTGCTTACAAACAAATACCTGTAACTCCTTGGAAAATCATTCGATTAATTTTTTTTTTAATCATAGCTATTGGTGTCTTATATGAGCCAAAAAATCAGCTAAGTTAAAAAAAATAACTTAATCTTTTTGAATGATTTTTAGTTTTTCGAATTTCATAATGTTGGGCAAACAATAATAATAGTAAGCGGCTGCTTAGATACTCGAAGTAATTTGAATCGTCCAGAAAACCTATCGATAAAAAATCAATTTTTCAAATGCTTAATAACTTTTTTTATAAACAAAAAAGTTAATAAACTTTTGAAAAATCGATTCCACAATGTAGGTATCAATTGATTTCAAATTTTATTAATCGTCTAGAAAACCTAACGATGAAAGATCGAGTTTTGAAAAGTTGAGTAACTTTATTATTTTTTTTTTATAAACAAATAAGCTAATGAATTTTTCATAATTCGGTCTTTTGACGATGAGTTATTTAGTCAATTCATGAAATTTGAAATCAATTGATACCAATAATGTGGAATCAATTTTTTAAATGTTTATTAACTTTTTTGTTTTTATAAAAAAGTTAGTTAACATTTTGAAAATTGATTTTTTATCGATAGGTTTTCTGGACGATTCAAAAAATTTAGGATCGACTGATACCTATATTAGTGAATCGATTTTTTTAAAGTTAATTAAGTCTTAAAAAAAAGAAAAAATTACAAAAAAGATGAAAATACAAATTACTTCGAGTATCTGAGCGGGTGCTTACTATTATTATTATTTGCCTAATCTTATTATTATTTGGCTCATTTTTCTACGACAATGGTTTAAGGGGAATGGCGCACGCGCACTGTCTCCAAGTACAGTTCAAATCCCCGTAGAGCTCATATTTTTAACTTCCCGCTAAAAATCTCAGATTTTCAAAAATCGGGAAGTTATTGTTTTCACCCCGTTTTACAAAAATCGAGTTTTCATCAGATCTCGACGTTTGAAGGTCACAGGAAGCTTCCCTGACTATTTTTACGATGATGTCCGTACGTCTGTATGTATGTGTGTGTGTATGTATGT
>CAJNRD030001119.1:17180894-17218944 GCA_905319865.3 Cotesia congregata | reverse complement strand
CACATATTCTTTGGGTAATTACCTTGAACGAGTTCGAAGATGAGCAAAATCGATCAATTAGTTTAGAAATGGCGGCCATTTAAATTTTCAAAATAGTGAAAATCACGTTTTTGGCCACTTCATTGATGTATAACTTTTGATTGAACAGGGATAGCTAATTTTTGAAAAATTTATGTGATAGCTCATGAAATTACCGTTAATTTGAGTGTATATAGCATTGACATTTTGACCATTTTTAGTTATTTTATCAAAGTTAAGAGTGCAACTGAACCATTTTCAGGCAATGTGTAGTACAACCGACTTATGAATGTTATATTATCGAGAATTCTTAACAGATCCTAACGAAATTTAGTATATTTAGATTTTTTGGACAATAAGCTTGCATGAGCCCCTAAATAAGCGAAATTCGACAATTAGTTTGGAAATGGCGACCATTTAAAGTTTTCAAAATTGTGAAAATCACGTTTTCGGCCACTTCATTGATGTATAACTTTTGATTGAACAGAGATAGCTAATTTTTAAAAAATTTATGTGATAGCTCATGACATGACCTTTAATTTGACGTATATAACATTGACATTTTGACCATTTTTAGTTATTTTATCAAAGTTAAGAGTGCAACTAAATCATTTTCAGGCAATGAGTAGTACAACCGACTTATGTACGTCATTCTATCAAGAATTTCAATCAGTGAAATCTATCAACCATTTCGGGTGTGGCCGAATGGCGTTTTTTTTAATTGCATCGACAATTTCTTCTCTCTTAGAAACACGTGCATTGCGAATAGAAAAATAACTCACATTATATTTATCAATATCTAATCCCAGACTTTCTATAACAGCTGCAATGATGAACATTGCATCTCTATCACTAGTTCCAGTGCGATCTAAAGCTGATACAAGTTCTGGAGTTAAAATATTGATTTTTTTCTTTTTCGGAGGTACAGGGAGTTCATCCTCAAAATCAGAACATGCTCGTTTCAACCCACTGGAATTTGACAATAGACTACAAAAACTTGCTGGCATCGAATGTTGCGATAATTTCATGCCTAAAACAATTTTGTCAAAATTAAATAAATAAACCCAATCGATTCAAACATTTTTCAAATTTTATATTCAGCTTCTGTTATCCAGAAGCAAAGATATTCTTTGAATTGAGTTTCCGTCAATTTTCCCCAATAAAAATAAGATAAAATGATATGTATTTTAAATTTATTGGTTACAGAGACTTCAATTTTTAAATAGCGTGGGAAGTTTCGACTGCAAAAAAAAATCAAAAACAAATTTTTTTTTATTTAAGTCAAAATTTTTGTCTAAATTAAATAAATTTTGATTCATCTCACTTATTCAGATTTACTTGAAAGAAATTTCACCAAAAATGATAGAATAATAATTAGAAAAAAAAAGTTATGAATCTAGAAACAAATTTTAAAATATTGAAAAATTATATAGAATTCAATTTTCAGAAAATGAGGTTAAGAAAATTAGAATTTTAATGCGAATTAAATTTTACAAGTAAGTAGAAAAAATATGAGTCTAAATTATAAGAAATTGTTTTCGATTATTAAAAAATGATTGATTGTTGAGCTTGATAATTTATAGTTGTATGCGAGAAGAAACTAACCAATTTCGTCAGTATTTTTCTCATTATCTTCATTTGCTATCTCCTGTTCAGTGTCAGATTTATTCTGAAAAGTTTCCACCGGCAAGAAAGTAGTAACGGGCGAGTGAAGATTGATTTTTCCCTTTTGACACTCATTCAGAAATTGTTGCTGCTCTTTTGGCAAATTCTTAACCATTGTGGAATTCGAAATATCGAACAATTTGTCTAGTTTTTGGTTAAACTTTTCAACATTCTGTTTTTGTGCTTTCGATTTTTTTTCTCTCTTATGATGTGTCTTCACTTTTATATATTCGGCATAAAATTTTTCCAACTTCGTGAGACTGTGCTGAGGACGTATAGTTGGAATTTTGAAACTAGCCCAAATAGTATTAGTATCGTTAATAACACTAGTAGCACTATTTCGAATAGTTAATTTTAAAGACTGATGTTTATACATAAACAAATTCAGTAACTCACGATACGAAGGCAGCTTATTATTATTTATTTGGCTTCTTTCAAATCCAATTAAATAATTCCAAGTTTTATTACCAATTTTTTCACTCATTTTAATGATGGTTAAAGTCGATCTAACCTCAAATTTAACAAAGTATACATACAACAGCGTCACACTGATCAAAGCCCACTAAGCTTTGTTCTTACTCTCGCGGGATTAGTACGCGAAAACAAAGAAAGCGCTGCAATTAAAGGGGAAATTTGTTGAACGCATTCAAGGTCAAGTGAAAGCTCAGTAGTACTACCGGAGCAATAAAAATAAACCGCAATTAATCAGTATCACAATACACAGCAAGGAAGAAACATCCCATATTCTTCGTAATGATCATACATAATATAGTTTTAGCTATAGAATTTCATTGAAATTGAATTATTAAATGATAAATTCAAATATTACGGTGTGATTTAAATGAGAAATTTATTTAAAAATAAAAAAACTTCAGAAAAAAACAATTAAAAATTTTTTTCGTTGAATTTGCAACTTAATCAATAAGTAATTACTAATTATAGTTATGATACGAATAAAAAAATCAATATTTTTTAAGATTTGATTCAACATTTTGTGGAAATTCAATGCTACGTAAACTTCAATGACTAATATCTCAGAAAATATCGATCTTAGTGATTTGGTGCTAAGGACCTTTTTTGTAGAGAATTGAATTTCCGACAAAATTATCATTTACACTTTTTCTGTATGTCTTGTTGTTTATGAGATAATGAGTGAAAAAACCAGAATTCTATGAAAAATTCGGTTTGGCGGTCCGTACTACCCCGCCAGTATGAGTTACGACTTCGCGACAATGGACACTTTTGTAGAGTATTCAATTCTGAAAAAAACCCGTCTATGGTCGAAGCGATGCTATGAAATGCCACTGAGCTATAGAAATTAAAAAAAAAAAAATGAAAGTTCTCGTATATTTCAAATGGGAAATCTTCACACGCTGTGTAGGAGTACTTAATATTTATATTAAGGGCTCAAACTTTCAGGGAATTTTTTTGGGTGTATTTCCAACAAAATTTTGGGATAAGAGCGAAAAAAAAAATAGTCGCAAAAAAAGCACCCCTATATATATATATATATATATATATATATATATATATATATATATATATATATATATAAAAGCTTTAATAGAAAAATGAAATAATTATATTTATTTGTTGACACTTCACAATGTCTATAAAGTAAAGAATGCGATAAGATGAATTAAATAATTTATATAATTTAGAGTTGTTGCTACAAAACTTTTATGGATAAACTTCTTGTTAGCCAATTTGCTTTTGTAGTTATAAATAATTCTACATTATATTAGATAAAATAAATAATCATACATATATTTCTTATAGTGCTATAAAATTAACGTCGATATAAATATTTTCATTTTTATATAAAAATTGCACAGAGCAAAATTCGCCATTTCATAAGAGCAGATAAACACAATTTGATATCGGTAGAACTGTCGTTAAATTTACTACAATCTTCGAGTGTTTTAAGAATCGAAACAGCTATTCGATATTTAATAATCGATTTCATGAAAACAGTTTTTATGTTGGGCTACTACGTAAATTTTTTCAGTAAAAAGATTAAATTTTCACTACGTTGAAATAATTAGATTTATTATAGGGGAGAGGTGCTGCAATTGTAACAAAAATTTTTATTTTCTTTATTCCATTTGTTTTTTCAAGATAGTGAACTTTAAAACTGTCAGAAAGTTAGTTGATACTATCTTTTATGTGACTGACTTAGGTAATTAGTAAAAAGTCAATGTTAACTTATTAAAAAATTAATTTATTTAACTAAAGTCAGGGACCAAGATGGCGGCGCGCATGGGTTGCAATTGTAACACAGTGCAGGGGCAATTGTAACATGGGACGAAATAGATATTTTTCATCAAATTGCTTTTATTATATAGTCATAAAACGCACTATTATACTTCATTAACTCTCAAAGTAAAGTATTTAAACTTATAGTATATCATATATTTGGATCTTTAATATAAATTATTAAACATTTACAAAACTTCACAAACTACACTATTCCAGAGTAGATTTGTGGCGCATCCAGTTTGTGCAGATTCCATACATGACTTTGAGTATTACAATTGCTACTCGTTCAAGTGTTACAATTGACGCTCACGCTGATCTGTTAATGAAAACCTAATTTATAATAACAAAAATCTATAATAATAATAACAAAAATAATAATAACAATAACAATAACAATAATAATAATAATAATAACAATAATAATAACAAAAACAATAATAATAATAATAATAACAAAAATATATAATAACAAAAATCAGTAAATTCATATGAAATTCTATTTTACAATACTCTTGATATGTCTCTTAAAGTATTAATACAAGTCTCACATCATAACATTAGAAAACAAATTTGTTATAAAAAAAATTGTGAAGCGTACAAAAAAAAGTTTTCACGCGTATTTTCAACAATTCTCAATATTTTGATATCGGAACAAGATTAATAACTGAAACTGATCTAATCAATAAATTACTATTTTGAAGAAGTTAAAAAGAGAATAATAATCATTTTTAGTTTTTTTAATAGTTTTTCATTGAGTGTTACAATTGCCCCTTGTTACAATTGTAGCACCTCTCCCCTACCTGTTATTATATACATCGTGGCACGTTGAATAAAGGAAAAAAATTAATTATATTAAAAAATAGACGGAATAAACGAAAATAAGTATTTGTTTATAGAGAAATATAACGAATATTATGCAAAACAACCTAAAAAACGACCGTATAATTCAGTTTACTTAAAAGAGGTAAATATTAAATCAATTATTTTTTTGAGGTTAAGACTTTTATTCTTTCAATTTGTTTTTCTGCCCTCCGGCCGGAAAGTGGCAACTTTCTGGCCGCTGCGCTAAACAAAGTTGCCACATTCCGGCTACGTCGAGCAGAAAAATAGTATACACACCTTGGCCAGTAAAAAGTAAAACCTCAGACCACATGTTTGTCAACCTCGGCTTCGCCTCGGCCAACAATTACATGTGGTCTGAGACTTTTCTTATTTTACTGGCCTAGGTATGTAATCTACTATTTTATGAACTTTTTTTGAATTAATTTCTAGATCGCAGGTGAAATTGTAGCAGCTATGAACAAAAAAGCAATTACTAAAACACGGCGGGAATATTATTTACTCAAAAAATATGACATCGTTACCGTTGAAAATAATATTTACGTTGTGAAGAAATCAGATCAGAAAGATAATCTTGTTTATTTAACGCCTGAAGAGGATATATTTGACAAATTAGTTGAAATACATATTAATTGTGGACATAAGTCTCGAGACAAAATGATGAGTATAATTAAGCAAAGTTGTTCTATTTCACGACCTTGTGTTGAAATGTTTTTAAGATGTTGCCTAACATGCCAACGGACAAGGTTTCGTAAAAGTGTTCATGTCAACCGTCTAAAACTCAGTGTAAAACTAATCGATGTTTGTGCTTTAAATCAAAACAGCTATGTAACTCGAGATGTCATAAAAGTGGACCATGTGCAAATAAGTAAGAAACGTGAATTACTAGACGAAATAACATTGTAATTTATATTTATTTATATTTAATCTGCTGTACACAATATATTTTAATAATTTGAATAAAAAAAAATTATTTTTCTACAAATAAATCTTTATTTGCTTTCATTTCGTCCATTTCTTAATATCATTAATTTATCACAGGTATTACATGAAAAGCCTAACTGTCCACAATGACTATGCGTCGGATTGTGTATATTGGCTGTAAACACAAGTTGCCGGCGCCAAGTGGTCATTTCATGAGCTACCTAGGCTGATAATGAAATTTGAATATTTTTCACTAAACGCCGACGCTTCTGGAAGCGCCTAGGTATTTCATGAAATGACGAATTTCGCAAAAAGACTATGACATATATATGTATATATATATATGTAGGATTTCTACAAAGGAGCTGGCCTTAAACCACTGCTTAAATTAAACTATTTGTAAATAGTTTGGGTACTTTTTAAATAAATTTTGAAAATAATAGTACTGTTACAGGATCAATTACAAATAATTTAATGGACACATGTGACTGAAATAATTTATAAAACCAAAAAACTATTAAAAACTCCTTCAAAAACTTGACATATAAAAAATTGACTACTAAAAAATATATGAAACCAAAATGCACTAATTCTTGTCTCGACCTTTTTTGCTGATACTAAATTAAATTATAAAAAGGCCATAGGCCGATAAGTATAGTGAATCGGCCCCAGAAAGATATCTGGCTTATAATTTCAGGGTATGTTGGTACTTATAAGATACTTCGATACTGCAAGTTTCAGCTCTTCATCTAATACCGTTTTCGAGAAAATCGAAAAAAGCTGAAATTCAGAAAAAAATGATTTTCTCAGAAACCCGTCAGCCGATTGATTTGAATTTTTAATATGTTTTGGGGGATGATGGTAGCTTCTAGGAAAAAAATTATGAGCTATATTGGTTCATAAGAACCTCGAAAAAAATGACGTTTTTTTTTTAATTTTAATTTTTAACTATGAAAGAGTTCTGGCACAATTATGAAATTATTTTTTTTTAATTCCTCATCCAATTTCCTGTGGAATTATGACTTTTACGAATATTAATAAATGGTACGCCATGTTGAAAAAAATAGAAAACCATTTTTTTATTCAAAAATCAAATTATTTTAATGTTTTTATTCAATGAACAGCAGGAATGGTGCTCACTCGAATATTATTCTCGATTATGTATTCGATAACTACGTTTTAATTAATATTATTGTTCCCGCATAATAATTAGTTCATTCAGTAACTGTAAGATGACACTGTTATTACAATTCGGTAACCTTATTTTCTACTTTTAATAAGAAATGACATATTTACAAACCAACCTTCAAATTCACTGTTTACATTAAGAAAAAGCTTGGTTTGTTTTTCTATTATCGCTTGTTCCAAAATATAAAAAGGACGTATTACTCTGATTTTATATAAATACAAATATGTCTACGTCTAAAAATAACAATCCAAAATGTTGTGTTTGTTCAAAATTCATAAAAAAAGTACCTGGTGCTCCAAAACATATAGAAAGTGATGGAGATGCTGCAGAGTTTTCAACTATTTTCGACTGTCCAATTATAGTTGGTGATATTGTGTGCTCATGTTGCCGTGTAAAAAAATATAAAAAAATGAAACTTGATGATGAAGAAACGGAAACATTTGGAGAAAATGAATTGACTTCAGATATAAGTGATTTGAATGGCATGTTAGAAAGAACTGAATCAAACTTATCATCGATGACTTTGTCGCAATCAAGCTCTGATGATCCATCATATAATTTGAATTTTGTATCTCATGATACAGAGGAGTGTATTGAAATTCAAATTGAAAGAACTGTTGCTACTCACAGATACTGTTGTGTGTGTAATGTTTCAAATACTAATCTTGTACTTGTTCCTCAAGATGCACGTACTCAATGCTTCATCAAGCGACGAATTTTTATTCCGAATGGAAATCGATGCTGCAGAGACCATCTGATAAAAAAACGTTTTTATGAAGAGAATTTAGATAGGTTAAAGGTTTTTTCCAATTGGAGTATTTTAAGATCGTCAGAACTAACCCAACTTATAGAAAACTTGGTTGTTGACTGTAACTCTAAATATCCAAATAGTTCAAATATTGACGGTCATTGATGAAGATAACGAGGAGGATTAGTCATGAGGATCACAGAAAATCTTTCTTACGATGTAAAAAATAATATATTTAAATATAGCGATAACTAGTGTTTAATGAATAAAAACATTGAAATAACTTGATTTTTTAATAAAAAAATGATTTTCTATTTTTTTTCAACACGGCGTACCATTTATTAATATTCGTAAAAGTCATAATTCCACAGGAAATTGGATGAGAAATTCAAAAAAAATAGTTTCATAATTGTGCCAGAACTCTATCATAGTTAAAAATTAAAATTAAAAAAAAAAAAATTATACTTTATGTTTAATTAATTCAAAAGGTTAAATTAATGTTTTTAAAGGTTTTTTTCCTTAATAATAGATTTTTTTCATTGTAAGTAATTTTTCAAAATTTTTATAGATGAAAATAGTAGTATGTCGGTACTGTAACTGAGACTATACTAGAAAATAGCGTTTTTTTGGTTAAAAGACTGGATTTTTTCTATAGAACCATTTAAAAGTCTAAAATAACATGTAAAATAATTAATACTTTATTAGTTTTATATTTTATAAAATTTATACACTAGAATATTTAGTAAAAATTTTTAATAATTAAACTTTTAAAGATGAAAACAGTAGTATGTCGGTACTATAACTGAGACTATACCAAAAAATGGCGTTTTTTTGGTTAAAAGACTGGATTTTTTCTATAGAACCATTTAAAAGTCTAAAATAACATGTAAAATAATTAATACTTTATTAGTTTTATATTTTATAAAATTTATACACTAGAATATTTAGTAAAAATTTTTAATAATTAAACTTTTAAAGATGAAAACAGTAGTATGTCGGTACTATAACTGAGACTATACCAAAAAATGGCGTTTTTTTGGTTAAAAGACTGGATTTTTTATAAAGAAACGTTCAAAAATATAAAATAATTAATACTTTATTAGTTTTATATTTTATAAAATTTATACACTAGAATATTTAGTAAAAATTTTTAATAATTAAACTTTTAAAGATGAAAACAGTAGTATGTCGGTACTATAACTGAGACTATACCAAAAAATGGCGTTTTTTTGGTTAAAAGACTGGATTTTTTCTATAGAACCATTTAAAAGTCTAAAATAACATGTAAAATAATTAATACTTTATTAGTTTTATATTTTATAAAATTTATACACTAGAATATTTAGTAAAATTTTTTAATAATTTCAAAATCCCAAACTTCACCAGCTTAGTCTATGAACACTCTTTTGTGGTATCCGCTATCCGACTTTGGAGGGAATTACCAGTTGAAATAATTAACTCACTGAATCTTGATACTTTCAAGACCAGTTCCTATGAATTTTTTCTTCACAAGGAACGAGAAGGCCAACCATGAACGTCTCACAAATTTACCTAGCTCAGTTTAATTTTTGGATCAACTTACTTGCTAAAAAACTACTTTCTTTTGTGTTTGCTATCAAGGAATCTACCTGCTATCAGTCTTAAACAGCAAATTAATCATATATACAAATTAAATTATTTTGTCTATCTACATAAATTATTCTTGCAAAGATCTGTTGAGTATATTACATACTAAAGTTTTCATTTTTCAAATTTTTTAAATATTAAACCACTCTCAGAAAAATATACTAAATGAAATTGTAAAACAATATAATAATATTTTTATTACTCATTACGTGTACTTTAATATAATTGAAATGTATATTTTGCAATTTGGCCATTGCCTTGGCATTAAATCATAAATAAATAAAAAAAAAAATAAAAATAAAATTTTTGCTGAAATTTCAAAATTTCAAAATATATACTTCTTCTGTGCGTGTGTTTGTCACTGAACTCTTCCTAAGTTGGACCGATTTTAATGAAATTTTTTGTGTGTCTTCAAGTGGATTCAAGAATGGTTTAGATTGACAATTTAAGAAAAAATTATATTTTGAGTACAAATATAAACAGTATACAGAAAAAAAAATTACCTTGAATCAAGTAAAAAATTCTTGAACCAAAAAAATAATTTTGAAAAGTTTCATTGTCTTGAATCAAGATGAAAAATTTTTGAATCAAGTAAAATTTATTTAAACCACGAAAAATTTCTTGGTTTAAAAATTTTTCTACTCAAATCAAGAAGATTTAGTTCTTCAAAATTATTTACTTGATTCAAGTAAATTTTTTTTTCTGTGTATTGTTTTCGAGTAGTGTGGATTATCATTTATGAGCAAAATTAAGATAGAAAATAACTGCATCTCATGAGTATATGGCAATATAATCGAGTATAAAATATCTGCAACAATATATCCGGAGTAGAGATAAAATACAGTAGAACCTCGATAACTCGAAAACCTCCGTAACTCGAAGAAATATTTCATCCCCTTCCCTTCAAGCCATAAATCCTCCGTTGCTCGAAATTTTTACCCTCTATAAGTCGAAATAATTAGTGAGTCCCTACAAGCTATTTCTGTACATTTTTACCCTCCATAACTCGAATACACACACTTGGACCTCTTTATCTCGAATTTTAAGTTATTACTGTATTTAAGTATCTGATTAGGATTACCAGTTTTAGACAATGCAATAGATAATGAACAGCCTTATTTAAAGCAAAAAAAAATAACTGATTTTTTCCAATAAGTTTTTTGAATAAATATGTTGATTATATAATCAAATTCAAGTTCCATATATATGGAACTTGAATTTTTGTATGTGCATGTATTCGACTTTTTCCTTTCTGTTTGTCACCTCCCTAACTCGAAACCAGTTAGCAGTCACCTCCCTAACTCGAAACCCTCTATAACTCGAAAACTCTATAACTCGAATTTTTTTTGCTCTCCCTTGGAGTTCGAGTTATAGAGGTTCTACCGTATATATATTTATATATAAATTGGGTATATATGATTATATATGAAAAATGGCCAAATATAATCATATATAATTATATATAATCATATATTGGGATCCCAATGATTTGGGTACGCCAACTAGTGGCGAAAAGTATAACCTCTCAAAGTAGGCTTGAGTGTCAATGTTTACGTCCGTCTGTAATGCAAGTAGTGAGAACTATTTATTTTATAAAATCAATTAAACTTCTAGTTTGTTAATAATTATTTTTGTGAATTTATATATAAACTTTATTTTAAATTGTTGTAATGGAGTTCTCACCAAAACCAAATAAAAGCAAAATTTATTGCTCCGTTTATGGTTGTAAAAGTCGAGCATGTAAAAACGACACGGTTCGTTTTTTTAATTATCCGAAAAAAAATGAGAGTGTGGTTACTATTAAAAATAAATTCGGTGAAGATGAAAAAATTGATCGTTTTAATGCATGGATAAAAATTTTGAAAATGGGTAAAACTGTGACCGCTACGATGAGAGTATGTTCATTACATTTTGTCGCAGAAGATTTTATTCCATCGAGTAAGTGCTAATTGTTAATTTATGATTTTTATTTATTGTGAATGTTTTAAAAATCTATTTTTTGCTGAATTTTAATCGTCATTATTTTTTTGAAGGTTGTATAGTGCGCAGATTAAAAAAAACATCAGTTCCATCAGTAAACCTGCCGACTCTTTCAACTGACACATCATTGGACTCTTCGAAAGTTAAAAAAAATTCTCTTCGATTGAAAAGATTACAGGATCGAACTACGAAAAAAGAACATAACTTGAACAATATTGGTCAAGATACTTATGATGATAATTTTAATTTCTCCGATTTTTCAAAATTGAACGAAGACACTGTCCAATTGACGAACATGGAAAATGAAAATACTCAATCTCCAATCTCATCAAGCGATGAAAATTCTTGTTCCCAATCTAAAGATGCTACAACTCAATTTCCAGAGGTCCAAATCGATAAGGAGTTTCGGGATATGAGCATACAGGTTTCAACAGTATCACTAACTCCAAAATTTACATCTTTAATTACAACTGAGTATGAATTGAGCACAATGACAGGAATACCTGACTTTGCTTTACTGAAATCAATAAAAAAGTTAGTTGATAAAAAAACATCATCTGCCCACGTGAACGCTAAATTTGATAATCAAGAGATTATTGTTATGACATTTATGAAACTGAGACAAAATATGTTGTATGCAGTATTATCAGTTTTATTTAAAATTTGTACTTCTGAGACTTGTCGAATAAGAATTCTAGACATGATTGATATTTTGTATTCATGTTTGAAAAACGTCATTTATTGGCCAAGTAAAGATAATATTTCAAGAAATCTACCGCTATGCTTTAAAAATTTTTCGAATGTGCGAACTGTCGTCGACTGTATTGAAATTCCAATACAAAAATTTAAAAACTTATGTTGCCAATTAAATACTTATTCTTATTATAAAAGTGGTTATACGCTAAAGTTTATGACAGCTGTCACACCAGCAGGAATCATCTCATTTATCAGCAAGCCGTATGGTGGTCGATCTTCCGATAATGCTATTTTTGAACAAAGTGGAATCTTAAAAATGATGGACAAAAATGACGACTTGATGGCTGATCGAGGATTCACAGTTGGAGATCTGTGTAAAAAATATGATGTTAATCTAATTACACCTCTATTCCTGAAACAAAGAAAACAATTTTCACAAGCAGAAGCTCAGATGGGGCGATTAATAGCTAAAGCCCGAGTTCACATTGAAAGAAGTAACCAACGTCTTAAAATTTTCCAGATATTATCTTCCAAAATGCCTGTAGGTCTCATCTTTAAATCAATGGAAATATTTACTATTATTTGTGCTATTGTAAATTTAAGTAGTCCAATTCTAAAAAATGATAAATTTTGTTAAGAAAAATAAAACATTGTAAAAATTAACAATAAAATATGTTTTTCACAGATAAACTTATCTATATTTTTATATTGCACAAAATATATAACATTTTATGAAAATACATCAATTCCATTATTGATACATTGTTATAACAGAATTAAAAAAAAACAAGTTACTCTTCACTTTGCTGCTCTCGTTCTTTTTCACAGATATTATGCAACATAAATTTAAAATATATAACTTTTAATGAAAACAATAAATCTTTAGTAAATTTTTTGTCAAAACTAACAGGAATAATTTTAAAACTCTTATCGAAAGAAGAATAAATTACGAAATCAGTAGATTGCACATTGACGAGCAACATAATAATTTGGACCTGAGCATAATACATATGTTTCTTCTTTAAGCCTACTTCACCATTTAGTACTTCTAACCATTTCACTGTTTTAATTAAATCCTCAGCACTTGTTTTTTTACCTTCAACTGGGCATTTGATTTCAAGAATTTTGTATGATTCATTATTTTTAAATATTATTCCATCTGGAGAGCCACCTAGCCAAGGGTTCTCCTTCGAGATAATCAATCCACATTGAACTACTTCAACAGACATTTTGGCTTCATAAGCTTCACGATCTATAGATTCATTCTTAAGACCGTATTTTGTATTTGCATTACTGAAGGATTCTCCAAAAAAGTAATCTACAGACTTTTTTTTCCAATCTGGGTTTTTATTTTTACGATAAGTAAAAAGTTTGTAGGCATCACTCGCGGTTATCCTCAATTGCCTTTCCTTAATCCAAACACTATAGAACTCATGAGTGTCTTCACAGATTTTTCGAGTATCATCTGAGAGACGACTTAATGTTTTTTTACAACATTCTCCAGGTGTAAATTTTATATCAAAATTCTTCAGTTTCAGAAGTAATTCAGACTTCTGTTGATTCTTTATTATAGCCGTCATTTTATCTGGTGATATAATTACTTTATTAGTTTCTGCTTGTACAGGATCATGCCTTCCAAGTCTACATGCAATAAAATAAAAAAAAAAAAAAAAAAGTACGTTTATTAATCATTTTGTTTATTAAAAAAAATCATTCCGGCACTTATTTAACCACTTACTTACAATACCAAAATTCTTATTTTTAAGTATAAAGTTTTTGATAAATGGCTAAATTCCAAAAATTCTTTCACTAAAACAAATAAAAAATTAAAAATAAAGAGTTAAATTTTCTCACAATAGTGATTTCTTTTAGAAGTAAATATTGGGATGTAAATTGTGTAAAATATAAAAAATTATAGAAAGTGTGTAAATGATAAAAAAAAAAAATGAAATCACAATACTTAAAAATAAGTCAAAGAAAACGTAGCAATTACATATGCATTGCTAAAGCTGATAATAGATTATCCTCAATTAAAATTCGTCGAAATTCTTCGTTTTCATCATTATCATCAGTTTGTAGCGTAACGTTGACAGTATTATCAATTGAAGGTTCCGAATCATCACATACATCACCAGTATTATCAGCATTATCAGGATTGTCGGATTCTTGAAGGTCCATGTGATTAACACCTTCTATGACTTGGAGAGCAACGCTGAGATCATCTGGGATAGATATTGTTTTTTTTTTTTCCTTTAATTTTCTTTCTCTTGTTAAATTAATTTGTTGTACTAAACAGCTATGTGACAGTAATGGTTTCATATCGTACTGTTGTAGTGCTGACTGTTTGGGAGCACTCCATGCACATTTTTTATCAGTACAAGAGATTACTTTTAAACTTTCCGAATCATTTCTGAAAAAATTAATACACATTGTTAAACATCTACTGATATTACATCGATATTAATTATTGAAATATTTATTTTTAGTCAAAAAAATACACAAGACAAAAGCTTTGTATACTCACCGATTCAAATAAAGTAGTGTTGCTACCACATGCTTACATTCACCACCTAAACCAGCTGCACAGGAACAACTCATACCCACGATTTTTCCTTTATCTTTAAGAACTTCCCCATTAATTTCATGAGGATTATCTCTTATATTTGAGGATTGGAGACAAAAAGCAATTATTTTTAAGAAATTATTTTCCTCACTTATCTTGCCACAGTTTAACAAGTGTCCTTGGTTAAGTATATTTTCACCACCTGTGAAACATTTACTTCGAGGTGTTGCATGCGCGAATGCACGAATTTCTTGAATAGAAATACGCATATTTTAATCAAAGACCTTAAAACCGTGTAATTATTCAAAAATAATTACAAAATATTAATAAATCAACTGACAGAATGTAATGTAAACATTGACAATAGCCTACTTTGAGTAGTACATATTTTAGCCGCTAGAGGACTGGCGCTTAAGCCACGCCCATCCTTGGGATCCCAATAATCATATATAATTATATATAAATATATATATAATTATGTATAACAATGTTCAATAATATATTTATCACATCTAATTAATTAATGGGTTAATTTTATGGATGGAGTAT
The DNA here is from genome assembly GCA_905319865.3 of Cotesia congregata. Classification (NCBI taxonomy): domain Eukaryota; kingdom Metazoa; phylum Arthropoda; class Insecta; order Hymenoptera; family Braconidae; genus Cotesia; species Cotesia congregata. The sequence continues at coordinate 17,203,887 of CAJNRD030001119.1, read as the reverse complement.
TTAATATGGTCCTACGCAATTCTCTAAAAATAATTAAAATGTAAAAAAAAATGTCAGTATATAATTTTTCATGCTATAACACCAGCGGTCACCCATCCAACTACTAACCCTACGCAATGCGGCTTTGGTGATCTCCGTGCGTCTTGAAGTTTCTGTCTGCTATGCTGCTATCTTAGACAATAATGATTCTATGATCTACTTAATGCATCATATAAGTTTATCTTAAATATAATATAAAAATTGATTTTATAATATATTTAGATAGTCATAGTTCATAATTAATTTATTTTAATAAATTATTCATAAAATAAATAATGATTTTACTATTAGGTAGTAGTAGAGCAGACCAAAACATTTCATAGGAAATGTAAAAAATTTGTATTTAAGAATTATTTAAACGTAATTATGAACACCGTTTTGCACTTTTTGTGATTATAAAAAAAAAAAATTGTTTCAAATAAAAAATTTCGATCACATCTAACTATACAAGTCTGATTAGATCTAATTATATAAAGACTCATTCATATATAACCCTTATGTTAGCAACCGGGTACCCGGGTACCCACCGCGGTATATTTGTATGAATAGCTCAAAGAAAATTCAATATTTTATTTTAAGCCCTCGAATCGTCGTTTTTTAACTCAAAAGAAAGTTAGTTGTGAGTGCATTTAATTTATTTACTTATTATTTTTTTTTTAAATAATCTTAAACTTCAGCCATCGCCCCATTAGCAACCGGGTACCCGGGTACCCACAGTAGAAAGTATAGAAAATAAATCGAAAATGGTTTCTATAAACGCATGCAACTAAATTTTATTGAAAAAATAAAGAAATAATACATTTTTTATAATTAATGACATAAAATCTAACATTTTACACACTGCGTAAGATTAATTGAGTGCTCGTCACATACTGGCTGGTGACAATTGGCACAGCTCTTACGAGTCTTTCGCCGTCTTTTTATTGGCAAAGCATTGCATACATGACAAGATCCTGTCACTTTTTTTTCTTCCGGTTTTATCTTTTGGAACTACTGGACCAGAATTTATCTCGGTTGTTTCTGATAGTGCATGACCTAAAATACTTTCAACAGCAATCTTTGTCGAGAAGTGACGGATTATTTGCGGATTCGCCGTGCGGTGTTCAATCATCGGCAATGATAGTTCTTCACTTAGCTTCCGCATAAATTGACGACGTTCTGTAGTTTTTTTAGCAATCATTTTATTATTTTCATAATAAATTAGATATGATGCAAGTGAAGAAACGTCTAGCATGTTGAAGAACAATGCCATTGGCCATCTCGAAGATCGTCGTTGACATGTGTACCTCCGAACCATTTGGTCCATTGTGTCAACACCAGCTTTATATCTATTATAAAATTTTATAATTTCTGGTTTTCGCTTAGCATCATCATCAACTGATGCATCTGAATGCATTGTAGATAACAGAATGACAGCTTTATTTTTCTTAGGAACATAAGAACACATAGTAACCTTTTCATGAAATCCAAAAACTGTCGAATACTGCTCCCGTATCTTATTTGCTTTCATAACACTAGGGATGTAGGGTTTATTTTTTTTTACTGTGCCAACAATTGTAAGTTTCCACGATAACAAATGTTTAGCAACGGGAAGAGTAGTAAAGAAGTTATCCATGCAAATGTTTCTACCACTACCTCGGTACGGAGCTGCCAATTCTTTCACTACTCTTTCACCCTGATTTTTTTCCCGAGTACCATCTGTTTTACCAGTGTACAAAATCCCTTGCAAAGGATATGCGTTTTCCGCATCACAAATCCACCAGATCTTTATACCATACTTAGCTGGTTTCGATGGTATATATTGAGTGAATCCTGTACGACCATGGTACGGATAGAGCTGTCCATCAATTGTCAAATTTGCGGTTGGTTTGTACATCTGAGCTAAATTTGAATTAAACATTGTCCACACATCACGAATTGGAGCTGCCTTGTCTTCTTTTTTGCGTTGATTTCGGGTACTACTATCGTCGAATCTCAAAAAACGCAGAATACTATGGAATCTGTTTAATCCCATCGTGGCGCGATACAGCGGATAAGAATTGGAGTGCCACATATCAAAAGTATGGTCCGTATTTGAATTATTTGCGCCAGCACAAATCAAGATACCGAAGAATGAATAAATTTCTGGTATCGTAACGGGCTTCCATTGATGATGAGAGTCTGGATGGTCAGCATTATAATTTTGATAAGTAGCTTCAGCTTTCTTGTTAGTGTGACGGACGATTATATCAACCATTTCGTATGTGAAGATTTTTTTGAAAGTCTCGCTTATTGACAACATTTCCGTACTACGATGAGGCCCACTTCGCTAACGTACAACATTATGAGCTGCAGTCTGATGCTGAGACGGTGGAGTTTTGCTCCACTTTGTTTTATCCTTCGCAATAAAACTCCCAGATAGTTCTCGAGATCGTCCTAGAATAAATAACAATATATAATAACATAAATTAATTATTTGAGAACAAAAATTATTATTTCAATAATTATTAGGAACAAATATTTTACTACCTTCAGGTTCAGAAGTTTCTACTTCGTCGTCGTCTTCCTCACTCTCACTATTCTCAACCTCTTCTTCTTCTTCTTCTTCTTCTAAATTTCTCTCAGAAATTTCTCCTATATCTCCAGAATCTTCTGGTTCATCATGCTCTGAATTATCTTCTTGACTTGAAATTTGACGTCTAGCTCTATTCGCTGGAATCCAGTCTTCGTCATCACTGTCAGACGGCCCGCTCGAATCACTATCGTTTTCTCCAAGTAGTTTTTTCAAATATTCATTTTTTTCAGTTGCACTTAACCTAATGAATTAATTATTATATTATACAATTTCTTAATAATACTATTACACAAAATTATAATTAAAAAATTTACAATAAATGTTAAATATATGTAAACTTTACTTACTTAGAAAATTCAGCTCTCGATAGTTGTTCCATAACTTTATTTTTCACTATGAAGAGAACGCCATAAATAAAACACGTCTGATCCCACCAAAAATCTAATACGTACTAAAAAATACTCGACTCTTGCTCTAGATCGAATAAAAAGAAATAACCGCGAGTGTTTGTTTCTCTCCAACGGCATCTGTTCAGCGCCGACAAATAAAAGCGGATCGACTACCTGGAGTGCCCCAAACTGGTTTCATATGTCATTCACAACTACATTATTATTATTCTTATTATTATTTTATTTTTTTTTTATTATTGTCACTAACTATTTATATTTTAAGGAAAAAATGTTTAGAATTTTTTTTTTTTAACACAATAAAAAAAATTTCTAATATTTAGATCTGTGGGTACCCGGGTACCCGGTTGCTAAAAGACGTCGGTAAAGTTGGTTATTAACATAAGGGATAATCAAATCTGATCATATATAGACTTATATATGGATTATACATGAGGTTATAAAACCCAAGTATGATTATATCCGAGAAAAAATTTTTATATATATGTTAATTATATATAAGCATATTAGTCCAGGATCCACCGTACATTTTTGAAGTTGATTACTATCAAGTTAACTTTTTGTATGTAGCTTCACAGTGATGAGACGCCCAACAATTGCCTATAAGCAAGCCTTGACTGTGGGACCTAACAGAGATAGCAAGGATACCGTTTATCGATTAGATGGTTCTCAAATATTTATTACTAACTTAATTTTTTTTTTAATCTTAAGATAATTATCTAATTGACTCGAAAAATCATTTGTCCGACAAAATCTATGGTTCGATCGATGAGTCCCCCCTTACCAACATGTATTGATAACCAGGTCATCATAAGTTATTACTAACCAGCTAATTTTTTTTTTTTTACTTATTTAACATTTATACAAATTAACCGTCACATTGTCCTACAAGTTGCGTGGTACGTTATCCCGGTCCTACGCTCAGAAATTGTTAATACCACAAGACCACTTTTGTCATTACTAACTGTAGGATAAAAATATTTTATAATAGTTATTGTTTATACCCCGTTTTACAAAAATCGAGATTTCATCAAATCTTGAGTTTAAAGGTCACAGGAAGCTTCCCTGACTATTGATCGCGGTTGGCGCCATTCGAAAGGGCTTGCCCAAACTTAGATTTCCTGAAAATTTGAACCGATTCGGACCAGTAGATTTCGAGAAAATCCAAAAAAAGTGAAAAAAAAAGTTGTTTTTTTTTTCATTTTTTTAAATATCTCCGAATTGGCTGAACCGATTGGTCTCAAAAATCAATCAGCTTTCAAGCTTGAAAACCCCCATGAATCGCCACTAAAAACATCAGAATCGGTTGATGCGTTCGTGAGATATCGTTGTCGAAAAAAATCGAAATAAGTGTTTTTTTGTAATAACTTCGAAATTCATGGCTCGATCGATTTAAACTTGAAAATTTTTCGTGGAGCTTCAGAAACTGCGTCGATTGCCGCCAACCGCGTGAAAATCGGTTCATTCATTCAAAAGTTATGACAGTTTGAAAATTTAAAAAATCGTGTTTTATCAAATTTTGATAAGACTTTTGAGCTCGAAGAGCCCAAAAGCTCAAAACAGCTACTTTTTTATAGAGCTCAAAAAACTACATCGATTGCCGCCAACCACCTGAAAATCGGTTCATTCATTCAATAGTTATTGCCGTTTGAAAATTCAAAAAATTGTGTCTTTAAACTGCTATTAGAGTTTTGAGCTCGAAGAGCTCAAATTGACACAAAAACAAAATTTTTTCGAGCTCGAAGAGCTCAAAAACGTAATGTGTAGTTTGAAGCGTTTAAGTACAAAATGAGCGGGAAGTTGCAGGGATGGCCTTTAGGGTAAACAGTTTTTCTAATTTTTTTTTTAAAATTAATTATTAATTACATGTATTTCGAATATATATTCCGTTGGAGGACCGGGATATCGTACCACGCAATTTGTAGGACAATGTGATGGTTAATTTGTATAAATGTTAACTAAGTAAAAAAAAAAAAATCAGCTGGTTAGTAATAACTTATGATGACCTGGTTATCAATACATGTTGGTAAGGGGGGACTCATCGATCGAACCATAGATTTTGTCGGACAAATGATTTTTCGAGTCAATTAGATAATTATCTTAAGATTAAAAAAAAAGATTAAGTTAGTAATAAATATTTGAGAACCATCTAATCGATAAACGGTATCCTTGCTGTCTCTGTTAGGTCCTACAGTCAAGGCTTGCTTATAGGCAATTGTTGAGCGTCTTATCAAAATGAAGGTACTCACAAAAAAAATAGCTTGATAGTAATCAACTTCAAAAATGTACAGTGGATCCTGAACTATATATAATTAGATATGAGACTATGTGTAATCTTGCATGGCTGTATATTGCTCCATATAGTCATATATAATTATATACGACCTCATATACAGTTCCATATATAATCATGTATGATTATATATTATCTTGCATGGCTTTGTATTGCTCCATATATAGTTATGTATAATTATATATGATTACATATAACCTCATATACAATTCCATATATAATCATGTATGATTGTATATAATTATATATACTTATATATAATTATATATGGAACAATATATAATCTTGCTTGACTGTATATTGCTCCATATATAGTCATATATGATTATATATAACCTCATATACAATTTTATTTATAATCATGTATAATTATATATAATTATATATGATTATATATCATTTTGTATAATTATATATGTGATTCCATATATGATCATATATAATCATTAGGACCAGGGACTTCGTATGGAAGGGGTAAAACAATTGATGCTCGTGCATACGAAGTCCCTGGCCATAATAATCATATATGATTATATACAATTATATATGATTATATAGAAAAATTTTTTCTCGGGATGCAAAATTAAAAATTTGACTATTATCAGGTTTTTCAAATTTATTTTTGTAATATCCCGAAAATCTTATAGTTACAGCCACGGGCCAAAGTTCATTTTAAAGGGGGTACTTAGGACTATAAAAAATAAATGTTTTATTCTTCATCAAAATGACACGAAACCTACATTTTTCAGCTCCAAGAGCTCAAAAACGTAATAAGTGCAATTTTGAGCGGTTAAGTATGAAATAAGTGGGAAATTGCAGGGATGGCCTTTAGGGTCAGCCGTATTTCTAATTTTTTTAGTAGATTTCATAGAAATCTAACTATTGCATTGGTCCTGTTTCGTTAAACGAACTCTAAAATAAGTAATATTGAGGCTATTACCACTTTTGAGGAGTAAAAATTAAAGCCTAATATAAGAGATTTACGATAAAATTGACCGAATTTCAATATCTCGTTTAGTTCAGTATTTCCACCAAGTTGAAGTGGTAAAAATATCAATTTTTACGATTTTTAAAATTTAAAAATTCTATCATTTCTATACTATTCGCCCTATTAAGCTCATCTTCGAACTTAAATTTCGTCTTTATCGATAGATGAAGCAAGTTGAGTTTGAGAAGAATCGGTTAGAAATTCGTAACACTGTCGTGCTGACAAGCCGTGTTATATTGTATGTATACCTACGTAACCTACATGAATAAAATTTTTAACGAACTATAGTTTGTCGAGTTGACTCTGAAAATTGTTGAATTTTTAAAAAGTTGCGCCATGAAGATGACTGCATCAGTTACATTCTTATGAACTCGACTAATAAATTACGTATGTTAGTTGAATTCCAATTCTAATTTCAGATATTCCTACTCCTTTACTTTCTGCTGTATATATCAAGTTACTTGATACTAGCAAAATGCTATCGAAAAGATCGAGATGATTACTCAACCGTTGATGAAGATGAAGCTATCGTTTATAAAATTAGTCTTTGGCTTTGTACTGCGGTCTTTGCTGTGTCTGTTGGAGCAACTTTATTGTTGCCGATCTCAATTATAAGCAATGAAGTACTCATCATTTACCCTGATAGTCAGTATGTTCAATGGTTGAATACTTCTCTTATACAAGGTACGTTTTAACACTAATTAAACTGGTTTGTACTTGATACTAAATACATTGTTTTTTCTAGGTCTTTGGAATCATGTGTTTTTATTTTCTAACCTCTCACTATTCGTTTTCTTACCATTCGCTTACTTTTTTATGGAATCTGAAGGATTTGTTGGCAATCGAAAGGTATGAATTTTTCAATAGTTTTATTCAACATGTGCACGGTTATTCTGTTTTAATGTACTTATATGAAGCTAATTTCAAATACGCGCTTTGGAATATCTACTATAATAAAAATCTAAATTATTACTGATTCCTATACCATTAGCTAGTGTAAAACTATAAACTTACGTTGAAACAGTCTTTAAAATTATAAGAGAATCATGACTTTACTCATTGAAGATATTTTGACATCAAGAACATTTTAAATTATGTCCACTTATAAACGAAATTTCGAGATAATTGTAAATATTGGAAACTTAACTCTAACTAATCTGATATTGATCTGTAACAAAAATAATTGTAAAACAAACACATTCTTTTTCTATACCAACTGTAAATCTACACCCTTTCTATTATCTTTCTTTGAATATAATATAACTACAATGTAGTTAATAGAACTATAATATTCAGTTATAAACTAATTAAACTATAATACCGACATTGACAAATAATTTAACTTGATTGACGGGAAAAAATTTGAAATCAAGAAAATTTTTAACATCCCGCTAAAAAAATTATAAATTTTTTAAAGTTAAGAAGTTATTGGTTTCACCCCGTTTTACGATAATCAAGTATTTATCAGATCTCGACGTTTTAAGGTCCTAGAACGATTCCCTGACTATTCCCACGGTGATGTCACCGTGTATGTATGTATGTGTGTGTGTTTGTTTTTTTTTTTTATTATAGAGGAGGTAAAATGCATTTACGTATGTGAGGACTTAGTGTTGGTGCCAGGACTAGGTGTTTGCCTGGGTATGTCAGACTCAGAAGTCAATTGATCATGCGAGTTACCAAGCTCTCAGGAGAGAGCGTGTTGCCTATTGTTTTTTCAGTGCTGCTTCTGTTGTCCTTCCACCGATCCCACTCGAAAAACGTGTGCTCGGCATTGTCAATTTTGTTTGGGCAGTATTTGCAAGTCGGTGTGCTGTGCAAACCCATCTTGAAAAGATAGGCATTGAACTGCCTATGTCCCGTCAATAGCTGGGTCAGGAAGAAGTCCGTTTCTCCGTGCTCCCGAGAAAGCCAGACGTTGATGTTTGGGATCAGGCGCGCCGTCCATCTGTCCGTCTCTCCCGATGTCCATCGGTCCTGCCACTCTTGCTGCGTTTCCGCCTTTATCCTCGTTCTTGTGTCCATGTTTTCGTCACTGTTTTTAGCTTCATAAAGTTTTGCTCTCTCAAACGCGAGTAGATCGATGGTCGTGGCTCCCGCTATGACCAATACAGCCGCTTCGGAAACTGTGCGGTAGGCGCAGGCAACCCTAAGAGCGCCTCGCCGCTTTACTGCTGCTATCTTTCGCCGGTAAGTCTTCTGCTTTAATATGTTTGCCCATATCTCCGCTCCATAAATCAGTACCAAGTGGACTGCTTTTAGAAGAACTTTTCTTTTTTTTGTTCTTGGTCCCATAGTAATGGTCATAATTCATGCTAGGCTAGACACCGTCTTGCTGGCTTTACTTGCATGCACTGTCGAGGTGTTCACGGAAAGATAGTTTCTCGTCTATCATTACTCCTAGATAGCGCAGGGCTCTTGTTGACGTCAGTGTTGTTCCTCCCATGTCCACAGCGAATGGTTTTGGGAACCATTTTTGACGTGTCAAAACGACCATTTCGGTTTTGTGCTTGGCAAGTTTCAGTTAGTGTTTATCGAGCCAAGTCTCGACGGCATCAATGGTTTCCCGAACTAGTAGTTCGGCCTCCTCTACGCTGTCTACTATTATTGTGGCCGCGACGTCGTCTGCAAAGCCCGTTAGTTTTACTTGCTTTTTGGTAACGGGATTTCAAGAAGATCGTCGTAGTCCACGTTCTATAGATCGGGCTCCATTATTGAGCCTTGCGGTACGCCAGCCGTTATGGCGTATTCTTGTGGGCCTTAAGTAGTTTCCACGATTGGCATTCTATCGTCAAGGTAGTTGTCGACTAGTGCCAGATTCTCTGGCTCCGCGTCAAATTTGTGCTCCAGAGCGTCTAAGATGTCTCCCCAGTTTGCGCTGTTGAATGCGTTTTTGACATCTAGCGTGAGGAGAAGGCATACTTTACGAGCTTTGAGGCTAACAGTCCATGCTTCTCTCGCTGTCCCTACTACTTTCTGGATCACGCCGACTGTTGAACATCCTTTCCGGAAGCCATGTTGGTTTGCGGCAAAGCCTCCAGCACGATCGATGTCGTTTTGTAGTCTTCCCTGTATAAGCTTTTCGACTAATTTTCCAGCAATTTTCAGCATGCAAAGTAGTCTGAACGACGAGAGTGTTACAGGGCTACCTTTGCCTTTATCTAGCAAAACCAATCTGTGCCGCTTCCAGACTGCGGGAAACGTGCCAGTTGCCAAGTATGCGTTGTAGGTGTTGAGGAGTATGTCTGGGTATTCCAGGGCTACAGTCTTGATCACCGATGCTGGGATGCCATCAGGGCCGGGTGCCTTTCCTGTCTTGAGGGTCTTTGCCGTATCCTGTAACTCCTTGGTTGTGAAAAATGTTACACTGTTTTTCACATAATGTCTTCTTTCCCTTGGTTGGTGTTTGGGCAACAGCTCCGCTACGATGCTGCTCATTAGAGCAGGTGGTTTCGGCACTTCTGGTGATGCCTTTCCAAGCCGTTTGGTGACAATTTGGTAGGCTTTACCCTAGATGTCTTTATCAAGGTCGTTACAGATCTCTTGCCACAATTTCATTTTGATTGCCCGCTTTAGGTTCTTTTTGACCTACTTACACTCGCTCAAAAGTAGATCTTGACTGGGAGCGTTTCGCAGCTCTCATTGCTAGCCGACGTAGTTTGTGGTATTTTTTCTGGAGTTCTGCTATGTCTGCTGACCACCAGTACGCCGGCCTGTGGAAACTCTGGATTTTTCAGCCGTGGCATAGAAGCGTCACATGCGGCAGCAATCTCTTTCATCGTGTTGAGCACTGCCTTTTCCGTCTTGCTGCAGGTATCCGGAGTCAGGTTGTTCCGAAAAATAGACCAGCTTTGTGCAAGTGAAGCTCGCGTAGCAGGTTTTGCGCCAAAGCGCACCTATTCAGGTTGCCTTGAAGTATGCGTGTCATTTCTGACCTCTCGTGGCTTCTGCAAGTGCTTTGCGGAATGCTTTGTAAGCTCCAGTGCCAGAAATATGGCATAAACTATCCTGAGCATCTTTATCCGGTTGACGAAAAAAATCGAAAAAAAATATTTTTTTTTTAATTACATCGAAATATCGGGTCTGTTCAATTTGTGCTTGAAAATGTATCATAGAATTTGAAAAACTGCGTTGAATGCTGCCAAGCGCGTGAAAATCGATTCATTCATTCATACGTTATTGCGGTTTGAATTTTGAGCGCTTAATTCCGAAAGTAGCGGGAAATTGCAGGGACGGCCTTCTAAGTCAACCGTTTTCCTAATTTTTTTTTCTATTTCAGTCTTAAACAGAATCAAACATTTCTTCAATCAAGTTAAATTTACATGAATCAAGAAAACTATCTTAATTAATAACTTTTTTTTTACTTGATTCGAGACGATCTAATTCATCAAAATGCATTTTTGTACAAAATTTCTTTCTCTATAATCTAGTTAATATTTTTATGAGTGAATATAAATATTATTCGATTTAAAATTGCGAAGAAATTGCAAATGTAAGAATATATCCATTACCTTATATTCTGGAATTTCAATTTAACCCTTTAGAGTCAGAGGATCTTGAAACGTCTTCGCGTGAGAGTAGTGGGGAGAGCCCAAATCCATAGTAAGACCCAAGAGTGGGGTTTCAAGGTCAGACTCTGAAGGGTTAAATAACTTTGAAGGTTTTGACTCCTTATTCATAATTAGTATAAATCACACTAGAGCTTTGTAGCTTTCATGATGGAAAGTTTCGCTGTAAATCCTCCATTTTAATTTTCCTCGTTGCAGAAATTCATAAATTTCATGACACATTTATTATAGAAAAACTACATAGTAATAAATCAAATGAAAAATAAATATATCAAGTTTGTTTGTACAATCTTTCCATTACAAATCAGAATAACCAGACTCATGATGAATAAACTCTTGTACGTATTATGTGGACTAACCAAACTATTATAAATCATGTGTATTATGATGCTATTATAACTTGAGCCCACGTTCTTACTGAGCATGTCCATTAGGGTGGCGCAAAAAAACCGACTATTTTTTTTTTGAGTCTTAAGTAAAAAAATGTTAGTTTTTGATTTTTTAAGAGCCCTCTCCAGAGAAGAGCTCAAAAAAAAAAATTTTAAGAGGTCGCTCCAAATTTTTTTGTAATTTCAAAAATTGTCAAAAATCGATTTTTAACTTCCCGCTAAAAAAATCTCAGATTTTCAAAAATTTGGAAGTTATTGTTTTCACTCCGTTTTACGAAAATCGAGTTTTCATCAAATCTCGACGTTTCGAGGTCCTAGGAAGCTTCCCTGACTATCCCCCCGATGGTGTCTGTATGTCTGTATGTGTGTGTGTGTGTGTGTGTGTTTTTTTTTTTATAGAGGAGGTAAAAAACATTTACGTATGCCAGGACTTGGTGTTGTCGCCAGGACTAGGAGTTGGTGCCTGGGTGTGTCGGACTCGGAAGTCAATATTTGGGAGAATACCGACTAAACATCCTCCTCTCTCTTTTCCCCATAGATGTGACAGGGAAGACTGGAACGGGACCGCCTTAGCATTACGTCAATCCAGTCGATTTTGTGTCTCATGACACCTACTTCTTGTTACTACTGGTTTCTAATCCCTTTCTGCGATTTTTTCTTTCAAAAGGCGTTGCACGTAGGCTGCAACAGCTGACCGGTTTTGTTCTTTTTTTATCATGCAGGTGACCAAGCTCTCAGGGAAAAGCGTCGTGCCTATTGTTTCATCGGTGCTGATTCTGTTGTCCTTCCACCGATCACACTCGAAAAACGTGCGCTCGGCGTTGTCAATTTTGTTTGGGCAGTATTTGCACGTTGGTGTGCTGTGCAAACCCACCTTGAAAAGATAGGCATTGAACTGCCCACGTCCCGTCAATAGCTGGGTTAAGAAGAAGTCCGTGTCTCCGTGCTCCCGAGAAAGCCAGACGTTGATGTTTGGGATCAGGCGCGCCGTCCATCTGTCCGTCTCTCCCGATGTCCATCGATCCTGCCACTCTTTCTGCGTTTCCGCCTTCATCCTCGTTCTTGCGTCCTTCATGTTTTCCTCACTATCTTTAGCGTCATAGAGTTTTGCTGTTTCGAACGCTAATAGGTTGATGGGCGCGGCTCCCGCAATGATCAATAAAGCCGCTTCGGAAGCTGTGCGGTAGGCGCAGGCAACCCTGAGAGCGCCTCGCCGCTGTACTGCTGCTATCTTTCGCCGGTAAGTCTCCTGCTTTAATATGTCTGCCCATATTTCCGTTCCATAAATCAGTACCAAGTGGACTGCTTTTAGAAGAACTCATATCTTTTTTGTTCTTGCTCCCATGGTGTTGGTCATAATTCTTGCTAGGCTAGACACCGTCTTGCTGACTTTCTGGCATTCATTATCGAGGTGTTCGCGAAAAGATAGTTTCTCGTCTATCATTACCTCCAGATAGCGCAGTACCCTTGTAGACGTTAGTGTTGTTCCTCCTATGTCCACAGCGAATGGTTTTGGGAACCATTTTTGACGAGTCAAGACGATCATCTCGGTTTTGTGCTTGGCAAGTTTCAGGTTATGTTCATCGAGCCCAGTCTCGACGGCATCAATGGTTTTCCGAAATAGTAGTTCGGCCTCCTCTACGCTGTCTACTATTATTGTGGCCGCGACGACGTCTGCAAAGCCCGTTAGCTCTACTTGCTTTGGTAACGGAATCTCAAGAAGCTCGTCATAGTCCGCGTTCCATAAATCGGGCCCCATTATTGAGCCTTGCGGCACGCCAACCGTTATGGCGTATTATTGTGGTCCTTCTGTAGTTTCCGCTATTAGTTTTCTTTCTTTAAGGTAGTTGTCGATTAGTGCCAAATTCTCTAGCTTTGCGTCAAATTTGTGTTCCAGAGCGTCTAGGATATCTCCCCAATTCGCGCTGTTAAATGCGTTTTTGAAATCTAGCGTGAGGAGAATGCATACTTTACGAGCTTTAAAGCTACCAGTCCATGCTTCTCTCGCTGTCCCTACGACTTTCTGGATCGCGCCGACTGTTGAACGTCCTTTCCAGAAGCCATGTTGGTTTGCGGCAAAACCTCCAGCACGATCGATATCGTTTCGTAATCTTCTTTGTATAAGTTTTTCGAGCAATTTCCCAGCAATGTCCAGCATGCAAAGTGGTCTGGACGACGAGGGTGTTACAGGGCCACCTTTGCCTTTATCTAGCAGAACCAACCTCTACCGCTTCCAGACCGCGGAAAGTGTGTCAGTTGCCAAGCATGCGTTGTAGGTGTTCAGGAGTATGTCTGGATATTCCCGAGCTACAGTCTTGGTCACCGATGCTGGGATGACATCAGGGCCGGGTGCCTTTCCTGTCTTGAGGGCCTTCACTGCATCCTGTAACTCTTTGGCTGTGAAAAGTGTTACACTGTTTTTCACATATCTTCTTTCCCTTGGTTGGTGTTTGGGGAACAGCTCCGCTACGATGTTGCTCATTAAAGCAGGTGATTTCGGTGCTTCTGGTGATGCCTTTCCAAGCCGTTTGGTGACAATTTGGTAGGCTTTACCCCAGATGTCTTTATCAAGGTCGTTACAGATCTCTTGCCACAATTTCGCTTTGCTTGCTTCGATTGCCCGGTTGAGAATTAGTTTGGCATGCTTATACTCGCTCAAAAGTAGATCTTGATTGGGGGAGCGTTTCGCAGCTCTCGTTGCTAGCCAACGTAGTTTGTGGCATTTTTTCCGGAGTTCTGCTATGTCTGTTGACCACCAGAACGCCTGCCTGTGGAAACTCTGATTTGTCAGCCGCGGCGTAGAGGCGTCACATGTGGCAGCAATTTTCTTCATCGTGTTTAGCACTGCCTTTTCCGTCTCGCTGCAGGTATCCGGAGTTGGGTTGTTCCGAAAAATAGACCAGCTTTGTGCAAGTGAAGCTTTCAATGCCTCTTGATCAAGCCTTTTGGCATTCCACTTCCGCTTAGAAAGGTCGCGTTGTGAAACCGAAGCAGATGCCAATCCAACGTCGAATGCCACGAACTGGTGATCACTGCCACTTTTTTCTTCGTATACTGTTCAGTCTTCAATCATGTTGGCAGTCCTTGAAGTCGCAAATGAGATGTCGAGGATTGATTCTTGGTACCCTGGTCTTCTACATGTCGTCGTGCTCCCGGTGTTCAGCACTATGAGGTCAAGTCTAGCCGCGACGTCAGTGACCTCGTTTCCTCTGGTATCGGAGAAAGATGCGCCCCACTCAGCCGATTTACCGTTGAAGTCTCCGGCTACGATAACTTCACCGTCGAACTTAATAATCGCATCTTCTATATTTGACAGTTTCTGTCGGAACACACTAATCCCTTCGTTAGGTGAGAGATAGACGCTCATGAAGTAGGTTGTGGGGGTTTGGGTCCAGACAAAAACCTGCTCCACTTCCGCTGTTGTTGACTGTACCGTTCTTTGTGTTCACAATCCAAATTGCTGCCGTACCCATTTTGTCTGCGAACCATGTTTTACCTTCGATGTTTAGATATTGCTCGCAGATGAAGCAGACGTCAATTTTATCTTCAAAAACACGCTGGCGCAGCAGGTTTTGCGCCAAAGCGCACCTATTTAGGTTGCCTTGTAGTATGCGTGTCATTTCTGACCTCTCGTGGCTTCTGCAAGTGCTGTGGGGAATGCCTTGCAAGCTCCAGTGCCAGAAATATGGCATAGACCATCCTGGGCATCATTGTCCGAGGCACAAAGGAAGCATTTAAGCTTCTCCGTGCAGTTTTCGGCCTTGTGGGTCTCTTTGCCACATTTGTAGCAGCATCTGCTTCTGTCTGGTCCCGCATACTGACGTGTTTGGTGTCCAAAACCAAGACTTTTGAAACAACGTGTCACTTTTACAACTGGGCGTATACGACAGTTCACCAAAACGATCCGTATACGGGCCTTGTCAAGGGCCTTAAGCGCACTGGGCTCGTCTACTTCGCAGAAGGCTGCTCGATTACCTCGTGGTGTGGGTTTTTTCAAATTTACCCGTTTGACCTCCAGGTTGTCAGTGAATTCACGTTTGAGTGCTTCACGGACTTTGCTCTCGGTAGAAATTTTATCCATCGAGGATCTCCATCGTTGTTGTTGGTGTTAACGCCTTGACCGTGCCGATGTTTGCAGTAGCTGCCTTTACTGCAACGATGAATGCCATGCTGTCTTCGGTCTTTCGAGCCATTTCAAGGAGAACGCGTCCATGTTTCGTCTTTTTGATAGACCTTATGTCTACGCCTGTCTCGACAGGGTTTACCTTGGCCTTGATTTCCTTGAGGAGATTGGCGTATGTTCGCCCTTCAGCTGGTTGGACAAGACCAGCTTTAGTTCTTGTCTTCTTCCTCCTTGGTTTCTTAGTGCCTGCCGTACTTGGCTGGTTTTGGGCATCACTAGATTGTGCTGCTGGCTCCTGTTTTGTTTCCATCCTTTTCTTTTGCCAAGTCACTTTAGTCCAAGTATCGTCCCGGGCTGTTTTTTTCTGTGCTGGCTTGTCGATTTCTGAGAAAGGGCTGGGCGTAGACAGCGGCCTCTTCTTGTTGTTTTCTTCTCCATACTAAGTTTTCTCAGGAGTGACCAAAAACGAGTATGATTTTTTGTTCAGACCTGGAGATGTTTGCGTAGTTGTCGCCTACTTCGTTGCTGGTTTATTGGCCAACTTATATGCCGTGGCAATGGACGCTACTAATTTTCTGAGTTCATGATGGAGATTTCTTTTATCCTTTATGAACTCAGCCAATTCTTCCGTTTTGCTACCGAGCCGTTCCATTGGCGATTGTTGGCCGGTGACAGTCGGTAGAGAGTTAATCCTCCCTCGGATATGCGTGAGTGTTGACGGGAGCAACAGGTCTTCCACGTACTGAAGGAAAGTTTGTTTGCTGTGCGTCTATTTCCATCTGAGCTGTTTCTTTACTCCCTGTAGCATTGCTAGACAGCAGAGCCATGGGGTCCACTCCACTGTTCAAACGGTCGCATGATAACGACGAGTTCAGGCCCGTTTGTACGCCTTCCCTCGCCGGCACTGAGGTATCCCCCCTCTGGACCGTAAACGATGTTTGAAATTGTTCTGACATTTTCATATCGTTGTTGGTGTTGTTCATTTGGCACTACCCGAAGGGCACATGTAGGGTGTAAAAGCAGAACCTACGGACGCGAACAACTCTACCCTCCGTGTGTGTGTGTGTGTGTGTTTTTCCCTTTAGGGGGGGGGGGAATCCTTTTTACGGATTCTAGGCAGAGATGTTGGCCCGGATATGTGGCGACTCGTCGCAGCGTCATACTAAAACTTGACGCTGACGCCCCTACCCACTAAACCCTAAACCCGTTTCTCTTCTATCCTCTGATCACCCATGGTACCGCCGTAAGGCATTTCTTCGCGAGGGGAGGAATTAGCTGCCGCTCTTCCTTCTGGTGGCTAAGGTGTTATTTCTTCCTTCTAGATTCGGTCTGACGCTCTTTTCCTCTCAATGGATCGCAACTTGGTAAGCACTTTTGTAGCAAAAGTGCTTGTGGCGTTCCAGGCAGCTTCTGATGACAGCATTGCTGTTATTATTATCTCTGGTTGGATTTTCCTCTTCAGGATATTCTCCAGCTCATCCCGATGTGGGTAAAAACGTGAGCACTCAAAGAAAACGTGCTCTGCATCTTCATTGACTCCTGGGCAGGATGGGCACTATGGGGAATTATCATGCTTGGAGCGGTGAAGATACGCCCGGAAACAGCCGTGTCCTGATAAAATCTGTGTAAGATAATAGTTGACCTCACCGTGACTCCGTTTTAGCCAAACGTTGGTCCTTGGTATGAGACGATGCGTCCACCTACCCTTCACTGTGGCATCCCACTGTACTTGCCATCGACTTATGCTCCTCTGCCGCTCTTCTGTTCCAAGCTCCTCAGCGCTTAGTGTGGTCGACTTCTTTCGTTGGTAAAGGATCCGTCTTTCTTCAGCTAAGATTCCGAGAGGCAAAGTTCCGGAAATGACACACACTGCTTCCATAGATATTGTGCGGAAGGTGCTTGCTACTCTTAAGGCACTCAGACGGTAGACTGGTCCAGCCCTTCTCCATGATTCTTGCTTTTCTAGTGCGTCTGCCCAGATAGATATTCCGTAAGTGAGCACTGATGTGACTACAGATGATAGCAGTAGTCTCCTGCTCTGCTTTGGGCCTCCGACGTTTGGCATCAGTCGTGCTAAGCTGGCTACCACTGCTGATGCTTTTGCACTCACGTGTTCGACTTGCTGCTTAAGGTTGAGTCGGGCATCAAGCATCACTCCCAGATATCGGATATATGGTTGTGATGTGATTTCTTGTTCTCCGACTTTCAGTTTGATGGTCTCTATCACTTTTCTGCTGGTAATAAGCACAGCCTCAGTCTTCTGTTCAGCCAGTCGTAGATTTATTGAATCCATCAACCGGTTAACTTTCTCAAAGGTGATACCGAACATGTGGTTTATCTCATCTAGGTGTTTCGCAACGATTACGACAGCTACATCGTCTGCATACGCAACAAGCTTGACACTCCTTGGAAGAGTCAGTCTCAGCAGGCCATCATACATATATATATATATATGGACAGCGGTGATTTCGGTCGAACTCACTTCCCCCCCTTCCTGCGCTGTGGTAGTAGCCCTGGACGGGGTGGTCGTGGTGAGTAGCATAAAATAAAAAATTTGCTATTTTCTATCAATTTGTAATATTCTCACAAATTTGATGTATATACATTAGAAATTAACTATATATATATATATATATATATATATATATATATACTAGCTGTTACCGGCCCGCTCCGCTGGGCACTTAAAATAATATTTATAATTGAATAGAATGGTATTCGTAGATCTAGACTTCAAATTTAATTGGAGTATTGTTTTGACTTGTACAGATTCCAAATTTAATCGGATTGGCCTGTACGTTTTATCCATGTGATTATTCTGGCTGATATTCATTGTAACTTTCAATGTGCAATCACTATAACATTCCCGTGGTCATCTTCCAAAAATCAATAATGATTGACATTGAGAAAAAAATATTTAAATCGGTTGACCTTGAAGGCCATCCCTGTAATTTCCTGTGTCTCTTAAGATCGTATCAAATATTATATCTGTAGAAACTGTATTTGAAGAATATGGATTTTTTGACAATTATCACTTCCGCACTCCTATGTTAGGGAAGAATTTCGTAAGATCCTATTCGAGACGATTTCTTCATCAAACATAAAAGGTTCGAACAAAACTTCGAGTCCATAGAAACTATTGTTTGAAAATGGGAGATTTTCAATGTTAACGCCCCCGCAATCCCTTTTAGGGTTTGAATTCGAGAAAATCCATTCTCAGCTGAACTTGACATTATCCACGAAGATTCCTAATATATTTAGAGTCTATAGAAGATACAGTTTAAAAATTAAAATTTTCGATTTCAACGCCTTCCCCCGAAATCCCTATCGGAAATAGAATTTTTTGAAATCCATTTTAAGATGATCTCCTCATGTCAAATAAAAGATTCCTACCAAATTTATAACTTTTAGAAGATATGTTTTGGAAATTAAGATTTTTTTATTGTTAACTTACCCCCGCAATCTTTATCATGGCTGGTTCTTTGTAAAAATCTGCTTACATTAATTCTACATCACATATAGAAGATTCTTACCAAATTTGGAGTCTATAAGAGCTATTACAAAAGGGAACATCTTATAGTTATCGCCCCTCATAGTTAACACCCCACCCCCGCGATTTTTATTAGGGCTGGTTCGTCGTAAAATCAACTCTTAGATCATTTTAAATCACAAATAGAAAACTCCTACCAAATTTGGCGAGTATAGAAGCTGTAGCTTGGAAATTAAAAAATTTTAATAGTTAAAACCCACCCGCGCAAACTTTTGTAAGGTGAGCTATCGTAAAATTCGTTCGTATATTATTTCTACATCTCCTACAGAGAATTCCAACCCAACATAGAGTCTATAGAGCTATAGTATGATATCGGAAATTTTTCATTGTTAACGCCCCCACTATCTTTTTTTGGATGGAATACAGTAAAATTCGTTAATGAATTATTTCTACATCACATATAGAAGACAGCTACCGAATTTGGAGCATTTAGGACCTATAGCTTGGAAATTCAAAACTTTCATTGTTAACACCCACCCCCGCATCCATATTGGGAGTAGGTTGTCATAAAATCTGCACTTAGATGATTTCTACCTCACATATTGCAGATTCTTATATTTGGAACTTATAGGAGCTATAGCTTGGAAATTTAAAATTTTCATTATTAACACCCACCTCCGCAATCCATATTGAAAGTAGGTTGTCATAAAATCCGCTCTTAGATCATTTTCACATCACATACAGAAGATTCTTACCAAATTTGGAGCTGATAAGAGCTACAGCTCAGAAATTTTAAATTTTTATCGTTAACACCCGCCCCTGCAACCCCCTATGGGGGTAAAATATCGTAAAATTCGTTCACAAATCATTTTACATCACTTACAGAAAATTCCTACCAAATTTGAAGTCGATAGGAGCTATAGCTTGAAAATTAACAATTTTCATTGTGAATAGCTACCCTCGCAACCCCCTGTAGGAGTGAAATATTGTAAAATTTGTTCATAAATTACTTTTACATCACTTTTAGAAGATTCCTATCAAATTTGGAGTCGATAGAAGCTATAGTTTTAAAATAAAAAATTTTCATTGTTAATAGCCACCCCCGCAACCCTCTGTGGGGGTGAGATATCGTAAAATTCCTTCGTAGATTATTTCTACATCTCTTACAGAAAACTCCTACTAAATTTGGGGTCGATAGGAAATATAGTTTAAAAACGGGGATTTTTCGTTGCTGACGCCCCCGCAAATCCTTTTAAGGGAGGAATTTCTTAAAATCCGTTCTTAGCTGATCTCTACATGACAAAAGTAATGTTCCTACCAAATTTCAAGTCTCTAGGTCTAATAGTTCCAGAGATATCGTGATGAGTCAATCTATCTATAGAACAGCTCCTATATATATATATATATATATATAGGAGCTGTTCTATAGATAGATTGACTCATCACGATATCTCTGGAACTATTAGACCTAGAGACTTGAAATTTGGTAGGAACATTACTTTTGTCATGTAGAGATCAGCTAAGAACGGATTTTAAGAAATTCCTCCCTTAAAAGGATTTGCGGGGGCGTCAGCAACGAAAAATCCCCGTTTTTAAACTATATTTCCTATCGACCCCAAATTTAGTAGGAGTTTTCTGTAAGAGATGTAGAAATAATCTACGAAGGAATTTTACGATATCTCACCCCCACAGAGGGTTGCGGGGGTGGCTATTAACAATGAAAATTTTTTATTTTAAAACTATAGCTTCTATCGACTCCAAATTTGATAGGAATCTTCTAAAAGTGATGTAAAAGTAATTTATGAACAAATTTTACAATATTTCACTCCTACAGGGGGTTGCGAGGGTAGCTATTCACAATGAAAATTGTTAATTTTCAAGCTATAGCTCCTATCGACTTCAAATTTGGTAGGAATTTTCTGTAAGTGATGTAAAATGATTTGTGAACGAATTTTACGATATTTTACCCCCTGTATCTTTTAGATATTAAGTCATAGACTTTCCGTATATTTTTTTTTCTATAGCTAATAAGTGATACTCAGATACTAGAAGGTTATTTGGATATAAAAGTTCATTAAAATGTTTTTTTTTCGAGGGTGTTAGAAAAAAAATAATGATTTTTGGCTTAAAATGGCTCTTTTTATCCTTCAAATTTGAAAAATTCTAAAAAGATAATTCAGGGTATAATATTCAAGTCAAATACAAGGTATCAAAATCAAAAAAAAATTTTTTTTAAAAACTTTGATGCAGTATCTCGGTAATGCGGAAGACAGCGACGGAACGTAATTATAATTAATAACAGCTATTTCTTCTCATCATATCAGTTGGCATGAGGAAAATAAAAAGTGTGTTTGTTATGGCAACTGAAAATTAAGTGACAATTTATATTTTTCTGTCACTGTCATTGGCAACTGTCCAAGACATTATTTTTTTACCGTTTAAGCTTTACGTGTAATGCTTCACATATGTCACATTTTATTATTATATACATGTATATATTATATACATATATATATACATCTGGATTCTGGAATATCGTAAAAAGCAACCAACCAAAATTAAATGGATTACGCATGAGGAACCTAATTGGTCACAAGTATCAAGTGTCAACGTCCAATATCTAGTTGTTTTTTGTTCAGTACTTTATTTCATCGTTTTTTTTTCTCCGAAAAAAAAATATACTTGTACACACGAACGTTTTAGATATAGTTGAGTCATAGACTGGCCTTAATCCTATTTCTGCTTAATTTTTTTTTATAATTTTTTTTTTTTTTACGTCGTTGTGAGACATCATGCAAATTATATTTTATCGATACATGAGAGCAGAGGTGTTTATAATCTCATGAATGAGTCTCTCATAATTTTTGATTGCGATTAAATCCATAGTTGAACGCGTATTACTATTATATACAATATATGTATAAATTTACCGTATCGAAGCTCCATTAATATGTATTATATGTATGCGGTTTAGTAAAACGGGTATTGTTGGTGTTCAAGATGTATTGAAGCGTAAATACAAGATAATGAATATAATAAAATAGTAAAATTAATATAAAATAATAATAAATTTCTCCGCAAATCAATAACTTAAATTGTGTGAAAAAAAATTATCTTTCACGCATCATTAAATATTCTGAAGATTTATCATTCATTTATCGGAACATAATAATGAGGAATATTATATTAAAATTGTTATTGTTATTATCGGAGTTTTCTGATCGATAATATTAAATAAGATTGAATTGCGAGGGCGGAACAATGAGAGGTTGAAGATTTTATGAAGAAAATCTTAATCTAGATGGGATGTTATTTATGTGGTGGGATAGTAAATAAGCGATGGTGAGTTTAAGTGCTTTTTGTTATTATTAAGTGTTGTTAACAATTAATATTATTAAGTACGAAATTTAAGTATGATCAAGCCATTTTAACATTAATTGTTATCAACTATGAACATTTAGTGATGCTAATTTTAATTGTTATCAGTATCACTATGTGTTCTTAACATTGAATATTATCATTTATGAACATTAAGTGTTGTTAATATTAAATTTTATGAAATTTAATTATCAGGTAATGTTAACACAAATGTTAACATTAAATCTTATATATTATGATCATTTAGTGTTGCTACCATGTGTTATCATTAAGTGTTCTTAACATTAAATGTTATCATTTACGAACAGTAAGTGTTATTAATATTCAATCTTATCGATTGTTGTCATTATACAATGTTAACATTAAATGTTATCAAGTGTTACCGTTAAGTGTTCTCAACATTAAATGTTGTGAAACATTGTTATCCAGTAATGTTAAAATTAAATGTTACCTACTATGAACATTTAGTGTTGTTATCACGTGTTATCATTAAGTGCTGTTAACATAAAATGTTATTATTAAATGTTTTCAACATTAAATGTTATCATTAAGTGTTGTTCACATTCAATTCTATCAATTATCACTAAGATTATTAAGATTAATAAATGTTATCATGTCAACACTAAATACACGCTATACAAGTATTGTTAATAGTGCTTGATACACGGGAAAAAATTTCTGGGAAAATTTACAACTATTGTAAAGCTGGACTATACTTTTATTACTATTAATTATCAAATATTTTAGAAGAAAAAATACTATTTATT
>CAJNRD030001119.1:17161921-17178228 GCA_905319865.3 Cotesia congregata | reverse complement strand
TATATATATATATATATATATATAAAGTAGAAAAAAGGGCTTTATGGTTTAGTGGGTAGAGGCGTTAGCGTCGAGTTTTAGTATGACGCTGCGTCGAGTCGCCATATGTCCAGACCGAACAGCTACGCCTAGAATCTGTAAAAAGAATTCCCCCCCTCCTAAGGGAAAAAAAACACACACACACGTACATACATACATTCAGACGTACGGAAATCATCGTAAAAATAGTCAGGAAAGCTTCCTAGGGCTTCCAAACGTCGAGATCTGTCGAAACCTCGATTTTTGCGAAACGGGGTTTTTACAATAACTTCCCGATTTTTCGAAAATCATTGATTTTCTTAACGGGAAGTGTAAAATTATGAGCGATCTCTTAAAATTTCAATTTTGAACTGAAACTTTCAGGAACTTATGTTTTTTTTTGGTCTATAAGATTATGACGTAACGAGAAAAAAAAATTATAAAAATTTGGAGCACCTCTTAGAAATTTTTTATTGAGCTGTCCTTTAAAGAGAGCTCTTGAAACATCAAAAACTATCATTTTTTCACGCGAGTCTCAAAAAAATATACAGTCGGTTTTTTGCGCCACCCTAATGTCCATGGTGTCATAAAGCATCTGCGCTTGATGCGTAATAGTAAATTTAGTCTACTGACTAATATCAAATTATAAGTAGGTATATTATAGTTTGACACTGAATTTTTTGTTTTTTTAATAAATCTTTAATTATTTATTTAGGGTGTAATGTCGAGAGTTTATGAAACTGTCATTGTGCTTGGTTTAATAGGGATAATGGTCCTTGGATTAGCCTATGTTTTCTTAGCTCTCACAAACTATCAAGAATCAAGTTTTTTTACAATGCTCAGTAGGTATTTCTTAGTTATACTTGTTATATTGTTAATGTTTGTTATCAAAATTGTTGTCATTCAAACAAATTCAAATATGGAAATCATTGATTATTTGGAAATGCAATATCAATGAAATTTTAAATACAAAGTTCAACGTATTTTTAACTTTCTGCTGAGAAAATCGAAGATTTTCAAAAATCGGGAAGTTACTGTTCTTACCCGTTTTTCGAAAATCGAGTTTCCATCAGATCTCGACGTATTGAGGTCTTGTGTGTGTGTGTGTTTTTTTTTTTTTTTGGGGGGGGGGAATCCTTTTTACGGATTCTAGGCATAGATGTTGGCCCGGATATGTGGCGACTCGACGCAGCGTCATACTAAAACTCGACGCTGACGCCCCTACCCACTAAACCCTAAACACCTTTCTCTTCTATCCTCTGATCCCCCATGGTACCGCCGTAAGGCATTTCTTCGCGGTGGGAGGAATTAGCTGCTGCTCTTCCTTCTGGTGGCTAAGATGTTATTTCTTCCTTCTAGATTCGGTCTGACGCTCTTTTCCTCTCAATGGATCGCAACTCGGTAAGCACTTTTGTAGCAAAAGTGCTTGTGGCGTTCCAGGCAGCTTCTGATGACAGCATTGCTGCTACTATTATCTCTGGTTGGATTTTCCTCTTCAGGATATTCTCCAGCTCATCCCGATATGGGTAAAAACGCGAGCACTCAAAGAAAACGTGCTCTGCATCTTCATTGACTCCTGGGCAGGATGGGCACTCTGGGGAATTATCATGCTTGGAGCGGTGGAGATACGCCCGGAAACAGCCGTGTCCTAATAACATCTGTGTAAGATAATAGTTGACCTCACCGTGAATCTGGTTTAGCCAAACGTTGATCCTTGGTATGAGACGATGCGCCCACCTACTCTTCACTGTGGCATCCCACTGTAGTTGCCATCGACTTATGCTCCTCTGCCGCTCTTCTGTTCCAAGCTCCTCAGCGCTTAGTGTGGTCGACTTCTTTCGTTGGTAAAGGATCCGTCTTTCCTAAGCTAAGATTCCGAGAGGCAAAGTTCCGGAAATGACACACACTGCTTCCATAGATATTGTGCGGAAGGCGCTTGCTACTCTTAAGGCACTCAGATGGTAGACTGGTCCAGCCCTTCTCCATGATTCTTGCGTTTCTAGTGCGTCTGCCCAGATAGATATTCCGTAAGTGAGCACTGATGTGACTACAGATGATAGCAGTAGTCTCCTGCTCTGCTTTGGGCCTCCGACGTTTGGCATCAGTCGTGCTAAGCTGGCTACCACTGCTGATGCTTTTGCACTCACGTGTTCGACTTGCTGCTTAAAGTTGAGTCGGGCATCAAGCATCACTCCCAGATATCGGATATATGGTTGTGATGTGATTTCTTGTTCTCCGACTTTCAGTTATATGGTCTCTATCACTTTTCTGCTGGTAATAAACACAGCCTCAGTCTTCTGTTTAGCCAGTTGTAGATTCATTGAATCCATCCACCGGTTAACTTTCTCAAAGGTGATACCGAACATATGGTTTATCTCATCTAGGTGTTTCGCAACGATTACGACAGCTACATCGTCTGCATATGGAACTAGCTTGACACTCCTTGGAAGAGTCAGTCTCAGCAGGCCATCATACATAACATTCCACAGAAGTGGACCCAGAACAGAACCCTGGGGTACACCTCCGGTAATATCGTACTCTTTTGGACCATTTTTCGTGTCGTATCTCAGGATTCTGTTATCTGTGTCTGTGTGTCTGTGTCTGTGTCTGTGTCTGTATGTGAATCGCTTATAACTTTTTAACGGTTCAACCGATTTTATCGCGGTTAGTGTCATTCGAAAGGGCTTCGCCAAACTTAGATTTCCTGAGAACTTGAACCGATTCGGACCTATAGATTTTGAGAAATTTTGAAAAATCTCAAAAAAAAACAAGAAAAAAATCATTTTTGAAAATGGTTTTTTGGAATATATTTTAAACGGCTCGATCGATCAACTTCAAAAACTAATCCGCCCTTAAGCTTGAAAAACCACGCCGATCGGCGCGAAAAACGTGGAAATCGGTTGATTCTTTCGAGAGATATCCTCGACGAAATATTTGGAAACAAGGATTTTTTCAACATAACTCCGACATTTTTTGGAATTACTTTCAAACAGCTCTACTAATCGATTCCAAAAACTAATCATCTCTCAACATCGAAAAACCACGTCGATTACCACCAAGTTGGTCAAAATCGGTTGATTCGTTCGAGAGATATCGTGAACGAAAAAAAACCGAAAAAAGTGTTTTTTCGGGATTACTCCGTAATTTTCGGTGCGATCAATTAAAACCAGAAAATAACTTATGAGGATGATAAAACTACGTCGAATGTCGTCAACCGCGTGAAAATTGGTTGATCCATTCAAAAGTTATTGCGGTTTGAAAATTCCAAAAATAGTGTTCTATGAAACTTCTATCAGACTTTTGAGCTGGGGGAGCTCAAATGCATAGAAATATTATTTTTTTGAACTCAGCGAGCTGAAAATATCACATAAATTATATTTTAAGCTCAAAAATCTCAAAAATGTCATAAGTACAATTTTAAGCGCCCAGGAATGGAATTAGCGGGAAGTTGCACGGATGGCCTTTAGGGTGAACCGTTTTTCTAATTATTTTCTATTGTTATGCCAGAGGAGTATTACTTCTTTTCTATGTACATAAGTACACACACACACTTTTTTTTTCACAATTAAATATTTCACTTTCTTTTCAAAATTTTCATTTTTAATTGTATCTTGAGATTTCTCAAAATCTACTTAGCCGAAGTTATTCAAGTCACATGAAATCTAATGGCAAGAAAACTCGTTCAAATTCTGTTAAAACCGCGTTTTAATTAGTCAAGCCGTTAAAAACTTATAAGGAGCTCACATACGCTCGTATACACACACACACACACAAACAGATTTAGTGACATTCTCGTAGGAATAGTCAGAATAGTTTTATAAGACCTCAAAACGTGAGGATCAGGTGAAAACTCGATTTTTGAGAACTGGAATGAAACCAATTACTTTTCGATTTTTGAAAAATCATTGATTTTATTGCGGGTGTAAAAAAGATAAGTTTTATTTCAGGGTAAATCATTTTTCCTATTTTGCGAATATGCAATTTATGCTTTTTTTTTTGTACAAAGTTTCTGAACTTGTTCTCTGATGTAATAGCAAATAATAATTATCTGTTATCTAATTTATACTTATTTACAGATCTATGGAGATATTATGTGCTCTTTATGTATTCATGTGTATCTTTTGTTGGAGTTCTAATATTATTAGGTAAATTTATCCAATTAAAAATACGTATTTTTATTTTAAGTATACTTCATAATAAAAATTGATTCAACGATCGTTTATCAATTATACTATTTTACTATAAATAAATACAATTAATAAGTTGTTTTTGTTTAAGTGTGCACACCTCTGGGATTCGTCAGACTGTATGAAGTTGTTGGTTCCTTACTGATAAAACCACAATTTTTAAGGAATTTGGATGATGAGTTTCTTGCATACAAATTGGAAGAAGATAGTATAAAGAGAAGGTAAGCATGAGTTATTTCAGTTTTATTATCTATTCGATTATTAAACCATATTAGTTATAAAACGAAAACTTTAATATGACTACCGTTTATTATGCTTTTATTTAAACAATTAAAAATGCTTTAATGTCAGAAAGCGGAAAAAATGCATTTTAAAGTTTCGAATGAATACGCTTGAAAGTAAAAACGTTTTAGACACATCATTTTTTAACTTTCCGCTAGAAAAATTAATGATTTTCAAAAAATCGAGAAGTTATTGGTTTTACCCCACTTTTCAAAAATCAAGATTTCGTCCGATCCTTACGTCTTGAGAACTGAGAAAACTATTCTGACCATTCTAACGAGGATGTCACTACACTTTGAAATATATATTTGTCAAATTACAATCATTTTATAAAACAAAGGTTAGGTAATATTACAAATCGATGTTTACCACTGCGAAATCATAAAAAAATTCTAGTAATTTTTCAGAGGATGTCAGGAAACTTAGTAGGATGTGTTGTAATTTTACGATCTTTATTAGGGTGGTTCATTTTCGCAAAAAATTTGTTTTTTTTTGCTGCTCATGCAAAATATTAATCTAGATATAGAAAAAAAAAAATCTGAAAAACGGTTGACCTTAAAGGCCATCCCTGCAACTTCCCGCTAATTCCATATCTAAGCGCTTAAAATTGCACTTATGACGTTAATGAACTTGGAGAGCTCAAAAATATAATTTGTATGTTATTTCGAGCTCTCCGAGCTCTTAGAGTTAGCTGTTCCGAACTTTTAAGCTCTTCGAGCTCAAAAGTCTGATAGAAGTTTGTTAATAGAGTATTGTTTGAATTTTCAAACCGAAATTACTTCTGAATGAATAAACCGATTTTCACACCGTTGGCAGCATGCCACTCAGTTTTTCAAATTCTATAATATACTTTTAAACACGAACTGATCGAACTGAAAATCTTAGTCAAATGTTAGACTAATTTGAAAAATTCACTTTTTCCGAATTTTTTGACACCAATAACTCACAAACCAACTAATCGATTTTCACGTTCTTCGTGGCGATTGATGAATTTTCTGATGTTAAGATCTGATTAGTTATTGAAATTGATTGATAAAGTTATTTGAAAGCTATTCCAATAAAACCATATTTGAAAAAATATTTTTTTATAGTTGTTTTTAGATTTCTTAAAATCTAGCATTCTGAATCGGTCCAAATTGTATTTAAAATCTAAGTTTGGTCATGTAATTTCGAATGGCGCATACTGCGAACTATTCGGTCGAGTCGTTCAAAGGTTCTAAGAGGTTTACATCCACACACACACACACACACACACACACACACACACACACACACACACACACACACACACACACACACGCACACGCACACGCACACACACACACGCACGCACACACACACGCACACACACACACACACACACACACACACACACGCCTCTTCCTCTAAAATTCTCTCATGCACACACAGCACACACACACACACACACACACACACACACACACACACACACACACACACACACACACACACACACATACAGACACACACGTGATTAATCTTGCATCCTTAAAATAAGTCATCCTTAACGCATGATAGAATTTGTTAATTGTCCTTTGTAACTCCATTTGAAGTTGTTGACGCCACTGGTCATCTTATTAACATGGGAATAATTTGTAATTTGACATTGAGAACTATTAATGTGCAGAAATTCATAAGTAAATAAGTATTCGAAAGAACGAAAAAATAATGGTATTCTCATGAAATTATTTCTAATTTTTATACCAGAAATATGTGGAAAAAATCAATAATGAAATCGGTTGATTTTTCAGCTTGTTAGCTCAATTTGTTTATAAAACTTCGATTGTTAATTACTAATAAACTATCAGTCTGACGGGAATTTACCAAAAAGCAAAATTGTAGATTTTTTTTAAGCTCTACAAATTCTATATAAAAACTTAACTCGCCAGATCAATAGTTTCAGAGATATTTAATTTTTAATTTACGTTTTTTTTGTTTGCCTATTATTTATAAACAAATTGAGACCGCCATTAGATTTTTCGATCTATTCCCAGTTGGCACAGCCGATTTAACTAATTTCTGTGGGCCATAAATTATATGATATTATAGATAATGATTTTTTTCAAATTTTTCGTATAATTAAATGAAAATCATACTAAATCTTCATAGTTGAAAAAAGTGATGACAAAGATTACTTTTCTATAAACAATGATTTTATTTTTAACTAGCATTTACCCGCTGCTTCGCTCACGTTGAAGTCCTTCGATTAATATCAAAGATCATTACATTCCAATAGAACTGAATCAATGTGATTCAAATTTTTTGACTAACAATTTTTTTATCTTTCGTAAAAAATAAATTTTTTTCTTTAATAAATGTTCGAAGGAACCAAGTCCTTGAGACTAAATATCAAATATATCTATAGTATAGAGTGAATGAGACATTCCTAAGTTACAGCTCATGCTGTGTAAGGTGTTGGGGCTTAGCTTAGCTTTCGGGTCTCGGATTAAGTATGAGTCAGAGTGCATATATTTGGCGTGTCATTATATCATAAGTTCAGTAGTTGTACTTTACTCTACTAGATTGTAACATTGTCACAATATATATCGGCTCTTAGTAGATCGTAGTGTTGTTACTTATAACCTTACCCATTCACGTTCTTCCATAATACCTTACACTTCAACAGGTTATGGGCCCAGATCTAGAATCACATGATGAATTTGGAAGGTTAAAGTTTTGTGTTTGAATTCGTCGCGTAAAAAGTCTATGTACGAGGAGAAAATTAATATTTATCGCGGTGTGAAAGCAGCGGGAAAATTGCTGGATGAGTTATGAGTTGTCGGACGACGAGAACGCTAGAAAAATGGCGGCAACGTTTCACATAGACACACTGGTAGGCGAGAATTACAACACGTGGAAGATCCAGATGAGATCGGTGCTAATGAAGGCAGAGCTTTGGGGATATGTAGAAGGAACTATTCCGAAACTAGCTCCCACACATGTTGACTACGCGACATGGATCAGAAAAGACGGTAAAGCTGAAGGTAAAATAATGCTATCGACATGTAAAAGTAACTACGTGATTTTGGATGGTCTAGAATCGTCACATGCAATATGGGAGAAGTTGAAAGAGATACACCAATCTAAAGGCCCTGCGAGAAAAGCGTCGTTGTTGAAGAAAATCATTCTAACGGAACTCCAAGAAGACGGCGACATGTGCAAACATATTGCAGATTTTTCTGATGCCGTGTAAGAACTGTCTGAGATAGGCGTTAAAATAAACGATGAAGTCGTAGCCATATTTTTGATGTACAGTTTGCCTGCTTCGTTCTCAATGTTCAGAACAGCGATGGAATCAAGAGACGATTTGCCAACGACTGACATGCTTAAGGTTAAGATCATCCAGGATAACGAAAGTCGAGCCAAAAAAACTAACCTATTGAATTTATGGGTTCAAATGAACCTATATATCGAAAAAAAAAATTTCCCTGCAAGGCAGGATTTTTAGCTCAATTTTGCAAGGTGTCGGTGAACATTCAAAGTTTCCCATTTAAATAACACGTAAACAAATCTTTTTTCATTAAAAATTATTGTTAGAAATTTTTATATTTAAGGAAATAAATTTTGTGCTCTTCCTTTTCAAATGCGTTTACCATTTTTTTTAACTTCTAAACTAACACTAAACTCGAAAAATGACGTAGCAGCAATTTTTTCTGTCAGATACCATAAATGTCGCAAAAATGTTGGTACAGTAGCATTCAAAATGGTTTTATTGATATTTTCATAATCAATTAACTTTTTTCAAGAAATCTAAGTCTTGCGCTGGAGCGCTTATCAGACAAGGAGGTTTAAACCACGCTTTTACACAAAGAATACTTGTGTACGCCCCCACCCCTCTACTTATTTCATTTCAAAGTAATTGATTTCCTTGAATATAAAAATTTTTAACAATAAATGCCTAAAATTGCTTGATTTTTTGCTCAATTTACATGACCAGTGAATATATGAATTTTTGACTTTAAGAAACAGAACTCGGCATAATTTTATTGGAAATTTAATGCCCTTCAAGAATCCACCGTCACAAAATTTTTATCTCAAGCGGGTCAAAAGTTATATTATTTTTAATGAAAAAATATTTTTTTACGTGCTATTTAAATGGAAAACTTTGAACGCTCACCGACACCTTTCAAAATTGAGCTAAAAATCCTGCCTTGCAGGGAAATTTTTTTGTCGATATATAGGTTCATTTTAACCCATAAATTCGATAGGTCAGTTTTTTGGCCTACCCTAAATGGACACATAGCTAAGAATTGTCCTAAGAAGAAAGGGAAAAAGCATTTCCAGAGTCCCAGGCAATTTCAAGACGGCGGCGATGATTCAACTGCGACTTCCATGATGTATACGGCAGAACAGGCTATGTATAGTAATAACTTAACCAAAGCGTATTGTATTGATAGCGATTGCACTGGTCATATGTGTGCAATGATAAACGGATGTTTCGTGAATGTACCCAAGCTAACAGTGAAGTGACTTTAGCAAATAACGAGTGTACGCGAATTACTGGTATCAGCAAAGTGAGACTATCGGTGAATGTCGGGCAGAAACAGCGCAAGATTAACGTCACACGGGTTATGTTTGTTCCAGATCTTCGTACAAATTTATTATCGGTATCGGCGATCACCGATCGTGGTTTTAATGTAATTTTTCGGTGAAAAGATGCCGTGGTAGTGGACAATTAGAATGAAATTTGGGTTCGAGCGGATCACGTTGGTAATTTATGTTACGTAAGACAGTGGCAAAATGGTGTGAATAACGCGGTCATGGAAAATAAATAAAAACGACCGATTGACATTTGGCTTGAGAAGCTTGGTCATGTAAACGAGCGGGATTTGAAACTAATGGCTAAGAACGGGCTCGTATACGGGATGAAATTCGGTGAAAACGAAAAGTTGTCGGAATGTGGAGTTTGTGCGAGGGAAAAGCAAGCGTGTAAGCCTTTTCCGAAGAGCAGCAAAGAACGCACTAAAGACTTATTAGAAATTGTGCATACGGATGTATGTGGTCCCATGCATTATGAATCGTTTGGTGGGAAAAAGTATTTTTTTACTTTCATCGATGACAAATCGCGTTTCTGTATAATACGTTCTATAAAAAATAAAAGTCAAGTGTTAGACATTTTTAAGAGTTATAAAGCGGAAGCTGAAACGTTCACAGGAAACAAAATTAAATTTCTACGGTCGGACAACGGTCTAGAGTATTCTATGGCGTCTAGTAACGCCCCAACAGAATAGCGTCGCAGAGCGGATGAACCGCACACTTGTTGAAATGGCTCGGTGCATGATAAGACGAGCTGGGAGTCCAACGTCGTTTTGGGCTGAAGCTATCAACACAGCTAGTTATGTTCAAAATAGGTGTCCAACATTGGCATTAGATGGTGGCGTGCCATTTACTGTGTGGACAGGTAAAATTCCTACAGTTAGTTTCATGCAAGTGTTTGGTGGCTAGGTCTTCGTAAAGGATAAAAATCCTGGTAAATGGAAATTTGATTCGAAAGCGGTGCCTGGTATTTTTGGGGGATATGATTCACAGTCTAAAGCGTATCGAGTACACCTACCTGAGTCAAGAAAGTTAATAGTCAGTCAAGATGTAAAATTTATGTCAGAGCCAGTTTTTAGACATGAATATCGTGAAATACCCAATGAGCCGAATGAAGGTAGAGTGGGAATTATCAGGGTTATATTATTGCTTCACGTAATAATTATCCGTAACTCCTATTCTTTCCCGCTTCACAGCATTATTTATATTTGTTAAAAATGCTAGCCGTAAGATGGACGGTGTGGCTTAATGTATATAGAATAAGTGAAAGGAAATTTAGTATAGACCGGATAGCTCAAATGTTAGGATGACACGCAAAATCGTGAAGCGTTCCACATTTTAACAAATATAAATAATGCTGTAAAGTTATTAGATTAAGCGTTCTACATTTTTTTAACAAATATAAATAATGCTGTGAAGCGGGAAAGAATAAGAGTTACGGATAATTATTACGTGAAGCGTTCCAACATTCACGTAACAGGATAATTGGTAGGAAAGGATTAAGAAAGGATTGTGGAGAGGATCATCTTAATGTGAGTGTATAGAATATGTGAGAAAAAATTATTAGATAGCTCGGACTGGGATTCGAACCCAGAACCTTCCGAAGACATGTCGGCTACTCTACCATTTGAGCTATCCGGTCTATACTAAATTTCCTTTCACTTATTCTATATACATTAAGCCACACCGTCCATCTTACGGCTAGCATTTTTAACGATAGTTATTAGATAACTCATGAGGATATTAGGGAGCCGAGAGTGTCTGAAGAAAAACAGAGCCAAGAAGAAGAAGAAGCTCCGAAGAAATGAAGCGAGATAGAAGCCAAGTGGACGGAGACCAGAGGAAAATTTTGCGAGCCACTAAGGGAAATGCGTGGAAGCCATGCGCCAACAACCATGGGACACAAGATGAGCCGGACAAGTTCCCAAAACTGAGAAAGTGGGGAGCGACAGTGTCGTGGGAAAAATTAGTTAATCCCTCAAAAAGAGGGAGGGGACGCCTTCGTTTAATTCGTAGTGGTGGTGTAGGAAGACCACGAAAATAATACGCGTCATGTCCAATTGACAACGGAGAGGAAGCTGATGATGACGAGATTCAGTCATCTGGAGAAGACGAGGTGTTTTTCAATTTGGTGACAGACGTTCCGAGTTGTTGGAAGGAAGTTAATCAGAACCAGAACACGGACGCGTGGAGTATGGTTGTGGAAAAAGAGATAGCCGCTCAGATAAAGAACGGTACATGGAAACTTGTGCCGAGACCAAAAGACCAAAAGGTAATTGGTAGCCGTCTGGTGTTCTCTACAAAGAGTACGAGTCAAGGAGAGGTCAAAAAGGCACGACTAGTTGCCAAAAGATGCTCACAGCGCCCAGGAGAGGATTTCTACGAAACTTATTCTCCTGTGGCTAGATCAACTTCAATCAGGTTGTTGTCGGCATTATCTGCAAAGCTGGGACTAGATATTCACCAAATGGATGTGGTGACTGCCTACCTCAATGGCAAGCTAGAGAAGAACTTGTTCATGGAGGTTCCTGAGATGCTTGAAAAGATTTTAGATAAAATTTTAATGAACTGTGATAACTTTGTCACTTCTGTAATAGACTTATCGTATTTATATACGATAAGTCTATTACAAAAGTGACAAAGCGTTTGCGTGATTATTTAAATGTAAATATTATATACTAATGTAAATATTATATACTAAAGTAAATATTATATATATATATATATATATATATATATATATATATATATATATATATCGACAGCCTGATGGACGCTACGTAGTGAGATTACCGCTTAAAGCCCCCGAGAGTCAACTTGACGACTCTATCAACGCAGCCATGGGGTCACTCCGCAGATTAATAACTCGCATGTCGCGAGAAAAGGAATATTCTGACATGTACCGTGCGTTCATGGCAGAATACATACTAGGACACATGGTACGAGTTCCAATCAACGACTTGCCCGCAAACGCTTACTTCTTGCCTCACCATAGGGTATTGAAGCTCGACAGCGCCACTACGATGCTCCGCACAGTGTTCAATGGTTCCTGTGCAACATCTACAGGAATTTCATTGAATGACATTCTCCACGCAGGACCCAAAACGCATTATCTGTAGATAGTTAGCGTTGGCTACTTTTCTTAGGTCTTGCTCGAGTAGGTGTTTCCTGTATTTCTCTAGGAAGTATGCTTTGAAAGACTTCCATTTTTCAGCGTCCAGAGTTTTCAGCGCAGGCGTAAATTCAGGTGTGACAGTGTTTATTATTTCAAATACTTGAGCTAGTCAATTGTGTTTGACATTATTTGCGTTACTTCTGAGTGCATGTAGTCTTCTGAGGCAGATTAAGGGCAGGCGGTTATTGTCCATTTCCAGCACACATATAATCCACTGCAAAGTTGCTTTAATTATCTGTAATTATCTAAAGGCAAGAGGAGGTTTCCCGAGCTCCTCTCTAATTAAAGCCCCTTCTGTGCTTTTTGGTAGGCAGAAGTCTCTTTCAAAGAAGCTTGTTTGGACCTGCTCAACTAATTCCAGGAATTTGATTGCCTAGATCGGAGCCGCATAAAGAAGAGTAGCCGCTACAATGCTATCAAAAATTTTTACAATGCAGTCGTATGAGTCTGTTTTAGCTTTAATATGTAGTGAATGAGCTGCACCAATGGCCATCTTGGCTTTGAGTATCGCTTCATTTGCCGTTGTGCGGCTAAAACCCGCCGATGAGATTTTTAGCCCGAGATAGTCGTATGTTCTCGTTGATTCCATCTCGTTGTTGCCATAGAGGAAGTGAATATCATCAGGAGGTCTTCCTCCTCGTCTGCATACTAAGACTTTAGTCTTCGCTATGTTAACTTGCAGATGGTTCCGTGTACAATATATCTTGATGAGTTAGTCTTCTTTTGGAGGTCAGCTTCCGATGAGGCCATAATCACCAAGTCATCGGCGTAGAGAAGCAGTAACACGTCAGTATAACCATCAATATTTACGCCTTCACATTCATTGTTCCTCATAAATGGTTCCAAATCAGCAATAAAAATGATAAATAGCAACGGACTGAGTAGTTCTTCTTGTAGTACACCTTCGTTGATCTTGAAGTCTTTGGACAGAAGTCTGTTAATCCGAAGTTTCAGGGTTGCAGAATTGTAGATGTTTCTGAGTAGCCGCACTATTTTAGTACTACGACCTACTTCAAAGAGCTTCTGCCACAAGAGCTTGTGGTTGACCGAATCGAAAGCCCGCTTAAAATCTACAAACAAGAGATATTACGCAGCTTTTTTTTTGTCGTAAGCGGCAATTCAGCACAGTTGTAAGGACAAACAGATTGTCCAAGCATCCACGGTTGGGTCTAAAGCCTGATTGTGCTTCCGGTACGATCTTGTTGTCTTCCACCTATTTTAGGAGTCGAGAGTTTATCAAGCTGGTGAGTAGTTTGGCGATGTGCTTAACTAAAGCGATACCTCTATGATTCAAATGGTCCATCTTGTCCCCTTTTTTGTGGATAAAGGTTGTAAGAGTAGCAAACCAGTCAGACGGCGGAGTTTCTTTCTTAAGGATTCTGTTTAGGAGGCACAATGTGTAGAGCTTCAATTGTATGGTAAATTCTTCAAGAATTCATTCTGAATGCTGTCAGGCCCCGGCGATTTATTGTTTTTAGCTCGAGCAATGGCTTTGTCCAGTTCCTCCATGATAAAGTCTGCATCGATGATTGGATGTCCAACCCCGTAGAACATCGCTGAGTCCGACTCCTCAGGTGGAAGATTTGAATTTCTATAACGTAAATATATCAAATATCTTGAAATCTGTGAAAAACACGACATTAAAAGATAGAAAGAAATGATCTTTACGAATCCTAAACTTTCCTTCGTTTGTATCGCACTCTTTTATCCTCAACTGATCTTCGTAGTGGATTCCTCGTTCGTTTACGATTTTCTTCGGGTGCTTCTCTTTTTAACATCCAACAAAAATCTGCCATCATGTTAACACTCCAATTTCCTTGGTATCTACTCTCCATTTCACTGATATCTTAGTGAAAACGTTCTCCCTGTTCTTCACTATAGTCTCCACGATTGTAAGGAAAGTGGTCAAGATGAGAATTTAAAAAGTGTAATTTGAGATTCATTAAACAACCCAAATTTTTGTAGTTTTCCAGCAATGCGTCAACTAAAGTGCTGTAATCCTCACTTCTTTCATTTCCCAAAAAGTTTTGTAAAACATTTTTGAAGCTTACCCAAGCTGCTTTTTCTGTGTCGTCCATTGTTTCTTCAAAATTTGCATTCTGAAATAAAGATCGTATTTGAGGTCCATCAAAAATTCCCTCTTTCGATTTCGCATCACTTATTGCAGGAAACTTTCCTCTCAAGTACGCAAAACAATCACCATCTTTATTCAGAGCTTTCACGTACTGTTTTATGAGTCCCAACTTGATATGTAGTGGTGGCAGCAAATATTTGGAAGGCTGAATTAATGGTGGTCGTATAACGTTATGGGAACCTGGATTCAATGCAGATCTTGATGGCCATTCTTTTTTGACATAGTGATTTTTCCGGTCTCTGCTATCAAACAAACATAAATAGCAAGGATATTTGGTGAATCCCGATTGCTGACCTAAAAGAAGTGTTGCAATTTTGAGATCTCCACAAATTTTCCAGTTATGCTCTGAATATTTTATTTTTACCAACACAATCTGTAAATTTTTATAAGTTTCTTTCAGTTTTGTCGAATGAGCTATTGGAATCGGCGCAAATTCATTCCCAATATGAAGCAAAACAGCTTTAAGACTTCGTTTCGATGCATCGATAAAAAGTCTCCACTCATCATCCTTATACGTGTTCGGTTCCAATTCATCAACTAAAGCTTTATCATCTGAAAAGTATACCACCGAATTTTGATCGTCGTTCATAAAAAATTTCCGGAATTTTTTTTCCCTATTTCGATAGAATGTCACTGATACACCTTTAGCCAAAAAATGTTTTTCTTTCAACCTTGACGTAAGTAATTCAGCTCCATTTTTCGGTAAAGCCAAGTCTCAAACCAGATTATTAAGTTCTTCTCAGCTTGTTTTTGAATGAACTTTTCGAAAAATTATACGAAAAAAATTTAACATAATCAATTATATAAAATAATCGGTTTTTTTAAGTAAAATCGTCATTTTTTCGAAGTCCGCTATTTTCTGTGTTTTTTTTTCTCAAAAAAAACTTCAATTAATTTCACAACTATCCCTGCCAATCCCGAGCAGGGCCGATTTTTTTTTATATTTTTTTTATCGATTTGAAAAAAAAATTGTCAAATTTTTAAAAATGGAAAAAATTTTTTTTCCGTAAACTTTATTTCTATCATAAATTAAATATAATTTAACGATTCTGTGATACAATTCTCAATTTATAGACTTAATTTACGAATATAATGACTAAGTTTAATGATTAATACAGTTAGTATCCAATGATTTCACAAAAACAATACAAAAAATTAGAAAAGCGGTTTACCCTAAAGGCCATCCGTGCAACTTCCCACAAATTCCATTACTGGGCGCTTAAAATTGTACTTATGACATTTTTGAAATTTTTGAGCTCAAAATATAATTTATCTGATATTTTGAGCTCGCTGAGTTCAAAGAAATAATATTTCTATGCATTTGAGCTCTCCCAGCTCAAAAGTCTGATAGAAGTTTCATAGAACACTATTTTTAGAATTTTCAAATCGCAATAACTTTTAAATGTATAAACCAATTTTCACGCGGTTAACATCATTCGACGCAGTTTTATTATCCTCATAAAGTATTTTCAGGTTTTAATTGATTGAACCGAAAATTTCGGAGTAATCCCGAAAAAACACTTTTGACAATTTTCTTTCGTTCACGATATCTCTCGAACGAATCAACCGATTTTGACCAGCTTGGAGGCAATCGACGCGGTTTTATGATGTTAAGAGCTGATTAGTTTTTGGAATCGATCGGTAGAGCTGTTTGAAAGTTATTCCAAAAATGTCGGAGTTATGTTGAAAAAATCCTTATTTCCAAATATTTCGTCGAGGATATCTCTCGAACTAATCAACCAATTTCCACGTTTTTGGCGGCGATCGACGCGGTTTTTTAAGCTCTAGAATTATTCTATAAGATCAAAAACGATCCGAGAAGAAATGACGAAGATATGTGAAAAAAACTTTTTTTTCGGTTTTTTTCGGTTATCTTTCGTTCACACTATCTCTCGAACGAATCAAAAACACACACACACACACACACACACACACACACACACACACACACACA
>CAJNRD030001119.1:17151322-17161902 GCA_905319865.3 Cotesia congregata | reverse complement strand
AAAAAAAACACACACACACACACACACACACACACACACACACACACACACACACACACTCACACACACGACATAGTGACAACCTCGCGGGGATAGTCGGGGAAGCTTCCTGTGACCTTCAAACGTCGAGATCTGATGAAAACTCGATTTTTGCAAAACGGGGTGAAAACAATAACTTCCCGATTTTTGAAAATCTGAGATTTTTAGCAGAAAGTTAAAAATTATTTTTTTATTTTTTCTCTGGCGTTTCAATATTTTACAAATTCTGTGTTCATTAGAGTTAGAAAATTTTTTATCATACAAACAACCATTTTTGTCCGGAATTATACAATGTAGTTGTTTAGATCCTACAATTGGTTTCGATTTCAAAAATCTGTCATTTAAATCATTTAATGCTGTATTATAATCTTCTTCTGGAAAAAACTTAACTATGATATTTGGTAAGTTATTCGGATTAGAAGCCCATTCAAAAAATTCTATCGGTGTTGTTATTTGTTAACCAACTGCAAGTTAGAAACTTGATCTTGCTGCGTGTCGTTTGATGAAAAATGCCATTCAGCAGGAATATCAAAATCATCTTCATGATCATATAAATTTACAAAATTTTTAAAGTTTTTGAACTGTTGAGGAGTTCAACAAGTGCCCTTCAGAAAAATAATAAATCTTGTTACAGCATTCAGGAAGATTTTCTACATAATCAGTTATTAGTTTGATGAAAAGGTCGGCGTATCACTACTGTTGAGCAAAACTACATCTAGTGTAGTAAAGGCCTCCAGTAGTGCTTTCCCTCGTGCGTTTGTATGTTTCCTGCCCCAGTTATTTGCCCAGGAGTTGAAGTCTCTGGCTATCGCTGATGGATGGTATTGCTTCGCATCTTCGGTTAGTCGATCCAGAAAATCAGTGAAGTCAACAATGGAGAGGCTAGGTGGTGCGTAGCAGCTATAGAAGTGGATGCCTTCTACTGATACTGCTACAAAGCCGGCATTGCTGTTGTCGACTGCATTTTGGAAAGGAAGCTTGCCACATGACCAGATGACAGCTTTGGATGTGCTATCAGATTCCCAGAGTTGGGTACTCAGGTGTTTATATGGCTCTGCTATCAGTACCAAGTCCAGCTCTAATTCTCGCACGGATTGCATGAGCAGGTCATGCGCTGCCTCACAATGGTTGAGATTGAGATGCAATATCCTCATGGTTGTTTGTTTGTCAACTTCTGGAGCGCCTCCTGAAACACCGGGCATCTGTAGGTGCCGGCATGGTGAGCCACGTCCTTTGCTCCTTGCTGCTCAGCACATATTGCACACTTGGCAGAATTTTTACAGTCAGTGATATGGTGCCCTTTTTGTCCACATCTGATGCAGAGTTTAGATCGGTCTACTTGGCTTTCACATTGGGATCCAAAGTGCCCAAAGTGCCAGCATTGGAAGCATTGGACAGGTCTCTTCGTTGCTCTTATTCGACAGTTGGCCCAACCAATTCTCACTTTGCTGTTTCCTTCTAGTAACTTCTGTGCAGTTGTCGCTGGTAGAATCACTGTAGCAGTCTGAGTACCTCTGTAGGCTTTACGGATCTTGATCGACTCCAGAGGTATTTCACAGGTTTCTCCGGCTTCTTTTTTCAGTGCAGTTTAAATGTCTGCCTTCGTCGTGTCGTCATTGACGTCTCGGATCTCGATAGTCTCCTGTGGCCCTTTGCATATCACTTTGGCTTCCTCTTTAAGGATGTCCGCGATGATGTTTTGTAGGGCTTCGCCTCTATCAGCACTCTTTCTTGAAAGTGTGATCAGCATGTCCCCGGTATTGGTCTTGTGGATTTTTTCCACAGTCGTACGGACCTGTTCATCAGGGACGGACTGCTTGATTCGACGCAGAATCTCGGCGTATTTCTCCTTCTCGGCAGGGCGAATGATCAGTGCGTCGGGTCTGATCCATTTGCGGGGTTTTTCCCGTTACGCTCCGGCCTGGGCTCCTTCGAAGTCTGCTTTAGGAGCTGCTCTTCGGCTAGTCTCCTCTTCTCCTTCCTTGATTGGACGTTTTGCCAGGCAGCTGCGTCTTTATTTTCGACGTTCTGCTTCGTCACGTCTTTCGGAGGACTTGACTTCAGGTCCTTCT
Organism: Cotesia congregata; assembly: GCA_905319865.3. Classification (NCBI taxonomy): domain Eukaryota; kingdom Metazoa; phylum Arthropoda; class Insecta; order Hymenoptera; family Braconidae; genus Cotesia; species Cotesia congregata. Next base: position 17,159,791 of record CAJNRD030001119.1, on the reverse strand, counting down.
TCTTTGCCACTCGCCTTTCTGTTGGATCTGGCGAGTTTCGGTCCTTCCTCTTATTAGACTTGGGAGCACCTTCACTCTTGTCGTCAGCAACAGATTCACCGTCACCGTCGGCACCGGTGTCCATTGATTCCTCAGTCTCAATAACAGCTTGACTGCTTTTCTCTGGCGTAATGCGAGGCGTTAGTCGTCATGTTGCCTGCCAATCCTCATCCAGTGTTCTAAATCTTTGCAGGGCGTTGACTACGCTGGTCGTCTTTGTCTTGATCTCCTTGTAAATATTGACCTTGGATAGGACGAAATCCTGCAAGTCAATGGTCAGCTTTTCAAGGCGTTCCAGTGCTTTGTTCTCTTCATTTCAGCGCTTGCTGTTATCGCCGCTTCTTGGGCATAAGGCCCATCAATACTCTTGTTAATTGCTCTCTCTTGCGTACTCCCTGTAGCATTTCTAGACAGCAGAGCCATGGGGTCCACCCTGCTGTCGTAACGGTCGCTTGATAACGACGAGTTCAGGCCTGTTTTCACGCCTTCCCTCGCCGGCACTGAGGTATCCATCCTCTGTACTGTAGACAATGTTTCAATGTTCTCTGACATTTCCATACTGTTCCATATTGTTGTTGGTGTTGTTCATTTAGCACTACCCGGAGAGCACGTGTAGGGTGTTAAAGCAGTACCTACGGACGCGAACAACGCTACCCTCGTCTTGTTAGGTCAGTTAGTGTGACCAACCCATTAAAGGGGAGTTTTTGTCCACGGGAGCGTATTTTGTTTGGTTATTTTGCTTGGCTCTTACCCGCTATACCTCATCAACTAAGAGATTCTCTAAGTGTCATCCAAGGACAGCGAGCGTTCTCCTATCCGCTCGGCGAGACGCGCCTGGTAGCAGTATCTCTTCTGCCCCGAGTGTGTGTGTGTGTGTGTGTTGTTTTTTTTTGGGGGGGGGAGGAAAATCCTTTTTGCGGATTCCAGGCATAGTTGTTTGGTCTGGATACATGGCGACTCGACGTAGCGTTATGCTAAAACTCGGCGCTAACGCCCCTACCCACTAAACCCTAAACCCCTTTCCTCTTTCCTCTAATTCCGCATGGAAACCGCCGTTAGGCATTACTTCGTGAGGGGAGGATCTAGCTCTTGCTCTTCCTTCTGGTGGTTAAGGTGTTGACTTTCCTTCTTTAATCTTCTGCTATTTGCTCTTCTTCTTTCGGTGGACCGCAAGTCCATGAGGACATCTGTTGCAAACGTGTTGACAGCGTTCCAGGTAGCTACTGATGACAACATCGTCTCTAGTAATGTCTCTGGCTGGATTTTCCGGTTCAGGATCGTCTCCAACTCTTCACGCTGTAGATCGTATCGTGGACACACAAAGAATACGTGCTCTGCACCTTCAGCAACTCCTGGGCAGGACGGGCACTCCGAAGAATTATCTTGCTTAAAACGGTGTAAATATTCTCGAAAGCAACCATGTCCTGACAGCATCTGTGTAAGGTAGTAGTTGACCTCGCTATGGTTTCGGTTCACCCAAACGTCAATCTTTGGTATAAGACGATAAGTCCATCTGCCCTTCTCTGCAGCATTCCATTGTTGTTGCCAACGTATGATACTGTTTTGTCGCTCTTCAGTCCGGAGCTCATCGGCGCTCAGTGTGGTAGTTGACCTTCTTCGTTGGTAAAGGGCCCGTCTTTCCTCTGCTAGAACTCTAAGAGGTAGAGTTCCGGAAATGACGCACACTGCTTCCTCTGATATTGTGCGGAAAGCGCTAGCTACTCGTAGAGCGCTCAGTCGATATACTGGTCCAGCTTTTCTCCATGATGCTTGGACGTCCAGTGCATTGGCTCAAATGGATATTCCATAAGTGAGCACTGATGTGACTACTGATGACAATAGTAGCCTCCTGCTCTGCTTTGGACCTCCGATGTTCAGCATCAGTCGTGCGAGACTAGCCCTCACTACTGACGCTTTGGCATTGACGTGTTCGACCTGCTGCTTGGAGTTAAGTCGGGCATCAAGCATCACTCCCAGATATCGGATATAAGGTTGTGATGTGATTCCTTGTTCACCGACCTTCTGCTTGATGGTCTCAATCACTTGCCTGCTGGTAATGAGCACTGCCTCGGTTTTATGTTCTGCCAATTGCAGGTTCACTGTGTCCATCCACCGGTTAATTCGCTCGAAGGTGATATTAAACAACGAGTTTATCTCTTTTAGGTGCTTTGCGACGATCACTACAGCTACGTCATCTGCATACGCAACAAGTTTGACGCTTCTTGGCAGAGTCAGTCTGAGTAGTCCGTCATACATGATATTCCAAAGCAGCGGGCCGAGAACTGAGCCTTGTGGAACTCCTCCGGTGATATCATAGTCTCTGGAACCGATCTTGGTATCGTATTTCAGGACTCTGCCTGTAAAGTAACTAGCTACTATCCTAAGCAGATATCCTGGTATATCCTTCTCTTGGAGTGCCTGCATAATGCAGTCTCAATTGGCGGAGTTGAAGGCGTTTCTAATATCGAATGTGGCCACTAGACAGTATTTCTTCGCACCACCCTTTCATCTAGTTCGGGCAATTGCATTCCTGGCCGTGTTGACCACCAGGCTGATTGCGTCCAAGGTTGATCGTCCTTTCCGAAAACCATACTGGTTGTCTGCTAGAAGAGGGTCGACTACGGCTTCTATTCTTTGGTGAATTATTCGTTATAATATCTTAGCCGCTGTATCTATCATGCAGAGTGGACGGTAAGATGACGGTTGGTCAGGTGGCTTTTTCCCTTTCGGGAGCAGTACCAGTCGTTGTTGTTTCCACTTCCAGGGGAAAGTCCCTTCTTCGAGGCATGTGTTGTAAGCGTCCAGAAATAACGCCGGTGCTGACTTTATAGCTGTTTTTAGGTGTGTGTGTGTGTCGTGTGTGTATATGTGTGTGTGTGTCGTGTGTGTGTGTGTGTGTGTTTTTTCCCTTTAGGGGGGGGGGATTATTTTTACGGATTCTAGGCATAGATGTTGGCCCGGATATGTAGCGACTCGACGTAGCGTCATACTAAAACTCGACGCTGACGCCCCTACCCACTAAACCTTAAACCCCTTTCTCTTCTATCCTCTGATCCCCCATGGTACAGCCGTAAGGCATTTCTTCGCGGGGGGAGGAATTAGCTGCCGCTCTTCCTTCTGGTGGCTAAGTTATTTTTTCCTTCTAGTTTCTGTCATTCGCTCTTTTCCTCTCAATGAATCGCAACTCGGTAAGCACTTTTGTAGCAAAAGTGCTTGTGGCGTTCCAGGCAGCTTCTGATGACAGCATTGCTGCTACTATTATCTCTGGTTGGATTTTCCTCTTCAGGATATTCTCCAGCTCATCCCGATGTGGGTAAAAACGTGAGCACTCAAAGAAAACGTGCTCTGCATCTTCATTGACTCCTGGGCAGGATGAGCACTCTGGGGAATTATCATGCTTGGATCGGTGGAGATACGCCCGGAAACAGCCGTGTCCTAATAACATCTGTGTAAGATAATAGTTGAACTCACCGTGACTCCGGTTTAGCCAAACGTTGATCCTTGGTATGAGACGATGCGTCCACCTACCCTTCACTGTTGCATCCCACTGTAGTTGCCATCGACTTATGCTCCTCTGCCGCTCTTCTGTTCCAAGCTCCTCAGCGCTTAGTGTGATCGACTTCTTTCGTTGGTAAAGGATCCGTCTTTCCTCAGCTAAGATTCCGAGAGGCAAAGTTCCGGAAATGACACACACTGCTTCCATAGATATTGTGCGGAAGGCGCTTGCTACTCTAAAGGCACTCAGACGGTAGACTGGTCTAGCCCTTTTCTATGATTCTTGCTTTTCTAGTGCGTCTGCCCAGATAGATATTCCGTAAGTGAGCACTGATGTGACTACAGATGATAGCAGTAGTCTCCTGCTCTGCTTTGGGCCTCCAACGTTTGGCATCAGTCGTGCTAAGCTGGCCACCACTGCTGATGCTTTTGCACTCACGTGTTCGACTTGCTGCTTAAAGTTGATTAGGGCATCAAGCATCACTCCCAGATATCAGATATATGGTTGTGATGTGATTTCTTGTTCTCCGACTTTCAGTTTTATGGTCTCTATCACTTTTCTGCTGGTAATAAGCACAGCCTCAGTCTTCTGTTTAGCCAGTTGTAGATTCATTGAATCGATCCACCGGTTAACTTTCTCAAAGGTGATACCGCACATGTGGTTTATCTCATCTAGGTGTTTCGCAACGATTACGACAGCTACATCGTCTGCATATGCAACAAGCTTGACACTCCTTGGAAGAGTCAGTCTCAGCAGGCCATCATACATAACATTCCACAGAAATGGACCCAGAACAGAACCCTGGGGTACACCTCCGGTAATATCGTACTCTTTTGGACCATTTTTCGTGTAGTATCTAAGGATTCTGTCCGTGAAGTAGCTAGCCACTATCCTACGCAGGTATCCTGGTACGTTTGTCTCTTCAAAGGCTTGCATAATGCAGTCCAAGTTGGCGGAGTTGAAAGCATTTTTAACGTCCAGAGTTGCCACCAGGCAGTACTTCTTCGCTCCACCCTTCCATCTGATCCCTTCGATTGCCTCCTTGGCCGTTGCAACAACCAGGTTGATTGCGTCCAGGGTTAATCGTCCTTTCCGAAAACCATACTGGTTGTCTGCCAGGAATGGATCGACCACTGCTATCTATTCTTTGGTGGATTATACGCTGAAGTATCTTACCTGCCGTGTCTAACATACAAAGTGGTCGGTAAGATGACCGTTCTTCTGGTGGCTTCTTCCCTTTAGGTAACAGTACCAATCGTTGCTGTTTCCACTTACGAGTAAAAGTCCCCTCCTTAAAGCATGCATTATAAGCGTCTAGGAATAATGTTGGAGCTGCCTTTATGATGGTTTTTAAGGCTAAATTAGGGATTCCGTCCAATCCCGGCGCTTTATTATTCCCTACACGGTTACAAGCCTCCAGCAATTCTTCTTCAGTGACAGGTGAGATGTCGTCCAATTCGCCTGGCGCCAAGTGGTAATCGAAGTTGCGTTGCTGTGGAAACAGTGCAATGACGATTTTCTGAAGAAGTTGAGGACACGTAGGTGATGGCATTTGTAGTTTTTTCAGGTGGGTCATAACCACCTTATAAGGCCTACCCCACACGTCTTTATCCACCTCGTATATGAGCTCTTTCCAGCATCTTCTTTTGCTCTCTTTGAAGGCTTTATATAGTTTACGGCGCGCCTTTTTGTACTCTGCAACCAGTTCCACAGAGTTAGTTCGTCGGTAGCCACGCTGAGATATTCTTCTCTTTTGATGACACTCTTTACGAAGGGCGCTAATGTGGTCGTTCCACCAGTGAACGGAAGGTCTTGTGTTCATGCCACGTCTACGAGACATACTGGCGTCGCACGCCTGGGCCACTCTTTTCATCAGGTCCTTGGTCTTCTCTTCTGCGCAACCCGCGATAATCTGGTCACTATTGAAAGCTACTAGCAATGTACTTGGGTCAAGAGTTTTTACCTTCCAACCAATGGTGTAAAGTTGCTCTTTAGGTCTTCCCGGGCTCTGGGCGTTTAATATTTCCCAGAGAATCGCGTTGTGGTCGCTGGCTGTGTAGGTATCCATCACCTTCCAGTTGATATTCTCTCTGGTGAGGCTGCCACTGACGAAAGTGAGATCTACAATAGAACTTGCGTCTCCCTTGGTGTAGGTTGGTGTGTCACCACTGTTGAGCAGTACTGCATCTAATGTAGAAAAGGCTTCTAGTAATTCCTTTCCTCGCGCGTTTGTATGCTTGCTTCCCCAGTCTACTGCCCAGGCGTTGAAGTCCCCAGCTATTGCCACTGGGTGGTAATGCTTCGCGTCCTCGGTAAGTCGATCCAAAAATGCAGTAAATTCGACAGTAGAGAGGCTAGGTGGTGCGTAACAGCTATAGAAGCGAATGCCCTCTACTTATACTGCTACAAAGCCGGCATTGCTGTTGTCGACCGCATTTTGGAAAGGGAGCTTGCCACATGACCATATGACAGCTTTGGATGTGCTGTCAGATTCCCAGGGTTGGGTACTCAAGTGTTTATATGGCTCTGCTATCAGTACCAAGTCAAGCTCTAGTTCTCGCACGGATTGCATGAGCAGGTCATGCGCTGCCTCACAATGGTTGAGATTGAGCTGCAGTATCCTCATGCTTGTTTGTTCGTCAACTTCTGGAGTGCATTCTTAAATACCGGGCACTTATGGGTACCGGCATGGTGGGCAACATTCTCTGCACTTTCAATGTCAGCACATAATACACAGTTGGCTGGATTTTCGCAATCAGCAATCCTGTGCCATTTTTGTCCGCACCTGATGCAAAGCCTAGACCGATCGACTTTGCTTTTGCACTGGGATCCGAAGTGCCCAAAGTGCCAGCATTTTAAACACTGGACAGGTCTCTTCGTTGCTCTTATTCGACAGTTGGCCAAACCAATTCTCACTTTGCTGTTACCTTCTAGTAACTTCTGTGCAGTTGTCGCTGGTAGCGTCACTGTGGCCGTTTGCGTACCTCTGTAGGCCTTACGGATCTTGATAGCCTCTAGTGGTATTTCGCAAGTTTTTCTGGTTTCCGTTTTCAGGGCAGTCTGAATGTGCTCCTTTGTCGTGTCATCATCAATGTCTCCAATTTCGATCATCTCCTGCGGTCCTTTGCAAATTACTTCAGCTTCTTTTTGAAGAACGTCTGTTATGGCCTTTTGCAAGGCTCGACCTTTGTCAATACTCTTCTTTGGGAGCGTAATCAGCATGTTCCCGGTTTTGGTTTCATGGATCTTTTCCAGAAAAGCGGTGGCTGCTTCGAGAGTTGCTCTCTAGCTAGCCTTCTCTTCTCCTTCTTAGACTGTACTTTAGGGTGATTCATTTCCGCAAAATTTTTTTTTTTTTCGGTGCTCATCAAAAATATTAATCTACATATAGAAAAAAAAATTCCTACCAAGTTTGAGCTCTTAATATTAATTTTAAGTACTTACAATAAAAATTTAAAGTTTTACCATTTAAAATGCATGTAAAAAAATTTTTTTTTTTTCAAATTTCTAATGCTTAGCTGGCTTTTACAATATTGCAAATCAGTTTAATGGACCTTGTGGGGAATTTCACGCTCTTCAAAAAAGCCTTAAAGTTTTTTCGTGTAACTCGCATTGGTTCACCGGTAGGAGTCGTCAAAGTAGAATTTTTGAAAAAAAATATAATTTTTTTTAATCTTTCGAGCAAATCACCAATGGTAGGAAGAAAAAAAGGACTGACTCATAAAAAAAAAGTCATCCAACCAATATTTAATAAATTTACAGCCATTTTTATAGCGGGAAACGTAAGAAATTGATAAATACTAACTCATAATGTTATTTAGATTCATTTTTTCTATTTATTGCCATTATATTTCCCTACACTAAGAACTTTATTAAAATTAGGATGATTTTTTACTCATAATGAATACAAAAAAAACACATGAATTCATAAAAAAGCAACAAAAATTTAATGAAAATGTACAGAAGGTTACATTCTTATGTAAAATGCTTCAAATGTTATAAACATCTAAGTAGTCATGAAAAACAAGTTAATTAATTTCAAATAATTACTAGTGTTATTGAAAACACATCAAAATTTTGAAGCTGAATATAGCTTTTTGGCGCACGTTGGAAAGTCTTTTCTACATTGTTGAACCGTTAAAAATAAATATTGTTTCTGATCTTCATCATATGTACCAAATTCGTTAAATTTTTTAATGAGTGCAACACATCGTTCGGCAGTATCATTAACAACACGTAGTTTTTTGAAAGTTTCGCAGCAAGTAATGCATTCTTGATCTGTTTCCCACAAATCAGGGTCGATGTCTAAAAATTCACACGTCAAATTAAACTTATCAAAAATCGTGATAGATTTTTGAGTCACAAAATCACTTATACTTTTAGACGACATTATTTCAAGCTTTTTCCTGTCTAAAGTAAATCGAGAATATTTACTATTGCTCGATTTTTTGTTTTTAATAGAATCAACTATTTTTAATTTTTCTTCTCGGGATAATTTTTGATCAAAAAGCGCCAAGCCTGTAAGATTTTCGTTTAAGTACCACAAATCCTTGGAAAGTTTTTCTAAAGCAGCTTTTGCAACTTTTGCGTGATCTTTTTTATACTCTAATAATTTTTGAAATAGTTTCAAGTCATGATACGGAGCTTTAATAGCACTTGTTGCTACGAACCATGCTTCAACATAAAAAAAAAAAACAATAAATAAGCAAACTTCTCGTAAAGCTAATAATTCTATAGGGTTGACGTGAAATTGTTCTCTGAACATATATATTTTTAAACTATAAATAGCTTTCGATAGCCAACGAGCATGGTGCATAGCACATTTGTTTGGTGCACCTCCTAAAAAAATGTAGCTCAACGTAAAAAGTTCATGATAGTCATCTCTTGAAATTCGATTCTGTAAAAATTAAATGTAGTCAATATTAAGATATAAA
>CAJNRD030001119.1:17138984-17143524 GCA_905319865.3 Cotesia congregata | reverse complement strand
GGGAGTGCGGTGTAATGATGAGCGCCATTCTTCATCTAGTTTTTTAAAACGTTGAAGGGCGTTCACTACACTAGTCATCTTGTTTTTTATCTCCTTGTGGATGTTGACCTTCGGTTGGACGAAGTCATTCAACTCACTGGTCAGTTTTTTGAGGCGTTCGAGCGCTTGTGACTGCTTCATTTCAGCGCTTGCGTTAATCGTTGCTTGTTGGGCATGAGGCCCGTTTCTACTTTTGTTTGTTTCCTGTAAGTTACTCATACTTTTTGTTTCACCAGCGCATCGTACGGAGTGGAGTGGGTTGTTATAACTAGGAACGGGTGTACCCTCGGAGATAGTACTCCTACCCCAGTTCCCTGAGGCCTAGCCGACACTTAGCCAGTCCCGGAATACACGGACGGACTAGACTCGCTCGGAGCGGTGAAGATTCCGATCTCTAACACTCACTGCGTACTTCCTGATCAAGGCCCGAAGTGACTGGCTCCTGATCCACTACTGCAACTTACACCTCGGCAGAGCAAGCTCACATCAGCCGTGGCCTGCATCGTCGGAAACTACGATACAGAGGTTCCGGACACTCCCAGTGAGTTACAGCAGGGACCGATCATCTTGTTAGGTCAGTTAGTGTGACCAACCCATTAAAGGGGAGTTTTGTCCAAGGGAGCGTATTTTGTTTGGTTATTTTGCTTGACTCCTACCCGCTGTACCCCATCAACTAGGAGATTATCCAAGTGTCATCCAAGGACAGCGAGCGTTCTCCCATCCGCTCGGGGAGACGCGCCCGGTAGCAGTATCTCTTCTGCCCCGAGTGTGTGTGTGTGTGTGTGTGTGTGTGTGTGTGTGTGTGTGTGTGTGTGTAAGTATGTGAATCGATTATAACTTTTGAACGGTTGAACCGATTTCATCGTGGTTGGTGCCATTCGAAAGGGCTTTGCCAAACTTAGATTTCCTGATAATTTGAACCGATTCGGACCGATAGATTTTGAGAAATTTTGAAAAATCTCAAAAAAAATTAGAAAAACGGTTCATCCTAAAGGCCATCGTTGCATCTTCCCGCTAATTTCATTCCTAGGCTCTTAAAATTGTACTTATGACATTTTTGAGATTTTTAAGCTCAAAGATAATTTATCTGATATTTTGAGCTCGCTGAGTTCAAAGAAATTATAATTCTATGCATTTGAGCTCACCCAGCTCAAAAGTCCGATTGAAGTTTCATAGAACACTATTTTTGGAATTTTCAAATCGCAATAACTTTTAAATTTATAAACCAATTTTCACGCGGTTGACATCGTTCGACGCAGTTTTATTATCCTCATAAGTTATTTTCAGGTTTTAATTGATCATACCGAAAATTTCGGAGTAATCCCGAAAAAACACTTTTGACAATTTTCTTTCGTTCACGATATCTCTCGAACGAATCAACCGATTTCGACCAGCTTGGTGGCAATCGACGCGGTTTTGTTATGTTAAGAGCTAATTAGTTTTTGGAATCGATCGGTAGAGCTGTTTGAAAGTTATTACAAAAAATGTCGGAGCTATGTTGAAAAAATCCTTATTTCCAAATATTTCGTCGAGGATATCTTTCGAACTAATCAACCGATTATAACGTTCTTGTCGGCGATCAACGCGGTTTTTTGAGCTCTAAAAATTATTTTATGTCACCATAAACGATCCGAAAAGAAATGTCGAAGAAATATCAGACTTTTGAGCTGGGAGAGCTCAAATTCATTGAAATAGTACTTCTTTGAACTTAGGGAGCTCAAAGTATCTCATAAATTATATTTTGAGCTCAAAAATCTCAAAAATGTCACAAGTACAATTTTAAGCGCCCAGGAATGCATTAGCGGGAAGTTGCACGGATGGCCTTTAGGGTGAACAGTTTTTCTAATTTTTTTTCTTTGAGTTCTCGGCGATATTTTACTCCTAAATATCGTAGTTTTATCTCTACGACTTTTTCTGGGAGGAGATTTTGATGGTAATGGATTCAGTAAAAAAAATTTTTTTATGTGCTTTTTTTGGTGAGTAGGCCGTCGTGCGCTAAAAAAATTCTTTTTTTTGATTTTCTGCAAAATTTCGACTTATTTATACGAAATAGATGGAAAATAAACAAATTTCATGGTTAGAAACCAGAAAAAGAATTAATTAACTTAAGCGGGCCGTTGCGCTCCATTTTCCCCTAACGGTTTTTGGCCGTGTATAATTTCTACGTTACAGCCAAAAACTGTTATATTAAATGAACAAAAATAATAAAATTGAAAGAATTGAAGCGTTAATACAGCGTTTTGTTGACTGTTCAAATGAAATTTTTATATTTTGTTGATAAATTTTGAAATTTTCTGTAAAATTTATTATTATAGCAAATAATCATCAAAATAGATATTGCAAACCTCACAATTTTGGAACCAAAAGTGATACAAAAAATTTTCTTGGCACAGGTTTGTGAAACACTCAACGATCTACTAAAATTTCCTTAAACTTAATGGTTGGAGATCAAAATTTTAACCATTAAATGGAAAAAATCGAAATTTCAAAAAATCGATATTTTTTAACGTAACCAAAAACGAGAGGGTTGACGTTAGAGACTGGACCCTTAGAGCTTTTTTTACAGAATTTAATACTAAAGAAGGATCAGTGATGGTTTTTCCGAAAAATAATGTTCTGCATAGTTAGCAGGAGAAATGAAGGTTAAAAAAACATTTTTCTATGTTTAATCAAAAGTAAATTTTCAAATTCGGTGATGGAGTTCTTCAAGTTAATATGAAGGGCTCAAATTTTTCCAGAATTTTTTTTATAGCATATATAACAAGAATTTCACATACAATCGAAAAAAGAAAATTATCGACTTTTTTTGGAACACCCTAATATATATAGTATATAGTGAATGAGACATTTCTAAGTTACAGCTTATGCTATGTATTAGGGCTTAGCTTAGCTTCCGGGTCTCGGATTAAGTATGAGTCATAGTGCATATATTTGGCGTGTCATTATGTCCAAAGTTCAGTAGATGTATTTTACTCTTCTAGATTGTGACCATATATATCGGCTCTTCGTAAATGGTAGTATTGTAACTTATAACCTTACCCATTTACAATCTTCCATAATACCCTATACCTTAACAATAAAACGTATCCTATGTTACTTCTAATACTTCGAAGAATATGTGTACAAAGTTTCATGATGATCGGTTAAGTAGTTTTTGCGTGAAAGCGTAACAAACAAACTTACATTCACATTTATAATATTAGTAGGGATTTAAATCCAATTTTACAATAAAATTACCAAATTCTCTCTAAATTTTCTGGTCTCTTACATACATAATCTCCTACTCTTAATAACTAAGAAACACTTTGTATTTCTCTCAATTTTATTAACAAGTAATTTTCAGATTCTGTAACGGGTATAATATGTTTTACTACTGCTTGCGCATTTAAATTACTGATTATTTTACTACGTTCAACTTTCAATTATTCAAGTGAAAAATTCAATTCATTTTCTATAGAAAATAAACAATATAAAAATTAACAATTGTCAAAATAAGCAATCTATTAAAAATGTACTGCTTTTATTACGTTTTATAGGATATTAAGAAATTTCATAAAATTTCTTTGTAATTCTGATCTTTCTTGGGTTTGAATTGAAATAAATTTAATAGATCCGGTCGGGTACAGTATGTGATTCAGACTAGTGAACAGCGTGCAGGACTGATAACCAGGAAGAGTCAAGTTCGAACTCTGCGAATGCCCGGAATTTTTCATCAGATAAAATAGTTTCTGATTACTACATCATACTCCGAATCACATTGGTTTCAATATAATTAGAAAAAAGCAATTTTTTTTATCCATTTTTGAAAAAAAAATTAATATAATTATATATCATCGCATATAATTATATATAATTGGATATAATTATATATAATTATGCCAGGCCATTTTTCATATATAATTATACCCAATTATATGTAAATTTTTTACCCGGGAACGGCCAAAAGTACTGTAACTTGAATTTATTTAAAATATACGTGAAATATATTTGTAGATATTTCACGTATATAATAAAAATATTTTATTTATATTCCAAATATAAAATGACATATATTTTTAATATATACAAAATATATATTATTTCCACAGGGGTAACTTTACGTAAATTCAGACACTCTATTTTTACATATGTTCACCAGACAACTATTTTAAAACCTTTGACAAGAAGACAGATCGATCCAAGGGGGCCAATCATCCTTTAAACTAAATTTTAATATCTCAAGGAAAAAAAATATCCTCAGAATGAGGATACGTATCGTTTTCTGACTATGCGTCGTATACTCATTTTTCTTAGAGATATCCTGTATAGCCAATTCAGCTATCTAGCGGACACTTAAAATTACGATCCGTACACAGAAAGAAATTTTCTTTAAAACTTACCTTTAAAATCACGGTAATCGTGGGACATTCTTCAATTCCTAATCTAATTACAGTTTTTTCAATAATTATCCACAAATGCAATGTAGAAAATATAAAAAAGTTTTATTAATTGTTACCGTAAT
>CAJNRD030001119.1:17081484-17133984 GCA_905319865.3 Cotesia congregata | reverse complement strand
TACTTACTTACTTACTTACATACTTACTTACTTACTTACTTACTTACATACTTACTTACTTACTTACTTACTTACATACTTACTTACTTACTTACTTACTTACATACTTACTTACTTACTTACTTACTTACATACTTACTTACTTACTTACTTACTTACATACTTACTTACTTACTTACTTACTTACATACTTACTTACTTACTTACTTACTTACATACTTACTTACTTACTTACTTACTTACATACTTACTTACTTACTTACTTACTTACATACTTACTTACTTACTTACTTACTTACATACTTACTTACTTACTTACTTACTTACATACTTACTTACTTACTTACTTACTTACATACTTACTTACTTACTTACTTACTTACATACTTACTTACTTACTTACTTACTTACATACTTACTTACTTACTTACTTACTTACATACTTACTTACTTACTTACTTACTTACATACTTACTTACTTACTTACTTACTTACATACTTACTTACTTACTTACTTACTTACATACTTACTTACTTACTTACTTACTTACATACTTACTTACTTACTTACTTACTTACATACTTACTTACTTACTTACTTACTTACATACTTACTTACTTACTTACTTACTTACATACTTACTTACTTACTTACTTACTTACATACTTACTTACTTACTTACTTACTTACATACTTACTTACTTACTTACTTACTTACATACTTACTTACTTACTTACTTACTTACATACTTACTTACTTACTTACTTACTTACATACTTACTTACTTACTTACTTACTTACATACTTACTTACTTACTTACTTACTTACATACTTACTTACTTACTTACTTACTTACATACTTACTTACTTACTTACTTACTTACATACTTACTTACTTACTTACTTACTTACATACTTACTTACTTACTTACTTACTTACATACTTACTTACTTACTTACTTACTTACATACTTACTTACTTACTTACTTACTTACATACTTACTTACTTACTTACTTACTTACATACTTACTTACTTACTTACTTACTTACATACTTACTTACTTACTTACTTACTTACATACTTACTTACTTACTTACTTACTTACATACTTACTTACTTACTTACTTACTTACATACTTACTTACTTACTTACTTACTTACATACTTACTTACTTACTTACTTACTTACATACTTACTTACTTACTTACTTACTTACATACTTACTTACTTACTTACTTACTTACATACTTACTTACTTACTTACTTACTTACATACTTACTTACTTACTTACTTACTTACATACTTACTTACTTACTTACTTACTTACATACTTACTTACTTACTTACTTACTTACATACTTACTTACTTACTTACTTACTTACATACTTACTTACTTACTTACTTACTTACATACTTACTTACTTACTTACTTACTTACATACTTACTTACTTACTTACTTACTTACATACTTACTTACTTACTTACTTACTTACATACTTACTTACTTACTTACTTACTTACATACTTACTTACTTACTTACTTACTTACATACTTACTTACTTACTTACTTACTTACATACTTACTTACTTACTTACTTACTTACATACTTACTTACTTACTTACTTACTTACATACTTACTTACTTACTTACTTACTTACATACTTACTTACTTACTTACTTACTTACATACTTACTTACTTACTTACTTACTTACATACTTACTTACTTACTTACTTACTTACATACTTACTTACTTACTTACTTACTTACATACTTACTTACTTACTTACTTACTTACATACTTACTTACTTACTTACTTACTTACATACTTACTTACTTACTTACTTACTTACATACTTACTTACTTACTTACTTACTTACATACTTACTTACTTACTTACTTACTTACATACTTACTTACTTACTTACTTACTTACATACTTACTTACTTACTTACTTACTTACATACTTACTTACTTACTTACTTACTTACATACTTACTTACTTACTTACTTACTTACATACTTACTTACTTACTTACTTACTTACATACTTACTTACTTACTTACTTACTTACATACTTACTTACTTACTTACTTACTTACATACTTACTTACTTACTTACTTACTTACATACTTACTTACTTACTTACTTACTTACATACTTACTTACTTACTTACTTACTTACATACTTACTTACTTACTTACTTACTTACATACTTACTTACTTACTTACTTACTTACATACTTACTTACTTACTTACTTACTTACATACTTACTTACTTACTTACTTACTTACATACTTACTTACTTACTTACTTACTTACATACTTACTTACTTACTTACTTACTTACATACTTACTTACTTACTTACTTACTTACATACTTACTTACTTACTTACTTACTTACATACTTACTTACTTACTTACTTACTTACATACTTACTTACTTACTTACTTACTTACATACTTACTTACTTACTTACTTACTTACATACTTACTTACTTACTTACTTACTTACATACTTACTTACTTACTTACTTACTTACATACTTACTTACTTACTTACTTACTTACATACTTACTTACTTACTTACTTACTTACATACTTACTTACTTACTTACTTACTTACATACTTACTTACTTACTTACTTACTTACATACTTACTTACTTACTTACTTACTTACATACTTACTTACTTACTTACTTACTTACATACTTACTTACTTACTTACTTACTTACATACTTACTTACTTACTTACTTACTTACATACTTACTTACTTACTTACTTACTTACATACTTACTTACTTACTTACTTACTTACATACTTACTTACTTACTTACTTACTTACATACTTACTTACTTACTTACTTACTTACATACTTACTTACTTACTTACTTACTTACATACTTACTTACTTACTTACTTACTTACATACTTACTTACTTACTTACTTACTTACATACTTACTTACTTACTTACTTACTTACATACTTACTTACTTACTTACTTACTTACATACTTACTTACTTACTTACTTACTTACATACTTACTTACTTACTTACTTACTTACATACTTACTTACTTACTTACTTACTTACATACTTACTTACTTACTTACTTACTTACATACTTACTTACTTACTTACTTACTTACATACTTACTTACTTACTTACTTACTTACATACTTACTTACTTACTTACTTACTTACATACTTACTTACTTACTTACTTACTTACATACTTACTTACTTACTTACTTACTTACATACTTACTTACTTACTTACTTACTTACATACTTACTTACTTACTTACTTACTTACATACTTACTTACTTACTTACTTACTTACATACTTACTTACTTACTTACTTACTTACATACTTACTTACTTACTTACTTACTTACATACTTACTTACTTACTTACTTACTTACATACTTACTTACTTACTTACTTACTTACATACTTACTTACTTACTTACTTACTTACATACTTACTTACTTACTTACTTACTTACATACTTACTTACTTACTTACTTACTTACATACTTACTTACTTACTTACTTACTTACATACTTACTTACTTACTTACTTACTTACATACTTACTTACTTACTTACTTACTTACATACTTACTTACTTACTTACTTACTTACATACTTACTTACTTACTTACTTACTTACATACTTACTTACTTACTTACTTACTTACATACTTACTTACTTACTTACTTACTTACATACTTACTTACTTACTTACTTACTTACATACTTACTTACTTACTTACTTACTTACATACTTACTTACTTACTTACTTACTTACATACTTACTTACTTACTTACTTACTTACATACTTACTTACTTACTTACTTACTTACATACTTACTTACTTACTTACTTACTTACATACTTACTTACTTACTTACTTACTTACATACTTACTTACTTACTTACTTACTTACATACTTACTTACTTACTTACTTACTTACATACTTACTTACTTACTTACTTACTTACATACTTACTTACTTACTTACTTACTTACATACTTACTTACTTACTTACTTACTTACATACTTACTTACTTACTTACTTACTTACATACTTACTTACTTACTTACTTACTTACATACTTACTTACTTACTTACTTACTTACATACTTACTTACTTACTTACTTACTTACATACTTACTTACTTACTTACTTACTTACATACTTACTTACTTACTTACTTACTTACATACTTACTTACTTACTTACTTACTTACATACTTACTTACTTACTTACTTACTTACATACTTACTTACTTACTTACTTACTTACATACTTACTTACTTACTTACTTACTTACATACTTACTTACTTACTTACTTACTTACATACTTACTTACTTACTTACTTACTTACATACTTACTTACTTACTTACTTACTTACATACTTACTTACTTACTTACTTACTTACATACTTACTTACTTACTTACTTACTTACATACTTACTTACTTACTTACTTACTTACATACTTACTTACTTACTTACTTACTTACATACTTACTTACTTACTTACTTACTTACATACTTACTTACTTACTTACTTACTTACATACTTACTTACTTACTTACTTACTTACATACTTACTTACTTACTTACTTACTTACATACTTACTTACTTACTTACTTACTTACATACTTACTTACTTACTTACTTACTTACATACTTACTTACTTACTTACTTACTTACATACTTACTTACTTACTTACTTACTTACATACTTACTTACTTACTTACTTACTTACATACTTACTTACTTACTTACTTACTTACATACTTACTTACTTACTTACTTACTTACATACTTACTTACTTACTTACTTACTTACATACTTACTTACTTACTTACTTACTTACATACTTACTTACTTACTTACTTACTTACATACTTACTTACTTACTTACTTACTTACATACTTACTTACTTACTTACTTACTTACATACTTACTTACTTACTTACTTACTTACATACTTACTTACTTACTTACTTACTTACATACTTACTTACTTACTTACTTACTTACATACTTACTTACTTACTTACTTACTTACATACTTACTTACTTACTTACTTACTTACATACTTACTTACTTACTTACTTACTTACATACTTACTTACTTACTTACTTACTTACATACTTACTTACTTACTTACTTACTTACATACTTACTTACTTACTTACTTACTTACATACTTACTTACTTACTTACTTACTTACATACTTACTTACTTACTTACTTACTTACATACTTACTTACTTACTTACTTACTTACATACTTACTTACTTACTTACTTACTTACATACTTACTTACTTACTTACTTACTTACATACTTACTTACTTACTTACTTACTTACATACTTACTTACTTACTTACTTACTTACATACTTACTTACTTACTTACTTACTTACATACTTACTTACTTACTTACTTACTTACATACTTACTTACTTACTTACTTACTTACATACTTACTTACTTACTTACTTACTTACATACTTACTTACTTACTTACTTACTTACATACTTACTTACTTACTTACTTACTTACATACTTACTTACTTACTTACTTACTTACATACTTACTTACTTACTTACTTACTTACATACTTACTTACTTACTTACTTACTTACATACTTACTTACTTACTTACTTACTTACATACTTACTTACTTACTTACTTACTTACATACTTACTTACTTACTTACTTACTTACATACTTACTTACTTACTTACTTACTTACATACTTACTTACTTACTTACTTACTTACATACTTACTTACTTACTTACTTACTTACATACTTACTTACTTACTTACTTACTTACATACTTACTTACTTACTTACTTACTTACATACTTACTTACTTACTTACTTACTTACATACTTACTTACTTACTTACTTACTTACATACTTACTTACTTACTTACTTACTTACATACTTACTTACTTACTTACTTACTTACATACTTACTTACTTACTTACTTACTTACATACTTACTTACTTACTTACTTACTTACATACTTACTTACTTACTTACTTACTTACATACTTACTTACTTACTTACTTACTTACATACTTACTTACTTACTTACTTACTTACATACTTACTTACTTACTTACTTACTTACATACTTACTTACTTACTTACTTACTTACATACTTACTTACTTACTTACTTACTTACATACTTACTTACTTACTTACTTACTTACATACTTACTTACTTACTTACTTACTTACATACTTACTTACTTACTTACTTACTTACATACTTACTTACTTACTTACTTACTTACATACTTACTTACTTACTTACTTACTTACATACTTACTTACTTACTTACTTACTTACATACTTACTTACTTACTTACTTACTTACATACTTACTTACTTACTTACTTACTTACATACTTACTTACTTACTTACTTACTTACATACTTACTTACTTACTTACTTACTTACATACTTACTTACTTACTTACTTACTTACATACTTACTTACTTACTTACTTACTTACATACTTACTTACTTACTTACTTACTTACATACTTACTTACTTACTTACTTACTTACATACTTACTTACTTACTTACTTACTTACATACTTACTTACTTACTTACTTACTTACATACTTACTTACTTACTTACTTACTTACATACTTACTTACTTACTTACTTACTTACATACTTACTTACTTACTTACTTACTTACATACTTACTTACTTACTTACTTACTTACATACTTACTTACTTACTTACTTACTTACATACTTACTTACTTACTTACTTACTTACATACTTACTTACTTACTTACTTACTTACATACTTACTTACTTACTTACTTACTTACATACTTACTTACTTACTTACTTACTTACATACTTACTTACTTACTTACTTACTTACATACTTACTTACTTACTTACTTACTTACATACTTACTTACTTACTTACTTACTTACATACTTACTTACTTACTTACTTACTTACATACTTACTTACTTACTTACTTACTTACATACTTACTTACTTACTTACTTACTTACATACTTACTTACTTACTTACTTACTTACATACTTACTTACTTACTTACTTACTTACATACTTACTTACTTACTTACTTACTTACATACTTACTTACTTACTTACTTACTTACATACTTACTTACTTACTTACTTACTTACATACTTACTTACTTACTTACTTACTTACATACTTACTTACTTACTTACTTACTTACATACTTACTTACTTACTTACTTACTTACATACTTACTTACTTACTTACTTACTTACATACTTACTTACTTACTTACTTACTTACATACTTACTTACTTACTTACTTACTTACATACTTACTTACTTACTTACTTACTTACATACTTACTTACTTACTTACTTACTTACATACTTACTTACTTACTTACTTACTTACATACTTACTTACTTACTTACTTACTTACATACTTACTTACTTACTTACTTACTTACATACTTACTTACTTACTTACTTACTTACATACTTACTTACTTACTTACTTACTTACATACTTACTTACTTACTTACTTACTTACATACTTACTTACTTACTTACTTACTTACATACTTACTTACTTACTTACTTACTTACATACTTACTTACTTACTTACTTACTTACATACTTACTTACTTACTTACTTACTTACATACTTACTTACTTACTTACTTACTTACATACTTACTTACTTACTTACTTACTTACATACTTACTTACTTACTTACTTACTTACATACTTACTTACTTACTTACTTACTTACATACTTACTTACTTACTTACTTACTTACATACTTACTTACTTACTTACTTACTTACATACTTACTTACTTACTTACTTACTTACATACTTACTTACTTACTTACTTACTTACATACTTACTTACTTACTTACTTACTTACATACTTACTTACTTACTTACTTACTTACATACTTACTTACTTACTTACTTACTTACATACTTACTTACTTACTTACTTACTTACATACTTACTTACTTACTTACTTACTTACATACTTACTTACTTACTTACTTACTTACATACTTACTTACTTACTTACTTACTTACATACTTACTTACTTACTTACTTACTTACATACTTACTTACTTACTTACTTACTTACATACTTACTTACTTACTTACTTACTTACATACTTACTTACTTACTTACTTACTTACATACTTACTTACTTACTTACTTACTTACATACTTACTTACTTACTTACTTACTTACATACTTACTTACTTACTTACTTACTTACATACTTACTTACTTACTTACTTACTTACATACTTACTTACTTACTTACTTACTTACATACTTACTTACTTACTTACTTACTTACATACTTACTTACTTACTTACTTACTTACATACTTACTTACTTACTTACTTACTTACATACTTACTTACTTACTTACTTACTTACATACTTACTTACTTACTTACTTACTTACATACTTACTTACTTACTTACTTACTTACATACTTACTTACTTACTTACTTACTTACATACTTACTTACTTACTTACTTACTTACATACTTACTTACTTACTTACTTACTTACATACTTACTTACTTACTTACTTACTTACATACTTACTTACTTACTTACTTACTTACATACTTACTTACTTACTTACTTACTTACATACTTACTTACTTACTTACTTACTTACATACTTACTTACTTACTTACTTACTTACATACTTACTTACTTACTTACTTACTTACATACTTACTTACTTACTTACTTACTTACATACTTACTTACTTACTTACTTACTTACATACTTACTTACTTACTTACTTACTTACATACTTACTTACTTACTTACTTACTTACATACTTACTTACTTACTTACTTACTTACATACTTACTTACTTACTTACTTACTTACATACTTACTTACTTACTTACTTACTTACATACTTACTTACTTACTTACTTACTTACATACTTACTTACTTACTTACTTACTTACATACTTACTTACTTACTTACTTACTTACATACTTACTTACTTACTTACTTACTTACATACTTACTTACTTACTTACTTACTTAAGAGACAATGATGGAAAGAGCTCATCAACGAGGTGGATAAAGACGTTTGGGGAAGGCCTTATAAGGTGGTTATGACTCACCTAAAAAAACAACAAATGCCATCACCTACGTGTCCTCAACTTCTACAGAAAATCGTCACCGCACTGTTCCCACAGCAACGCAACTTCGACTACCAGTTGGCGCCAGGTAAACTGAACGACACTCCACCTGTCACTGAAGAAGAACTGCTGGAGGCCTGTAACCGTGTAGGGAATAATAAAGCGCCGGGATTGGACGGAATCCCTAATATATCCTTGAAAACCATCATAATGTCAGCTCCAACATTATTCCAAGACGTTTATAATGCATTCCTTAAGGAGGGGTCTTTCCCGCATAAGTGGAAACAGCAACGATTGGTACTGTTACCTAAAGGGAAGAAACCACCGGATGAACCGTCATCTTACCGCCCACTCTGCATGCTAGATACAGCGGGTGAGATATTTGAACGTATAATTTACCAGAGAATTGAAGCAGTAGTCGACCCACTCCTGGCAGACAATCAGTATGGATTCCGGAAAGGACGATCAACCCTGGACGCAATCAAACTGGTTGTTGATACGGCCAAGGAAGCAATCGCAGGAACCAGATGGAAGGGTGGAACGAAGAAGTATTGCCTGGTGGCGACCCTAGACATCAGAAACGTCTTCAACTCTGCCAATTGGGAATGCATCATGCAGGCCCTCCAAGAGAAGAATGTACCAGAATACCTTCTTAAGATCGTAGCAAACTACTTTAAAAACAGGGTCCTGAAGTATGACACGAAGAACGTTCCGAGGGAGTATGATATCACTAAAGGTGTGCCACAAGGCTCAGTTCTAGGCCCGCTCCTGTGGAATATTATGTATGACGGTCTATTAAGACTAACTCTGCCAAGGAACGTCAAACTCGTAGCATATGCAGATGACGTAGCTGTAGTGATCGTTGCTAAACACGTTGACGAGATAAAACATATGTTCGATCTCACTTTTGAGCGCGTCAACCGGTGGATGGACGCAGTGAACCTGCAACTGGCGCACCATAAGACTGAGGCAGTACTTATTACTAGCAGAAAAGTGGTAGAGACCATTAAGCTGAAAGTCGGCGAACAAGAAATCACATCACAACCTTATATCCGATATTTGGGAGTAATGCTTGATGCCCGACTCAACTTAAAGCAGCAAGTGGAGCATGTCAGTGCAAAAGCGTCAGTAGTGAGGGCTAGTCTCGCACGACTGATGCCGAACGTCGGAGGCCCAAAGCAGAGCAGGAGGCTATTATTGTTATCAGTAGTCACATCCGTGCTCACTTACGGATTATCCATTTGGGCCGACGCACTAAAGACGCAAGAATCATGAAGAAAGGCTGAACCAGTATATCGACTGAGTGCCCTACGAGTAGCTAGCGCCTTCTGCACAATATCAGAGAAAGCAGTGTGTGTTATTTCCGGTACTCTGCCTTTCAGAGTCCTAGCTGAGGATAGACGGAACCTATATTAACGAAAAAGGTCAACCGCACTGAGCCCTGAAGAACTTAAAAGGGAAGAACCGCAAAACAGCATCGCAAGATGGCAACAGGACTGGAATGCTGCAGAGAAAGGTCGGTGGACCTACTGTCTCATACCTCGGATTGATGTGTCGTTCAACCGGAGTCACGGTGAGATCAACTATTATTTAACGCAGATGTTATCAGGACACAGATCTTACCAGAAGTATTTTCATCGCTTTAACCCTTTAGAGTCTGACCTAGAAACCCCACTCTTGGGTCTTACTACGGATTTGCGCTCTCCCCACTACTCCCACGCGGAAACATTTCAAGATCCTCTGACTCTATAGGGTTAAGCACGATGATACCCTAGAGTGCCTGTCCTGTCCAGGGGTCAATGAAGATGCGGAGCATGTTTTCTTTGTGTCTCCACGTTTCAACCAACAGCGCGATGAGTTAGAGAAGATTCCGAAAAAGAGAACCCAACCAGAGTCAATAGTAGAAGCAATGTTGTCGTCAGAAGCTGCCTGGAACGCCACAAGCACTTTTGCTACAAAAGTGCTTACCGAGTTTTGATCTATTGAGAGAAAAAGAGCGAAAGACAGAATCTAGAAGGAAGAAATAACATCTTAGCCACCAGAAGGAAGAGCGGCAGCTAACTTCTCCCCCCGCGAAAAAATGCCTTGCGGCGGTACCATGGGGGATCAGAGGATAGAAGAAAAAGGGGTTTATGGTTTAGTGGGTAGGGCCGTCAGCGTCGAGTTTTAGTATGACGCTGCGTCAAGTCGCCACATATCTAGGCCAAACAGCTATTCCTAGAATCCGTGAAAAGTATCCTCCCCCCTAAGAAAAAAAAAACACACATACACACACATGCACACACATACACACACCCACACAAACAGTCATAGTGACAACCCCGCAAGGGTAGTCAAGCAAGCTTCCTATGACCTTAAAACTTCGAGATCTAACGAAAACTCGATTTTTGCAAAACGGGATGAAAATAAATCTATAAAGAGTAAATTCAAGAAATAAAGTAAAATAATTAGTTTAATTTAAATTTAATTTACCTTTAAAAAATACAATTGAAAATTTATTTTCATACCCTAACAAATTATTTAATGTTTTAGATTAGAAATCAGCAAAATTCTGAATTTGACAACATTCACGTAATATTTTATTTTATTCTTATTTAAAACAAATGTCTCATTCAAAATATTATTATTTCTATATGCACATCTAGCTATATTATTAATATAACTCTTAGTTATGTTTACAGCCACTTTATAAGTTGTTAATGGGTTACACGTTAATTGATACCAGGAATTTGATTCCAGATCATTTGATTCCCAGGACATTACATTCCGCGATGCTGTGTCAGCGTCACATGTCCGCGACGAATTTGGGAATTGGGTGAATAAAGGATAAGGGGAAAAGGGGAACACCTTTTTTCACTCAGTAGGAATCTTTTTGGTGACCGATAAAATATAATTCGGATAGCCCGGACCGGGAATCGAACCCGGATCGTTCGGTTACGCACCGAAGGCTCTACCAGTTAAGCTATCCGAGACCTTGTCCGTAACTACTTCAGTCACCTATTAAACGTGACTTGAGTGAACGCCACCGTCTATCTTACAGCAATAACAAATATCAATTTGAATTTTAAATTTATTGTGTAGATAAGTCAGTGACAAGATCGGGGATACAATGTCGGGGGGATTATTGTCGCGGAATCATTTATCCGGGAACACTTAACGTGTAGCCTTGTTAATGAAATCCACTGATAGAAAAGTTGTGATAACTTCATTTAAAAAAGCCCAAAGATTAAAAAAAAGTACGAGAAATTTACTATCTAGAATTATTATTAAAAACGAGAAGGATCGTCACTTTCAAAATGTTGATCCTGATGGTGACTGTCATCAACTTAATGGATTCAAGTAAATCAATTTAAATATTAATGAATTTCTTGATGAAAACTGCAGTGTTTATTAATTTGGGTTTTTTGTTTTTCAGAATTAAACGAGAAAGGTTCGTTGAGTTGAGTCAACACATTTGCCAAATTTTCAAAAACCCTTTTACTTATTATACTCCGTACAGAAAGGTCAATAAAAGGTGTATTAATCCATCAGGATGCTTATACGAACATTATGAATATTCTAAACGAACATTGAAAGCGAAAGGGTTATTAAAACGGACTCACCAACCTTTGTTACCTGCTCTACACTATAAACCAAGTGGTAAGATTGAATTTATTCAATAATAGATTTTAACAACGGCGTATAATTTTTTTAATTTTTTTGTAGAAGTCGAAAAAGAAAATTTAGATTGGTTAGAAAATCATATTACTCCAGAACAAACTGCTATTTATGTATGGAAACTTACATTTAATGCTCGTAGGTATTTGTTAATATCTAGTATTTGAGTCGAAGAATATTTTTCTAAATTTGGATGCTTAAGCACTAGTCTTGTGAGTCGAATGGTAAGTCTTAGTTATTGAATTTCAGTTTTGTTACTCATAAGTTGATGTTAATTTAATTTTGAATCACAGATTAGATTTGATTTCGAAACTTTGTACCCGAAAAAAGAACAAAACTTCCAAGATCGATGGAATGTGGTCGAAGCTTATTTAGAAGAACAGTTAAGAGAATGTGAAAAAATAAAAAATTTGACCGCTAAAGCTTTGGTTCTTCTTTTACCGTCGTTATTGCAGAGTAAGTGTTAAACAAATGTATTTTGAGTTGAACATTGGTTTATTTTGTAAGTTAATAATTATTTTCAGACAACACAACAGCTTTTATTTTATATTTGCTCCCATATCTGATTGATGGCACACGAATAAGCAAGAAAAAATCGGAAAATAACCCGTCTCAATCCACAAGTAGTAAAGCTGTAAGTTTTCAAGAACGCAGAGATTGTTTCGTCATCCACGTCGAGGTAAAAATATTTTATTATTTAAAACATTTTAAATTGTTTACAGTTGTATCAATTACGATTATTTATAATTTTTAGGTAGCAACTGGACTTGATTTAGCGATTGATCAACACAAAACGAAATTGCAGGCTGCACAGTTGCCATTCCAACCTGTAGTAGTACTCGTTGGTCCATGTGCAGCAATAGAATCAGTATACGTTTGCATAAATAGTTAAAATTATGAATGTAAGTCAGTTGTTAATGCTGTAAATTTGTTATTTCAAACTTATTACGCTTTCGACTGCGCATACCCAAAAAAAACTGAGTCGTTATTTATTTTTCTTGAAATCGCTTTTTATAACATTATTTTGAGTACTGATAACTGTAATAGATCAGTAAATAATACATTAGTTGGTGAAATTGAAAGGAAATTCAGCTTACTTGCTGAGCAAGAAAACCTAGAAAATAATGAAGGAGAAGTGGATAAAGAAGAAGGTGAATAAGTTTCATGAATTGAATTGCATTATTATATTTTATTGATATTATTTATTCTTGAATTATCTATTCAATAACGTTTTTATGTAATGATTGTAAGGATAGGCTAAGTAATGGTAAGGATTTTCTTCGTCATGTACAATACTCTCATACTCATATAAGTGTTTACAAATGTGGATTTCTCACTTGTCCAAGAACTTTTGCATCTTTTGATTTGTTTCGTAAGCATTTAAAACTTAAGCATATGCAATCATTAACAAACAATTGCGAAATCTCAGACGACATGAAAATAACATCAACTCTGCTTCTACCAGTAGTCATACTCCGATTACTTCACAAGATCAGGAAGAACAAACTGTCATGGATGAAATAAATTTTCCTTATTTTGATGATATAGATACAGAAAATTTAAACTCTGACGATGGTGAATCTGTGAATAATTTTCAGACACATGATATTATTGAACCATCTCAAGATGATATCATAGAACCTTCTAAACTCAATACCATGAAACCTTCAGTCATGTTTGCAGCTAAACTTCATAGTTTTCTTGATATTCCTCGGACCAAAGTAGAAAGTATTATTCGTGACGCTGATATATTTTTACAAAATTCATTACAAAATTTGAAAAATAATGTTCTTCAAGCAACTTCATTGGATGATAAAAAAATAATGGAAAAAATTGAAGAAGTTTTTAAGCAAAGTAAATCTTCATTTGAGGAAATAAAGACTGAGCAACTTTGTTTAAGAAAATTTAAGGAGTGTAATACTTTTATAGAACCAATAGCCTATTGTTTCGGAGAACGTGAAAAGTTTGTTCACGAAGAAAACCATCAAGTCTTGAAACTCATTCTAGTTACTGCTCAATTTATTTTGATTCGACATGTATTTCAAAAACTTTTTGAAATTCCTGGACTTCTCGACGCAACCATGGAATATGTAAATTCATTATTAATAGATGGAACTTTCATTTCAAACTTTATACAAAGCAACTTATGGAGAGAATTATCATCAAAATTTAAAGATAACATTGTTTTTCCTGTATTCCTATATTTTGATGATTACGAAAATAATCCATTAGGCAGTCACAGAGGAATTTCAAAATGTGGAGCAGTTTATTTAAAAATTCCATGTTTACCTCCACACTTATCATCAAAATTGGAAAATATATTTTTATTTATCTTGTTTAATACTTTGGATCGCAAAATTTTTAAAAACTCAAAAATTTTTTCTGTAGTTTTAGATGAACTCAAACTATTAGAGAAAAAAGGCATAACAATTGACCTTTCTGGAGAACAAGTTAAGATATACTTCAAATTAGCGTTGATAACTGGTGATAACTTGGGTGTATACTCGATGTTAGGATTTACTGAAAGTTTTAATTCATCATCATTTTGTAAGTTTTGCAAAGTAAAGAAAATTGAATTCAAAAAAATTTTTCGTGAAAGTTAATGCGTTCTGAGAACTAAAATTAATTATAACGACGATCTCTTATCAAACAATACAGATTGAGGAATCAATGAACCTTGCTTGTATTTTTCACGATGTCCCTGTTTTTCACGTAACCAAAAATTTATCAGTTGACATCATGCATGATGTTTTGGAGGGTATTTATGAGTATCATTTAGGTCTCATCTTGTTAGATTTGATCAAAACAAAAGAATTATCTACTCTACAATATGCAAATATCCTTATTAAAGGTTTCGATTATGGACATAATAAAAATAAACCTCAGGAAATTTAAAAGTCAACTTTAAAAAAAAAATAATAATGTCTGTTTCAGAGATGCTGTGTTTGGTGAGACATTTTTCTTTAATATTCGGATGTTTTGTACCGCAAGATGATGCAGTATGGGAATCACTGATACATCTTAAACAACTAGTAGAGATGTTGATTTATTCTAATCATGATGCTTATTTTTCCTATGTTTTAAAGGATAAAGTAACTGAGTACTTAGAATTATTAGATTCCTCATTTCCTGATAGCTTGAAACCTAAACATCATTTATTATTATATTACGGTAGAACTTTTTCAGTTTCTGGGCCACTCGTAGACCAATGGGGTATGCGTGATGAAGGCAAAAATAGGGAAGAAAAAATTATATCCCATGCAGCTACTTGTCGTATCAACGTATGCCGTACAATAATGATTAAGAATCAGCTTAAGTTGAATTATCGTCTGTTGCCAAATAAATATACATCAACATATCATTCTGAAAATGATATCGAAGAAGTTTTAACTACTTCATTGGCCGAATTTGATTTTTACCAAAATTTGGTCTCTTCATATTTAAAATATATTCGAACTGTCAAAAAATATGTTTTGAATTAGTTCATTTTTTTCCAACTACGATGATAACGATGCCTTCAGAAGATGGGCCGGTTTTTTATCTCGTCAAAAAAATTCTATTATTGAGAGCAATAAGAGTACTGGTGGTGATGATTTAAAGTTTATTGCTCAAGTCTTTTAAAACTGTATGTTAGATTATCATAAGCAATATTATGAAATAGTTATTAATTGTCATGAATAGACTATTCTTGATCTCAATCAATGATATGGCTGTGTTAAAACGCATATTATTCGTTTAATTGATAGGAAATTATACATTGTAAAAAATTGGTTTTAAACCAATAATTGTACTTTCAAAAAATGAAAAACAAATTGTTTGTAAACTTTTCCTCATCCTTAAATAATAGTTTAATCGATATTGTTTTTTAAATCTACAATAAAAACAAAAATATAAATTTAATAAATTAGTTATAAAATTAAAATGATAACAGTCATAAAATGAACCAATAATTAAAAGAAATTTATAGCAATGAATTTTTAATAAAAAAAAAAAAAAAAAAAAAAAAATTATGTAACTAATTTTTAAAGTAAGTTTATTTTAAAATTTATAAATGCGACATTCAATTTTTACTGTGGACTAGAGTAAAAATTGTGTAAGAATCGCTCTTTTGAAAATTTACAGTAGTCTCCGGTAAATATTACCCACACAACTTTAAAAAGTATTGCTGTTACTAGTAAATGGTAAAACAGTGACTCAGCGTCCCACGATTACAGTACAGACCGGTAATTTTTCTCGTCAATTTAACATTAAATTTGAAAAAAAATTTCTTTCCGTGACTCATTATTTAAGGCGTTATATTTAGTTGATTTAACTATACAGATCCTCAAATTAACAAAGCCGTTGCCTGTTTTGATGAAACTACATTTAATTCCAAGAGCTATTCTCTGTATGCTTGAGTGAAACAAATGAATCCTTATATCAGAAAACCGGATTGTTATTTTAAGGAAACGTCATTTGAGGATACGTAGGACAGTTATTTTAACAATATTTTTTTTCCGTGCTCTATGCGCGGAAGCGCAAGAGCGTTATCTATGCGCATGAAACTGAGTAAGACCAACTGCGCTGTTAAGGCCATGAAAATTAATTGAGCAGATATTTTATAATTTCTAGAACTTTTATTAACAAATAAATTATGGTAACAAAAATAAGAAAAACAGTTGATCCTAAAGGCCATCCCTGCGACTTCCCGCTATATTTATATTTAAGCGCATATTTATTTCTAATTGCACTTATAACGTTTTTGAGCTCTTTGAACTCAAAAATATAATTTTCGTGTCATTTTGAGCTCTCTGTGCTTTTTTTCACTTTTTTTGCAATTTCTCAAAATCTATCGGTCCGAAGTGGTTCCCACCTACAGAAAATCTAAGTTTTGCAGAGCCTTTTTGAATGACACCATCTGCGATCAAATCGGTCAAGTCGTTCCGAAGTTGTGAGACGTTTACACACACACACACACACACACACACACACACACACTCGGGGCAAAAGAGATACTGCTACCGGGCGCGTCTCCCCGAGCGGATGGGAGAACGCTCGCTGTCCTTGGATGACACTTGGATAATCTCTTAGTTGATGGGGTACAGCGGATAGGAGTCAAGCAAAATAACCAAACAAAATACGCTCCCGTGGACAAAACTCCCCTTTAATGGGTTGGTCACACTAACTGACCTAACAAGACGATCGGTCCCTGCTGTAACTCACTGGAAGTGTCCGGAACCTGTATCGTAGTTTCCGACGATGCAGGCCACGGCTGATGTGAGCTTGCTCTGCCGAGGTGTAAGTTGCAGTAGTGGATCAGGAGCCAGTCACTTCGGGCCTTGATCAGGAAGTACGCAGTGAGTGTTAGAGATCGGAATCTTCACCGCCCCGAGCGAGTCTAGTCCGTCCGTGTATTCCGGGACTGGCTAAATGTCGGCTAGGCCTCAGGGAACTGGGGTAGGAGTACTATCTCCGAGGGTACACCCGCTCCTAGTTATGACAACCCGCTCCACTCCGTACGATGCGCTGGTGAATCAAAAAGTATGAGTAACTTACAGGAAACAAACAAGAGTAGAAACGGGCCTCATGCCCAACAAGCAGCGATTAACGCAAGCGCTGAAATGAAGCGGTCACAAGCGCTCGAACGCCTCAAAAAGCTGACCAGTGAGTTGAATGACTTCGTCCAATCGAAGGTCAACATCCACAAGGAGATAAAATCCAAGACGACTAGTGTAGCTAACGCCCTTCAAAGGTTTGAGAAACTGGACGAAGATTGGTGCTCATCATTGCTGCGCACTTCGCGTGCTACACAGGAGGAAACCTGCCAAGTTGACGCCATAACTGACGAAGCAATGGACACCGGAGCCGAAGGTGACGGTGAATCAATCGCAGAAGAGAAGGGTGAAACTGACAAAAGGCCTGGAAAGAGAAAGGAACGAAACTCACCAGAGCCAACCGACAAAGTAGCAAAGAAGAAGGACTTGAAAAAAAGCCCTCCTCAACGACTGGCAGAGCAGGGCAACGAACCTCAGAAGACGACGATTGACTGGGAAAAAGTACAGTCTAAGAAGGAGAAGAGAAGGCTAGCTAGAGAGCAACTCTCAAAGCAGCCGCCGAAGGAGCCCAGGCCAGAGCCTAAGCGGAAAAAACCACGAAAGTGGATTAGGCCTGACGCTCTGATCATCCGTCCGGTAGAGAAGGAGAAGTACGCTGGAATATTGCGTCGTATAAAGCAGGCCGTTCCAGACAAACAGGTCCGCACAACCGTGGAAAAGATCCACAAAACCAAAACCGGGAACATGCTGATTACGCTCTCAAAGAAGAGTATTGACAAAGGTCAAGCCTTGCAAAAGGCCATCACAGACGTTCTTCAAAAAGAAGCTGAAGTAATTTGCAAAGGACCGCAGGAGATGATTGAAATTCGAGACATTGATGATGACACGACAAAGGAGCACATTCAGACTGCCCTGAAAACGGAAACCGGAGAAACTTGCGAAATACCACTAGAAGCTATCAAGATCCGTAAGGCCTACAGAGGTACGCAAACGGCTACAGTGACGCTACCAGCGACAACTGCACAGAAGTTACTAGAAGGTAACAGCAAAGTGAGAAGTGGTTGGGCCAACTGTCGAATAAGAGCAACGAAGAGACCTGTCCAATGTTTCAAATGCTGGCACTTTGGGCACTTCGGATCCCAGTGCAAAAGCAAAGTCGATCGGTCTAGGCTTTGCATCAGGTGCGGACAAGAAGGGCACAAGATTGCTGATTGCGAAAATCCAGCTAAATGTGCATTATGCGCTGAGATTGAAAGTGTAGAGAATGTTGCCCACCATGCCGGTACCCATAAGTGCCCGGTATTTCAGAATGCACTCCAGAAGTTGATGAACAAACAAGCATGAGGATACTGCAGCTCAATCTCAACCATTGTGAGGCAGCGCATGACCTGCTCATGCAAGCCGTGCGAGAACTAGAGCTTGACCTGGTACTGATAGCAGAGCCATATAAACACCTGAGTACCCAACCCTGGGAATTTGACAGCACATCCAAAGCTGTCATCTGGTCATGTGGCAAGCTCCCTTTCCAAAATGCAGTTGACAACAGCAATGCCGGCTTTGTAGCAGTATCAGTAGAGGGCATTCGCTTCTATAGCTGTTACGCACCACCTAGCCTCTCTACTGTCGAATTCTGGATCGACTTACCGAGGACGCGAAGCATTACCATCCAGTGGCAATAGCTGGGGACTTCAACGCCTGGGCAGTAGACTGGGGAAGCAAGCATACAAACGCGCGAGGAAAGGAATTACTAGAAGCCTTTTCTACATTAGATGTAGTACTGCTCAACAGTGGTGACACACCAACCTACACCAAGGGAGACGCAAGTTCTATTGTAGATCTCACTTTCGTCAGGGGCAGCCTCACCAGAGGTAATATCAACTGGAAGGTGATGGATACCTACACAGCCAGCGACCACAACGCGATTCTCTGGGAAATATTAAACGCCCAGAGCCCGAGAAGACCTAAAGAGCAACTTAACACCATTGGTTGGAAGGTAAAAACTCTTGACCCAAGTACATTGCTGGTAGCTCTCAATAGTGACCAGATTATCGCGGGTTGCGCAGAAGAGAAGACCAAGGACCTGATGAAAAGAGTGGCCCAGGCGTGCGACGCCAGTATGTCTCGTAGACGTGGCATGAACACAAGACCTTCCGTTCACTGGTGGAACGACCACATCAGCGCCCTTCGTAAAGAGTGTCATCAAAAGAGAAGAATATCTCAGCGTGGCTACCGACGAACTAACTCTGTGGAACTGGTTGCAGAGTACAAAAAGGCCCGCCGTGAACTGAATAAAGCCATCAAAGAGAGCAAAAGAAGATGCTGGAAAGAGCTCATATACGAGGTGGATAAAGACGTGTGGGGTAGGCCTTATAAGGTGGTTATGACCCACCTGAAAAAACAACAAATGCCATCACCTACGTGTCCTCAACTCCTTCAGAAAATTATCATTGCACTGTTTCCACAGCAACGCAACTTCGATTACCACTTGGCGCCAGGCGAATTGGACGACATCCCACCTGTCACTGAAGAAGAATTGCTGGAGGCTTGTAACCGTGTAGGGAATAATAAAGCGCCGGGATTGGACGGAATCCCTAATTTCGCCTTAAAAACCATCATAAAGGCAGCTCCAACATTATTCCTAGACGCTTATAATGCATGCCTTAAGGAGGGGACTTTTCCTCGTAAGTGGAAACAGCAACGATTGGTACTATTACCTAAAGGGAAGAAGCCACCAGAAGAACCGTCATCTTAACGACCACTTTGTATGCTAGACACGGCAGGTAAGATACTTGAGCGTATAATCCACCAAAGAATAGAAGCAGTGGTCGATCCACTCCTGGCAGACAACCAGTATGGTTTTCGGAAAGGACGATCAACCCTGGACGCAATCAACCTGGTTGTTGCAACGGCCAAGGAGGCAATCGAAGGGATTAGATGGAAGGGTGGAGCGAAGACGTACTGCCTGGTGGCCACTCTGGACATTAAAAATGCTTTCAACTCCGCCAACTGGGACTGCATTATGCAAGCCTTGGAAGAGAAAAACGTACCAGGATACCTGCGTAGGATAGTGGGTAGCTACTTCACGGACAGAATCCTGAGGTACGACACGGAAAATGGTCCAAAAGAGTACGATATTACCGGAGGTGTACCCCAGGGTTCTGTTCTGGGTCCACTTCTGTGGAATGTTATGTATGATGGCCTGCTGAGACTCACTCTTCCAAGGAGTGTCAAGCTTGTTGCATATGCAGACGATGTAGCTGTCGTAATCGTTGCGAAACACCTAGATGAGATAAACCACATGTTCGGTATCACCTTTGAGAAAGTTAACCGGTGGATAGATTCAATGAATCTACAACTGGCTAAACAGAAGACTGAGGCCGTGCTTATTACCAGCAGAAAAGTGATAGAGACCATAAAACTGAAAGTCGGAGAACAAGAAATCACATCACAACCATATATCCGATATCTGGGAGTGATGCTTGATGCCCGACTCAACTTTAAGCAGCAAGTCGAAAACGTGAGTGCAAAAGCATCAGCAGTGGTAGCCAGCTTAGCACGACTGATGCCAAACGTCGGAGGCCCAAAGCAGAGCAGGAGACTACTGCTATCATCTTTAGTCACATCAGTGCTCACTTACGGAATATCTATCTGGGCAGACGCACTAGAAAAGCAAGAATCATGGAGAAGGGCTGGACCAGTCTACCGTCTGAGTGCCTTAAGAGTAGCAAGCGCCTTCCGCACAATATTTATGGAAGCAGTGTGTGTCATTTCCGGAACTTTGCCTCTCGGAATCTTAACTGAGGAAAGACGGATCCTTTACCAACGAAAGAAGTCGACCACACTAAGCGCTGAGGAGCTTGGAACAGAAGAGCGACAGAGGAGCATAAGTCGATGGCAACTACAGTGGGATGCCACAGTGAAGGGTAGGTGGACGCATCGTCTCATACCAAGGATCAACGTTTGGCTAAACCGGAGTCACGGTGAGGTCAACTATTATCTTACACAGATGTTATCGTGACACGGCTGTTTCCGGGCGTATCTCCACCGCTCCAAGCATGATAATTCCCCAGAGTGCCCATCCTGCCCAGGAGTCAATGAAGATGCAGAGCACGTTTTCTTCGAGTGCTCGCGTTGTTACCTACATCGGGATGAGCTGGAGAATATCCTGAAGAGGAAAATCTAACCAGAGATAATAGTAGCAGCAATGCTGTCATCA
Organism: Cotesia congregata; assembly: GCA_905319865.3. Lineage (NCBI taxonomy): Eukaryota > Metazoa > Arthropoda > Insecta > Hymenoptera > Braconidae > Cotesia > Cotesia congregata. Next base: position 17,111,249 of record CAJNRD030001119.1, on the reverse strand, counting down.
GAAGCTGCCTGGAACGCCACAAGCACTTTTGCTACAAAAGTGCTTACCGAGTTGCGATCCATTGAGAGGAAAAGAGCGAATGACAGAAACTAGAAGGAAGAAATAACATCTTAGCCACCAGAAGGAAGAGTAGCAGCTAATTCCTCCCCCCGCGAAGAAATGCCTTACGGCGGTACCATGGGGGATCAGAGGATAGAAGAGAAAGGGGTTTAGATTTTAGTGGGTAGGGGCGTCAGCGTCAAGTTTTAGTATGACGCTGCGTCGAGTCGCCACATATCCGGGCCAACATCTATGCCTAGAATCCGTAAAAAGGATTCCCCCCCCCCTAAAGGGGAAAAAAAAAACACACACACACACACTTACACACACACACACACACACACACACACACACACACACACACACACACACACACACACACCCCCCCTAAAGGGGAAAAAAAAAAGAAACAACACACACACTACACACACACACACACACACACACACACACACACACACACACACACACACACACACACACACAGGCGTACAGACATCATCGTAAAAATAGTCAGGAAAGCATCTTAGGGCTTCAAAACATCGAGATTTGTTGAAACCTCGATTTTTGCAAAACGGGGTAAAAACAATAACTTCCCGATTTTCCCAAAATCATTGATTTTCTTAGCAGGAAGTTGAAATTTGACATGTGGGTCATTCTATAGTGACTAGTGGGACATTTGACTGTGAAATTCCATCAATTATCACGACTTTACAAAAAAATTTTCGTTCTACGTCCTAAAGTTTATACTATTATTTTCCAGTTAGTTATGCACAAAAACGAAAAGAAAATACTTTTTTTCGGTATAAAGTTTGCTTTTGTGATAGTTATAATAATAATACTCATTTTTCAATTTATTCATAAATTTCAATTGATTTTAATATTTTTAAAAAGACCGCGCGGTGAGAGTGGGGTATTAACGTTTACACTGTGCCGCTAGATGGCACCCGAGTGATAAACAACCATTAGGTGTTATTTACAAGCCCAGAATAACTTAAAATGTCGTCATGAAAGTGCAAATACGATGCTGATGCATTTTGTTTTATATGTGGTCAATTTATTAAAGTTCGGAACGTTAAATATGAACTAAAGACATCTCACGTTCTCTGTGAAGCCTATGAAGCATGTTTTGACTGTCCTGTACGGAATCAAGATAAGCCATGGGCTCCACATGTTGCTTGTAGTTATTGTAAAAGGTGTTTGGAAGGTAAGCAATTTTTATTTAATTGAGCGATGAATCCAAAATGATAGACATATTAATTTCTATTTTTATATTTTTAGGTTGGTATCGAGGTGAGAAAAGGTCTATGAAATTTGCAATACCAAGGATTTGGCGAGAACCAAAAGACCATATTACTGACTGCTACTTTTGTATGGTGAATTCGAGTATAAGACGTAGAGGTAAAAATGCCAAACCTATTGAATATCCTGACCTCGAATCTTCTTCTGACCCAATTGCTCACGACCTGACACGACCAGTACCTGAGCCACCAAAAAAATTATCGCAGAAAAGTAGCTCATCTTTTAGTTCTTATAAAAGTAATTCCGATAAGGAGTTTTTGCCTACACCTGAACAACCAAAACACTATCTCATTACTTCAGAAGATTTTAACGATCTAATTAGAGATTTCAATTTGCCAAAAAATAAAGCAGAGCTTCTAGGCTCTCGGTTAAAACAGCGGAATTTGCTTAATGATGTTAAGATCACGGATCAGTGGACTAGGCATGAAATGTTTGCAACGTTTTTCACGAAGGAAGATGGACTTTATTTTTGTAATGACATTAAAGGTATGTTTGAAGCAATTGGCATACCCTGTGTCCCTAGCGAATGGCATTTACTCATTGACAGCTCTACAAAAAGATTAAAAGCAGTTCTATTGCACAACGAAAATAGATTTCCGTCTCTTCCAATTGCTCACTCAGTACATCTTAAAGAAAATTATGAAAGTGTCAAAATTTTGCTTGAATCTGTAAAGTATCGTGAGTATAACTGGGAGCTAATTGGAGATTTTAAAATGGTGGGATTTTTAATGGGGCTACAGGGTGGATATACAAAGTATCCGTGTTATTTGTGCTTGTGGGATAGCAGAGCGGATTCTAAACACTATATTCAACAGTCATGGCCTGTAAGAACAGAATTGTGTGTCGGAAAACAGAACGTCAAATTTGAGCCGATTGTTGAAGCGGAAAAAGTGTTAATGCCGCCTTTGCACATTAAGTTAGGGTTGATAAAACAATTTGTTAAAAAACTGGATGAAACTTCAGAAGCTTTTGGATACTTAAAAAAATTTTTTCCGAAGTTATCGGAAGCAAAGGTTAAAGCTGGGGTTTTTGTTGGTCCGCAAATAAGACAGATTTTCGCCGATGAAAAATTTCCAACGTTGCTGAATCGTACTCAAAAAGCAAGTTGGAACAGTTTTAAAGCAGTAGTTTCTGGATTTTTAGGAAATAATAAAGCTGAAAACTACGAAAAGTTGGTTAAGGATATGCTTACAAATTTTAAGGCCATGGGCTGCAGGATGTCATTAAAAGTACATATGCTGCATGCTCATTTGGATAAATTTAAAAACAATATGGGAGCCTATTCCGAACAGCAAGGAGAACGTTTCCATCAGGTCATCATGAATTTTGAACAACGCTATCAAGGCCAATACAATGAAAACATGATGAGCGACTATATTTGGGGTTTATTGAGAGAAAGTAGCTATGAACATGAAAGAAAAAGTAAAAGTGTGCACTTTTATGTTATTTTCCACTTTTCTTTAAGCTAATTTGATAGTAAAACTTAATAAAAATAATAAACATTTTTATTTCAATAGTTTTAATTTCAATCAAAAATTAAAATCCGAGATTTTCAAAAATTTCGTTCAATCAGTCTTCTAAGCACAAAAGCAAAGTTTTTCATGCCATATATTTCTTTTCCGTCTCATTACGACCTAAACTACCGAAATTTAATGCTTTGCAATCAAAGTCAAATTTCATGTTGACCCGTGTTATAAGCTATAATTATGACTGAATCTTATACTATAGTGAAATTCATTTTATAATATAGAAGAATAACTAATTAACAACATTCCCTTGTCAAAAACCTTGATTACCTTTTAAGACTCGTAATTATCATTTGACGGAGTGTGACTGGTGGGACATCGATAAATCCTTTTCTTTTACCGCGACAAACATAAAGTCCAATTTCAGTTTAAAAAAACACTTTACACGTCGAATTTCAGTTTAAAGAAACACTTTAAAAAATTTTGAACTACCCGCTGAGAAAATTGAAAATTTTCAAAAGTCGGGAAGTTATTGGTTTACCCCGTTTCGCGAAAATCGAGTTTTCATCAGATTTCGACGTTTTAAAGTCACAGAAAGCTTCCCTGACTCTTCCCGCGATGGTTACCGTGCAGCTGTATGTGTTTGTGTGTGTTTTTGTTTTTTTTTATTAAGAGGGGGGGAATCCATTTTACGGATTCTAGGTATAGCTGTTTGGCCTGGATATGTGGCGACTCGACGCAGCGTCATACTGAAACTCGACGCTAACGCCCCTACCCACTAAACCCTAAACCCCTTTCCTCTAATCCCTCATGGGAACCGCCGTTAGGCATTACTTCGTGGAGGGAGGATATAGCGACTGCTCTTCCTTCTGATAGCTAAGGTGTTATTTTACCTTTCTTCTAGTTGTTGTCATTTGCTTTTCTTCTTTCGATGGAACGCAAGTCTATGAGGACTTCTGTTGCAAACGTGTTTGTGGCGTTCCAGGCTGCCTCTGATGACAGCATTGCTTCTACTATTGTCTCTGGTTGGATTTCCTTCTTCAGGATCATCTCCAGCTCATCTTGCTGTGGATTAAATCGTGGGCACTCAAAGAAAACGTGCTCCGCGTCTCCATTGATTTCTGGGCAGGACGGGCACTCCGGTGAATCATCATGCTTGAAGCGGTGAAAATACTTCCGAAAACATCCATGTCCTGACAACATCTGCGTCAGATGGTAATTGACCTCGCCATGACTCTGGTTTAGCCAAACGTCGATGTTCGGTATGAGACGGTGTGTCTCATCTGTGTCCATCTTCCTGTTGTCGCGGCGTCCCACTGCGATTGCCATCGTGCGATGCTGTTCTGCCGTTCTTCAGCTCTGAATTCCTCGGCACTTAGTGTAGAGAATTCTTTCGTTGGTAAAGGTTCCGTCTTTCCTCAGCTAGGACTCTGAGCGGCAAAGTTTCGGAAATGACACACACTTCTACTGCTGATATCGTGCGAAATGCACTGGCTAGTCTTACAGCGCTCAGTAGATATACTGGTCCAGCTTTTCTCCATGATTCTTGCAACTCTAGTGCGTCAGCCCAAATGGATATTCCATATGTGAGCACCGATGTGACAACTGATGATAGTAGTAGTCTCCTGCTCTGCTTTGGGCCTCCGACGCTCGGCATCAATCGTGCGAGACTAGCTTTTACTACTGATGCTTTGGCACTGACGTGTTCTACCTGCTGCTTGAAGTTGAGTCGGGCATCAAGCATCACTCCCAAATATCGGATATAAGGTTGTGATTTGATTCTTGGTGTCCTACTTTCAGGTTGATTGTTTCTACTACTTTTCTGCTGGATATAAGCACTGCCTCAGTTTTGTGTGTAGCCAGATGCAGGTTTACCGTATTCATCCACCAATGGACACGCTCGAAAGTGATGTCGAACATTTTGTTAATCTCGTCAAAATGTTTAGCGACGATTACTACGGTTACGTCGTCTGCATACGCTACGAGTTTTACACTTTTTGGCAATTTCAATCTCAATAGGCCATCGTACATGATATTCCACAGCAGTGGACCCAGTACAGAGCCCTGGTGTACACCTCCGGTAATATCGTGCTCTTTTGGACCATTCTTCGTGTAGTATTTAAGAACTCTTTCGGTGAAGTAGCTGGCCACTATCCTACACAGGTATTCTGGAACGTTTTGCTCTCGAAGAGCTTGTATGATGCAATTCCAGTTGACGGAATTGGAGGCGTTTTTGATGTCTAATGCCGCCACCAGGCAATACTTCATTGTGCCACGCTTCCATCTGGTTCCTGCGATCGCTTCTTTAGCTGTGCTAGCATCCAGATTGATCGCGTCCAGGGTTGATCGTCCTTTCCGGAATCCATACTGTTTGTTTGCCAGGAGTCGGTCGATTACTGCATCTATTCGTTGATGAATTATGCGCTCAAATATCTTACCCGCCGTATCTAGCATGCAAAGTGGTCGGTAAGATGACGGTTCTTCTGGTGGTTTCTTCCCTTTAGGTAACAGTACCAGTGGTTGCTGTTTCCACATACTCGGAAAAGTCCCCTCCTTGAGGCATGCATTATAAGCGTCTAAGAATAATGTTGGAGCTGCCTTTATGATGGTTTTCAACGCTAAATTAGGGATTCCGTCGAATCCCGGCGCTTTATTATTCCCTACACGGTTACAAGCCTCCAGCAGTTCTTCTTCAGTGACAGGTGGGATGTCGTCCAATTCGCCTGGCGCCAACTGGTAATCGAAGTTGCGTTGCTGTGGAAACAGTGCAGTGACGATTTTCTGAAGAAGTTGGGGACACGTAGGTGATGGCATTTATTATTTTTTCAGGTGGGTAAGCACCTTGTAAGGCTTACCCCACACGTCTTTATCCACCTCGTATATAAGCTCTTTCCAGCATCTTCTTTTGCTCTCTTTGATGACTTTATTCAGCTTACGACGCGCCTTTTTGTACTCTGCGTTCAGCTCCACCGAGTTGGGCCGTTGATAGCCGCGCTGAGAGATTTTTCTTTTCTTATAACACTCTTTACGGAGGACGCTGATGTGGTCGTTTCACCACTGCACCGAAGGTCTCGAATTTATGCCACGTTTACGAGGCATACTGGCATCACGAACATGTGTTACTCTCCTCATCAGGTCCTTAGTCCGTTCTTCTGCACATCCAGTGTTGATCGGATCCCTATCGAGGGCAATTAGGAATGATTCTGGGTCAAAAGATTTCACCTTCCAACCAACGATGTTAGACTGCTTGATTGGTCTCTTGAGGTTCTGGTCACTTAATATTTCCCAGAATATCGCATGATGGTTGCTGGCAGTGTAGATGTCCAACACTTTCCAGTTGTAGTCGCCTCTAGCAAAGCTATTATTGACAAAAGTGAGGTCTACAATTGAGCGTGCATTACCTTTGGTCTACGTCGGCGTATCACCGCTGTTGAGCGAAACTACATTTAGTGTAGTAAAGCCCTTTAGTAGTGCTTTCCCTCGTGCGTTGGTATGTTTGCTACCCCAGTCCACTGCCCAGGAATTGAAGTCTCCGGCTATCGCTACTGGATGCTTCGCATCTTCGGTTAGTCGATCCAGGAAATCAGTGAAGTCAAATGGAGATGTTAAGTGTTGCGTAGCAGCTATAGAAGCGGATACCCTCTGCTGATACTGTTAGAAAGCCGGCATTGCTGTTGTTGACTGCATTTTTGAAAGGGAGTTTGCCACATGACCAGATGACAGCTTTGGATGTGCTGTCAGATTCCCAGGGTTGGGTACTCAGGTGTTATTATGGCTCTGTTATCAGTACCAAGTCAAGCTCTAATTCTCGCACGGATTGCATGAGCAGGTCATGCGCTGCCTCACAATGGTTGAGATTGAGCTGCAGTATCCTCATGTTTGTTTGTTCGTCAACTTCTGGAACGCCTCCTGAAATACCGGGTATCTGTGGGTGCCGGTATGGTGAGCTACATCCTTTGCTCCTTGCTGCTCAGCACATATTGCACACTTGGCAGAATTTTTACAGTCAGCGATACGGTGCTCTTCTTGTCCACATCTGATGCAGTGTTTAGACCGGTCTACTTGGCTTTTACATTGGGGCCCAACATGTCCAAAGTGCCAGCATTTAAAGCATTGGACTAGCCTTCTAGTTGCTCTTATTCGGCAATTGGCCCAGCCAATCCTTATTTTGCCGCTTCCTTCCAGTATCCTCCGTACTGAAGCTGCTGGTAGTGTTACGACGGTGGTCTGGGGTACCTCTGTAGGACTTACGAATCTTAATTGTATCTAGTGGTATCTCGCAGGACTCTTCAGTCACCGTTCGCAAGGCGGTTTGAATTTCCTCCTTCGTTGTGGTATCGTCAAAGTCTCGGATTTCAACGTCTTCCTGTGGCCCTTTACAGATTACTTGAGCGTCTTCTTTGAGAATATCCGCAATGGTCTTCTGCAAAGCTTGGCCTTTGTCGGTGCTCTTCCTAGAGAGGGTAATCAGCATGTTTCCGGCCCTGGTTCAATGCATCTTGTTTACCGTGTACGGATCTGTTCATCAGGGATTTTTTGCTTTATTCGCCGCAAAATCTCAGCGTACTTTGCAGGCTTAGCTGGGTGGATGATCAGTGCGTCTTGCCTGATCCGTTTGTGTGGTTTTTTCCGCTTAGGCTCTAGCTGCAGTTTTTCCGGCAATTGCTTTGGAAGTTGCTTTTTGCCTTGCTTCCTTTTTTCGTTCTTGGATTGGACCTTCTGCCACTCAGACACCTCCTTGTTATCGGCGTTCTGTGCCGCTATGTTTTTTGGAGGGCTTGGTTTCAAGTCCTTCTTCTTCGTTGTTTGATCTTCTCTTGGATCAGGAGTTCGTTCATTCCGTTTACTGGGTCCCGATTCACCTCCGTCTTCACAGACTGACTCGATATCACCTTCGCCACCTGTGTCCATCTCTTCGACAAACGTGTCAGCTTTTGCAGGTGAAACCGCTGTCGCACTCGTCTTCTCCACAACATTACCGTGTTGCTGTTGGATCTCCTGCTATTCTTTGTCCAGTTTTTTGAACCTCCTCAGGGCACTGCGGATGTTCGTCGACTTCGACTTGATCTGCTTGTGGACATTTTGCTTGGTTTGGAGAAAGTCCTGCAGTCTACTGACTAGCTTCTCCAGATGTACCAGAGCATCTGTCCTTTTTATCTTTGCACTAAGTAGCAGTGCGTCTTGCTAGGCATGAGCCCCGTTTCCACTCTTGTTCGTTTCCTGTGAATTAGTTATACTTTTTGATTAACCAGCGCATCGTACGGAGTGGAACCCGTTGTCATAACTAGAAACGGGTGTACTCTCGGAGATAGTACTCCTACCCCAGTTCCCTGAGGCCTAGTCGACACTTAGCCCGTCCCGGAATACACGGACGGACTAGACTTGCTCGGAGCGGTGAAGATTCCGATCTGTATCACTCACTGCGTACTTCCTGATCAAGGCCCAAAGTGGCTGGCTCCTAATCCACTGCTGCAACTTACACCTCAGCAGAGCAAGCTCACATCAGCCGTGGCCTGCATCGTCGGAAACTACGATACAGGTTCCGGTCACTCACAGTGAGTTACAGCAGGGAACAATCGTCTTGCTAGGTCAGTTAGTTTGACCAACCCATTAAAGGGGAGTTTTGTCCACGGGAGCTTATGTTATTTGACTCCTACCCTCTGTACCTCATTAACTAAGAGACCTAGTGTCGTCCAAGGACAGCGAGTGTCAACCCATCCGCTACGGAGAGACGCGCCTGGTAGCAGGTTCTCCTCTGCCGCAGGTGTGTGTATGTGTGTGTGTGTGTGTGTGTGTTGTTTTTTTTTTTTTTTTTTTTTTTCCTTTAGGGGGGGAATCCTTTTTACGGATTCTAGGCATAGTTGTTGGCCTGGATATGTAGCGACTCGACGCAGCGTTATACTAAAACTCGACGATGACGCCCCTACCCACTAAACCCTAAACCCCTTTCTCTTCTATCCTCTGATCCCCCATGGTACCGCCGTAAGGCATTTCTTCGCGGAGGGAGGAATTAGCTGCCGCTCTTCCTTCTGGTGGCTAAGATGTTATCTTCCTTCTAGATTCTGTCTTTTGCTCTTTTTCTCTCGATGGAACGCAGCTCTGTAAGCACTTCTGTGGCGAAAGTGTTCGTTGCATTCCAGGCAGCTTCTGGAGACAGCATTGCTTCTACGATTGTCTCTGGTTGAATTGTCTTCTTCAGGATCTTCTCCAGCTCCTCACGTTGTTGATTGAAACGCGAGCACTCGAAAAAAACGTGCTCTGCATCTTCAGTGGCTCCAGGGCAGGACGGGCACTCCGGAGAGTCATCATGCCTAAAACGGTGAAGATAAGCCCGAAAGCAGCCATGTCCTGAAAACATCTGTGTTAGGTAGTAGTTGACCTCACCGTGATTCCGATTCAGCCAAATGTCGATCTTTGGTATGAGACGATGCGTCCATCTACCCTTCTCTGCGGCATCCCACTGAGATTGCCATCGTGCGATGCTGTGCTGTCATTGTTCCGTTCTGAGTTCTTCTGCGCTCAGTGTTGTTGACCTATTTCGTGGTAAAGGTTCCTTCTTTCTTCAGCTAGGACTCTGAGAGGTAGAGTTCCAGAAATGACGCACACTGCTTCCTCAGATATTGTGCGGAAGGCGCAAGCTACTCTTAGGGCGTTCAGACGATATACTGGTCCAGCCTTTCTCCATGCTTCTTGTAATTCTAGCGCATCGGCCCAAATAGATATTCCGTAAGTGAGCACCGATGTGACTACTGATGACAGTAATAGCCTCCTGCTCTGCTTTGGGCCTCCGACGTTAGGCATCAATCGTGCGAGGCTTGCCCTTACTACTGACGCTTTGGCACTGACGTGTTCCACTTGCTGTTTAAAGTTGAGACGGGCATCAAGCATCACTCACAAATATCGGATATAAGGTTGTGATGTGATTTCTTGTTCGCCGACTTTCAGCTTAATGGTCTCTACCACTTTTCTGCTAGTAATAAGCACTGCCTCAGTCTTATGGTGCGCCAGTTGCAGGTTCACTGCGTCCATCCACCGGTTGACGTGCTCGAAAGTGAGATCGAACATATGTTTTATCTCGTCAACGTGTTTAGCAACGATCACTACGGCTACGTCATCTGTATATGCTACGAGTTTGACGTTTCTTGGCAGAGTTAGTCTTAATAGACCGTCATACATAATATTCCACCAGAGCGGGGCTAGAACTGAGCCTTCTGGCACACCTCCAGTGATATCATACTCCCTCGGACCGTTCTTCGTGTCATACTTCAGGACCCTGTTTTCAAAGTAGTTTGCTACGATCTTAAGAAGGTATTCTGGTACATTCTTCTCTTGGAGGGCCTGCATGATGCATTCCCAACTGGCAGAGTTGAAGGCGTTTCTGATGTCTAGGGTCGCCACCAGGCAATACTTCTTCGTTCCACCTTTCCATCTGGTTCCTGCGATTGCTTCCTTGGCCGTATCAACAACCAGTTTGATTGCGTCCAGGGTTGATCGTCCTTTCCGGAATCCATACTGATTGTCTGCCAGGAGTAGGTCGACTGCTATACTGCTTCAATTCTCTGGTGAATTATACGTTCAAATATCTTACCCGCTGTATCTAGCATGCAGAGTGGGCGGTAAGATGACGGTTCATCCGGTGGTTTCTTCCCTTTAGGTAACAGTACCAATCGTTTCTGTTTCCACTTATGCGGGAAAGTCCCCTCCTTAATGCAGGCATTATAAACGTCTTGGAATAATGCTGGAGCTGCCTTTATGATGGTTTTCAACGCTATATTAGGGATTCCGTCCAATCCCGGCGCTTTATTATTCCCTACACAGTTACTTGGTTTTCTTGTGTTCCGGTCATGTGATATTTCCCCGAGAATTGCTTTGTGGTCACTGGCTGTGTAGGTATCCATCACCTTTCAGTCGTATTTCCCACTGGTGAGACTGCTGCTGACGAAAGTGAGATCTACGATAGAGCTTGCTTCTCCTTTAGTATAGGTTGGCGTATCACCACTGTTGAGCTGGACTACATCTAGTGTAGAGAAAGCTTCCAGAAGTGCTTTTTCTCGCGCATTTGTCTGCTTGCTGCCCCAGTCTACTGCCCAGGAGTTGAAGTCACCGGCAATCGCGACCGGATGATGCTACTTGGCGTCCTCGGTCAGTTTGTCCAAGAATTCATTGAATTCAGCAGTGGATAGGCTAGGTGGTGCATAACAGCTGTAGTTACGGATGCCGTTAACTGTTGCTCCTACAAAGCCGGCATTATCATTGTTAACTACACTCTGGAAGGGATGCTTACCACAAGACCAGATGACAGCCAGATGATCAGAAGACAGCCTTGGGGGTGCTGTCACTTTCCCAAGGCTGGGTATTCAGGTGTCTGTATGGCTCTGCTATCATTACTAAGTCTAACTCCAGTTCACTTGCTGTTTGCATAAGCAGATCATGTACAGCTTCGCAATGGTTTAGGTTTAGCTGCAATATCTTCATGTCTGTTTATTTGTTATCTTCTGGAGTGCCTCTTGAAATACTGGGCACCTGGATGCGCCGGCATGATGCGCACTTTGGTCGGCGCATAATATACATTTCGCTGGGTTTTCGCATTCAGCGATCTTGTGACCCTCTTGTCCACACCTAATACATAGCTTAGACCGATCCACATTGCTCTTGCACTGGGATCCAAGGTGTCCAAAGTGCCAGCACTTGAAACATTGGATTGGTCTCCTCGTAGCTCTGATTCGACAGTTGGCCCAGCCGATCCGGACTTTACCGCTTCCTGTCAAAATCTTCCGCGCTGCAGCTGCTGGTTGTGTCACAACAGCTGTCTGAGTACCTCTGTAGGCCTTATGGATCTTAATTGTCCCTAGTGGTATCTCGCAGGTTTCTCCGTTTTCTGTTTTCAAGGCAGCCTGAATATTCTCCTTGGTTGTGGTACCGTCAAGATCTCGGATTTCGACGTCTTCCTGTGGTCCTTTGCAGATTACCTTTGCATCTTTCTGAAGGATGCCCGCGATAGTCTTCTGTAAGGCTTGCCTCGGTCAGTGCTCTTCCTCAAAAGCGTAATCAGCAAGCTCCCGGTCCTAGTTCTTTGGATCTTATCCACTGTAGTACGGACCTGTTCGTCAGGGACGTCCTGCTTTATTCGCTTTAAAATCTCAGCATACTTTGCCGTCTCTGCGCGGCGGATGATGAGTGCGTCCGGCCTGATCCGTTTGCGCGGTTTTTTCCGCTTAGGCTTGGGCCTGGGCTCCTTCGGCGGTTGCTTCTGGAGCTTTTCTTCTGCTTGTTCTCTCTTGGACTTCCTTGACTGAACTTTTTGCCATTCATTCGCCTCCTTTTTTCCGCCGTTCTGTATTACCGTGTTTTTTGGAGGACTTGGTTTAATGTCCTTCTTCTTAGTACGGCTGGTAATTGAGTCTGGGGAATTTCGTTCCTTCCTTTTCCCAGGCCTGATATCAGTTCCAGTTTCCCCTCCGTCTTCGACAACTGACTCGACGTCACCCTCGCCACCTGTGTCCATCTCTTCGACCAACGTGTCAGCTTTTGCAGGTGAAATCGCTGTCACACTCGTCCTTATCAAGATATTACCGTGTTGTTGTTGGATCTCCTGCCTTTCTTGGTCGAGTATTTTGAACCGTCTCAGGGCACTGCAGATGTTCGTCGACTTCGACTTGATCTCCTTGTGGACATTTTGCTTGGTTTGGAGAAAGTCCTGCAGTCCGCTGACTAGCTTCTCCAGATGTGACCGCGCATCTGTCCTCTTCATCTTTGCACTAAGTATCAGTGCGTCTTGCTGGGCATGAGGCCCGTTTCCACTCTTGTTTGTTTCCTGATCAGTGACAGAAGCAAGAGGTCCTCTACTTTTTGAAGGAACGTTGCTCAGCTGTCCGTTCTTCTCCGTCTGGGCTGTTTGCATTCTCCCTGTAGCATTACCAGACAGCAGAGCCATGGGGTCCACCCTGCTGTCGTAACGGTCGCTTGATAACGACGAGTTCAGGCCCGTTTGCACGCCTTCCCTCGCCGGCACTGAGGTATCCATCCTCTGTACTGTAGACAATGTATTAATGTTCTGTAACATTTCCATATTGTTGTTGGTGTTGTTCATTTAGCACTACCCGGAGAGCAGGTGTAGGGTGTTAAAGCAGCAGCTACGGACGCGAACAACGTTACCCTCGTCTTGTTAGGTCAGTTAGTGTGACCAACCCATAAAAGGGGAGTTTTGTCCACGGGAGCGTATTTTGTTTGGTTATTTTGCTTGGCTCCTACTCGCTGTACCTCATCCACTAAGAGATTATCCAAGTGTCATCTAAGGACAGCGAGTGTCAACCCATCCGCTACGGGGAGATGCGCCTGGTAGCAGTTTCTCCTCTGCTGCAGGTGTGTGTGTGTGTGTGTTTGAGTGTGTGTGTGTGTGTGTGTGTGTGTGTGTGTGTGTGTGTGTGTGTGTGTCTGTGTGTGTGTGTGTCTGTGTGTGTGTGTGTGTATGTGAACTTCTTGTACCTTTTGAACGGCTAGATCGATTTTATCGCAGTTGCTGTCATTCTAAAAGGCTTCGCCGAACTTAGTTTTCCTGTTAGTTGGAACCAATTCAGGTAGGTAGATTTCGAGAAATTGAAAAAAAAAGTTTTTCTTTTCAGTTTTTCAAAGTATCTCCGAATTGGCTTAACTGATCGATCTTAAAAACTACTCAGCTCTTAACCTTGAAAACCCGCATCGATAAGCCACCAAGTGCGTCAGATTCGGTTGATGCGTTCGTGAGATATCGTTGTCGAAAAAAATTGAAAAAGTATTTTTTTGTAATAACTCCGAAATTTTTTATCAGATCAATTTTTTGTTCCAAATTATTGATAGAACTTAAAAAACTACATCGATCGCCGCCAATAGCGTGAAAATCGGTTGATTCATTCAAAAGTTATAGCAGTTTGAAAATTAAAATAATTGTGTTTCATTGAACTGTGATAAGACTTTTGAGCTCGAAGTGCTCAAAAGCATAGGAAAGTTATCTCTGTGAACTCGGAAAGCTTAAAATAACTCATAAATTGTATTTTTGAGCTCAAAGAGCTCAAAAGCGTGATAAGTTCAATTTTAAGCGCCTAGGTATGGAATTAGCGGGATGTTGCACAGTTGTCCTCGAGGGTCAACCGTTTTCCTAATTTTTTTTTAACTTCCCGCTAAGAAAATCGAAGATTTTCAAAAATCGGGTAGTTATTGTTTTTACCCCGTTTTACGAAAATCGAGTTTTCATCGAATCTCGACGTTTCGAGGTCCTAGGAAGCATACCTGACTATTCCTGCAATGGTGTCTGTATGTGTGTGTGCGTGTGTGCGTGTGTGCGTGTGCGCGCGTGTGTGTGTGTGTGTGTGTGTGTGTGTGTGTGTGTGTGTGTGTGTGTGTGTGTGTGCTCGAAGAGCTCAAAAGCATACAAAAGTTATTTTTTTCCGCTCGAAGAGCTCAAAATAACACACAAATTGTATTTAAGAGCTCAAATACGTCATGTGCAATTTCAAGCGTTTAGATATAGAATTGGCGGGAAGTTGCAGAAATGGCCTTCAGGGTCAACCGTTTGACAACCGTAATGAATACGGAAGAACGTAAATCAGCTTCAGTTTCTTTTCATAAATAATTAGTGCTGTTGTGTGTTGCGATGTTATAGATAGTTAATTATGTACCTGCAATCTACTTTTGTAGTACAAAGCACTTGCCTGCAGTACAGGACATAATTTTACGACCTGAACATCTATAGTAAAACAATAGATTTTATTGTCTTCTGCGCTTTTTTTATCTTTTTGTTTTTCTTCGTGTGCTAAATTTTTCTTAGCAACATGATTATCATACAACTCTCGTGTAACCTGGCCAGTTTTATACGAATAACAAGCATCACATTGATCTTTTCAAGGTTTAAAAAATGCTTAATTAGCTTCATCGATTATTTCAGTTAACAACGTTATTTGTTGCCGTAAGATGGACGGCGGAGTTCATGAAATCGTCCACCTTTACAAGCATGTGATTGTTGTGCAAACATGCTTGTAAATCTACGTCTGTAGTACGTTTCTGTTCATCAGAAGCTGTACTTTCAGAAAATCAAGAGGATACAAAATGTGTATTTAGTATAGAACTAGTTATTTAACAAATAAGATGTTTATTTGTTGCCGTAAGATAGACGGCGGAGTTCATGAAATCGTCCACCTTTACAAGCATGTAATTAGTGTGCAAACATGCTTGTAAATCTACGTCTGTAGTACGTTTCTGTTCATCAGAAACTGTACTTTCAGAAAATCAAGAGGATACAAAAAATGTGTATTTAGTATAGAAATAGTTATTTCACAAATAAGATGCTTCATCGATTATTTCAGTTAAAGACCTTGATAGTGGAGTCTCCACATTATCATTTGAATTAATCTTGACTTAAAATCATACTGTAAATATGATTTACTAGTTTTTTGTCTACAATAGTAACTTTCATGTTTTGGGAGATCATCTCAAAATTTCTTTACGTGCTTTTTTTGGTTTGGTCAAAGCATTCTCTGTTTTTTGATTAAATTTTTTTTCCAAGATTGTGTAGGGATGAACACTTTTCGTTGCGCATAATTTGACGAATTATTATCACTACTGACAGTCTCATCAATTTCATTATTTACAACACTATTTATTAAATCAAAAATAAACTCTTTCTTTTTAGCATTCTCTATTTGTGTAAACAAATGTGAATTTGTTAAGTGGTGTGTCGGTGTAATACAGACAAATTTTTTCATTCGCAATCAAATTCTGAATTTTTAATATCAAATGTTTGTTGATCAGAAATTTTTGATAAGTAGTTGATGGGAAAAATGAACAAAATACATCATCAAGGTCATCCTCTACCTCAAGCACATAATCAACATTGACCACTCGAATATCTGTTATCTTATCATTTTTATCAGTGTCGAGTTCATGCATATATTTGAATAGTGAAGGCTTCTCTAATTAAATCATTTTAAGATTTAACGGGATGCCGGCAGCAGATTTGAGCTCCAGGACGCAGATAGTAGATTTTAAGACCAGGCAGAGGTTGGTTTTGTCTCGGATTTGAACCCATCTTTCAACGAGTATCGCCACCCACGATTTGCTCTAGACCACATTCTTTCCGCGAATAAAATCAATTTAGCTATTTGTAGCTTTGAAAGCTATCGGCATGGTACGCCCTAAATTCTAAAGCTACAGGCATCGGGAGCAGCATCGACTCTTATAAGCTACGGCTTCGAGTTGGTTACACTCCGGGTGTAACGAGTGTGTTTTTTCGACCCAGTTCGAGTTAAATAATAAATTAAAAACTTAAATAAATTATTTTCTAATGTAAACATTTATTTAAGTCATTCTATGTTAAATCGACAAATAGTTGGAATCGACTCCTTTCGATTTGGACAAATTTTGGTCACAAGTTCTCTCTTATCATATAACGAAGTTCTGCAAAAAAAAAAAAAAAAATTTTTTCAACGGACACGCAAATTCAAAATTTCGCAATTTTTCAATTTTGTTTTTGTAATATCTCGAAAGTTAATAAAGATACAGGAATGGTCTTTTGTTTGTTTGGAATAAAACACTTAGGGCTATTGAAAAAAAAAATATTTTGGAAAAAAATTCTGAAAAATGCCAAATTTTGAATTTTTGAAAATCGTTAAAAATGACGATCGAAGTTCAAATTTTAGCTCAATTTTCTTTGTTAAATACCTTGTACTGATCTTAACAGATCCTGAACTTTTAAAAAGGGTGTTTTTTTTCAAAAATATGAATTTTTGAATTTCCAAAAAAAATTTTTTTCTGTTTTTTACAACTTTTAATTAAGGTAAAGTTATGCAGATACATAGTATTGTAATTTTGATTATTAAAAATTAAATTCATGACGTGGAAATATTAAATAATAAATTAATTTCAACTTTTTTTTTATTTTTTTTAAATTATTTGAAATTATTAAATAATTATAGCATAAATACAGTTAGCGATTATCACTTAATTTCTAATCAGATTTTTACATGTTCTCTGCTGATGATATTTGCATCAGGTGGTTAATTGGTGTTTACGTAATATGAGCCAATTGGCCACGTTGCAATATATTATAAGTCGTAATAGTATATATAATTAAACTTCAACGGTTTGGATTTTATAACTGAGTTAATTTTTCAAAATACATTGAATTTGTAATGAAACATACTAACGAATCATTTCCCGATTTTTTTAAAATCATTCATTTTCACAGCGTAAAGTTGAAAATTACCAGTGTATAGATGACTCGTTTAACGACATATTTTCTTAAATATTTTTACTAGTCGATTATGAAAGAGGCTTAATACCGTACGTAAATTACTAGTAACATAATCAGTGGACCCAGATCGTAAGTAAAAAGTTCCCCTTCCCTAAGTAAAATTATACGGTGCATAATGCTGGGTGGGGGTATTTTTTACCCACGATCTGGCTCCACTGAACGTAATTTATTTTTACTGTGATTGACGCAAATATACTAATTCGTTTATTCGAATCGAATAAATATAAAAAATAATTCATTTATAGGTTTGATTGTTGTAGGCTCTACAATTCCAAATCAAAAGAGAACAATCATGTTACATTAAATTCAATGCTACCATCGAGCAACGAAACATCGTTCGATGATGAAGAGCAAATTACTAACCACAATTCAAGCTCGATAGAAAATGACAATAATAAGCAACATCTGGTGGAAAGATTAATTGATATCCAGTTTCAACTGCAAGTTCTAGAGCAACAAAAAAAATCATGTTGGATTAGACGAACTTTCATGTACCCTTTTGCAATGTTGTTTTTATTCTTGCTTTCCACGACTACTGCATTACTTGCTTTCCAAAATACAATGGAATTGTTAATTGGAATTAAAGCTTTACCGCTGATTACCAAGGTTAGTGCTATTGATGTTTATAACCAATTTTGAATTGATTTGTTATAGTCTACTGAAATTACTTACTCTTAAGCGTTGTTCGCAGAAATTTTCCTATTGCATGCCTTAAGCATGAGCGTAGGTATGCTCTACTTTCGCCTAAAAATCAAGATCCCGTGTTACGTCACAATAATTTGTATTTGACAGAGATAATATTCATACAAATACTACAGAAAGTACACTGTCAGATAAAGAAAAAAATCTGGAAAACGGTTGACCCTAAAGGCCATCCCTGCAACTTCCCGCCAATTCCACACCTAAATGCTTGAAATTGCACTTATGACGTTTCTGAGCTCTTTGAGCTCAAAAATACAATTTGTGTGTTATTTTGAGCTCTCCGAGCTCAAAGAATTACCTCTTGTATGCTTTAGTGCTCTTCGAGCTCAAAAGCCTGATAGAAGTTTAATACAACAGTATTTTTTGAATTTTAAACTACAATCATTTCTAAATAAATGAATCGATTTTCACGCGGTTGTCAGTAATCTACGCACTTTTTCAGAATCTATGATAGACTATTGAACACAAACTGATCGAACCGAAAATCTTAGAGAAATTTGAAAAATTCACACGTTTGTGGTGGCGAACGACGTGATTTTTTGGGCTCTAATAATTATTTTATTTCCTCGATAACGATCCGAAAAGAAATGTCGAAGTTATGTGAAAAAAACACTTCTTTCGAAATTTTTCGTTTTTGATAACTCTCGAACGAATCTACCGATTTTGACCGGTCCAACGGCGATCGACGTGGTTTTTCAAGGTCAAGAGCTGATTAGTTTTTAGAATCAATCGGTAAAGCCGTTTAAAAGTTATTCCAAAAAAACGATTTTTTGAAAATTTTGTTTTCGAGATTTCTAAAAATCTGGGGAACCGAATAGATTCAAATTTTCATGAAATTCAATAGCCATGATACTGTTTGGATCGCCACTGATTTCGATCCGATCGGCCAAGCCGTTCAAAAGTAATAAGAGGTTAACATACATACATACACACACACACACACATACATGCATAAATACATACAGCCGCACGGACACCATCGCGGCAATCGTTAGGGAAGCTTCCTAGGACCTCAAAACGTCGAGATCTGATGAAAACTCGATTTTCAAAAAACGGGGTGAAAACAATAACTTCCCGATTTTTGAAAATTTTTAATTTTCTTAGCGGGAAGTTAATAATCACTGATCAGTTAAAAATTTTTTTTCGATTTTTTCCGATAACTATTTTTACATAGAAAAAAGGTTTTTAAGCGCTCGTAGTGTACATTTTTGCAAATTACTGTCTGGGTAAACACTATAACTTTAATATAAATCCAATTTTACATTCTTTTTCACTTCCCACTAAGAAAATTGACGATTTTCAAAAATCGGGAAGTTATTGGTTTCACCCCGTTTGGTAAAAATCGAGTTTTCATCAGATCGCGACGTTTTAAGGTCATAGGAAGCTTCCCTGACTACCCCTGAATGGAATTCGACTTCAAGTTTGCGGCGGTAAAAAAAAAGGATTTATAGATGTCCCACCAGTCACACTCCGTCGAATAATAATTACGGAAATCTTAAAAAGTAATCGAGGTATTTGACAAGGGGATGTTGTTAATTAGTCAATCTTCTATATTATAAGATAAATTTTACTATAGTATAAGATTCAGTCTCATAATTATAGCTTATAATTAATGGAATTTCAGAGTCAAATGTCCCACCAGTCACCATAGAATGCCCTTAATGTAAATTTTTAACTTTCCGCTAAGAAATTCGATGATTTTCGGAAAATCGGAAAGTTATAGTTTTTACCCCGTTTTGCAATAATCGACGTTTTAACAGATTTCGATGTTTTGAAGCCCTAAAATGCTTTCCTGACTATTTTTACGATGATGTCCGTACGCCTGTGGTTTTTTTTTTTTTTTTTTTTTTTTTCTTCTCTCACCTTTCCCTATAGATGTTACCGAGATAACTGGAACGGGACCGCGTTAGCATTACTTCAATCCAGTCCATGTTGTGTCTCATGACACCTACTTCTTGGTACTACTGGTTTCTAATCCCTTTCTGCGATTTTTTCTTTCAAAAGGCGCTGCGCGTAGGCTGCGACAGCTGACCAGTTTTCTTCTTTTTTTATCATGCATGTTACCAAGCTCTCAGGGGGGGAGCGTGGTGCATATTGTTTCTTCGGTGCTGGTTCTGTCGTCCTTCCACCGATCACACTCGAAAAACGTGTGTTCGGCGTTGTCAATTTTGTCTGGGCGATATTTGCACGTTGGTGTGATGTGCGAACCCATCTTAAAAAGATAAGCATTGAACTGCCCGTGTCCCGTCAATAGCTGGGTCAGGAAGAAGTCCGTATCCCCGTGCTACCGAGAAAGCCAGACGTTGATGTTTGGGATCAGGCGCGCCGTCCATTTGCCCTTCTCTCCCGATGTCCATCGGTCCTACCACTCTTGCTGCGTTTCCGCCTTTATCTTTGTTCTTGCGTCCTTCATGTTTTCGTCACTGATTTTTGCGTCAGAGAGTTTTGCTCTTTCGAACGGTAATAGGTCGATGGGCGCGGCTCCTGCAATGACCAATACAGCCGCTTCGGAAACTGTGCGATAGGCGCAGGCAACCCTGAGAGCGCCTCGCCGCTGTACTGCTGCTATCTTTCGCCCGTAGATCTTCTGCTTTAATATGTCTGCCCATATCTCTGCTCCATAAAGCAGTACCGAGTGGACTGCTTCTAGAAGAACTCTTCTCTTTTTTGTTCTTGATCCCATGGTGTTGGTCATAGTTCGTACTAAGCTAGACACAGTCTTGTTAGCTTTCTTGCATGCACTGTCGAGGTGTTCACGGAAAGATAGTTTCTCGTCTATCATTACACCCAGATAGCGCAGGGTCCTTGTTGACGTTAGTGTTGTTCCTCCTATGTCCACAGCGAATGGTTTTGGGAACCATTTTTGGCGAGTCAGAACGACCATCTCGGTTTTGTGCTTGGCGAGTTTTAGGTGGTGTTTATAGAGCCAAGTCTCGACAGCGTCAATGGTTTCCCGAACTAGTAGTTCGGCCTCCTCTACGCTGTCTACTATTATCGTGGCCGCGACATCGTGTGCAGAGCCCGTTAGCTCCACTTGCTTTGGCAACGGGATTTCAAAAAGCTCGTCGTAGTCCGCGTTCTATAGATCGGGCCCCATTATTGAGCCTTGCGGCCCGCCATCCGTTATGGCGTATTCTTGTGGGCCTTCCGTGGTTTCTGCTGTTAGCTTTCTTTCGTCAAGGTAGTTGTAGACTAGTGCCAGATTCTCCGGTTCCACGTCTAATCTCTGCTCCAGGGCGTCCAAAATATCTATCCAATTTGCGCTGTTAAAGGCATTTCTAATGTCTAGCGTGAGAACAAGACACACCTTGCGGGCTTTGAGGCTACCAGTCCATGTTTTTCTAGCTGTCCCTATGACTTTCTGTATTGTGCCTACTGTTGATCGTCCTTTACGGAAGCCATGTTGGTTTGCGGCAAAACCTCCAGCACGGTCTATGTCGTTGCGAAGTCTTCCTTGTATGAGCGTCTTGAGCAGTTTTCCAGCAATGTCCAGCAGACAGAGTGGTCTAAACGACGAAGGTGTTATGGGGTTCCCTTACCTTTGTCTAAGAGAACCAATCTCTGCCGTTTCCAGACCGCGGGAAACGTGCCAGTTGCCAAGCATGCGTTGTAGGTGTTCAGGAGTATGTCTGGGTTTTCCAGGGCTACAGTCTTGATCACCGATGCCGGGATGCCATCAGGTCCAGGTGCCTTTCTTGTTTTGAGTGACTTGGCCGCGTCTTGTAATTCCTTAGTTGTGAAGGGTGTTACTTTGCTGTTCTTAGTGGAGTGTTTCTTTTCCTGCGGCAGGTATTTGGGGAAAAGCTCCGCTACAATGCTGTCCATCAAGGCAGGGAGACTTCGACGCCTCTGGTGAAGCCTTTCCAAGTCGTTTGGCGACAATTTTGTAGGCTTTACTCCAGAGGTCATTGTCGAGATCATTGCAGATCTCTTTCCACAACTTCGCTTTACTTGCTTTGATGGCTCGGTTTAGCGTCTTTTTGGCCTGATTTTATTCTTTTGAATACACGTCCTGGCTTGGGGAGCGTTTCACGGCTCTCGTTGCTCGGCGACGTAGCTGATGGCATATTTTGCGAAGTTCTGCTATGTCTGCTGATCACCAGTACGCCGGCCTGTGGAAACTCTGATTTTTAAGCCGCGGCATAGAGGCGTCACATGCGGCAGCGATTTCCTATCGTATTTATTACTACCTTTTCCGTCTCGCTGCACGTATCCGGAGTCGGGTTGTTCTGAAGAATAGACCAGGTTCGTGCAAGTGAAGCTTTCAATGCCTCTGGATCAAGCCTTTTGGCATTCTATTTCCGCTTAGAAACGTCGCGTTGTGAAACCGGAGCCAATGCCAATCCGACGCTGAATGTCACGAACTGGTGATCACTGCCACTGTATTCTTCGGATACTTTTCGGTTATCGATCATGTTGGCAGTCCTTGGAGTCGCCAATGAGATGTCGATGATGGATTCTTGGTACCCTGGTCTTCTAAAGGTCGTAATGCTCCCGGTGTTCAGCACTATGAGGTCGAGTCTAGCCGCGACGTCAGCGACCTCGTTTCTTCTGGTGTCGGAGAAAGCAGCGCCCCACAGCCGATTTAGCGTTGAAGTCTCGAGCTACGATAACTTCATCGTCGAACTTAGTGACCGCATCTTCTATATTTGCCAGTTTCTGTCGGAACACACTAATCCCTTCGTTAGGTGAGAGATAGACACTCATGAAGTAGGTTGTGGGGGTTTGAATCCAAACAAAACCTGCTCCATTTCCTCTGTTGTTGACGGTAACGTTCTTTGTGTTCAAAATCCAAACTGCTGCCGTGCCCGTTTCGTCTGCGAACTATGTTTTATCTTCGATGTTTAGATATTTCTCGCAGATAAAGCAGACGTCAATTTTATCTTCGAAAACTCGCTGGCGCAGCAGGTTTTGCGCCAAGGCGCACCTATTCAGCTAGCCTTGTAGTATACGTATCATTTCTGGCCTCTCGTGGCTTCTGCAAGTGCTTTGCGGAATTCCTTGCAAGCTCCAGTGCCAGAAATGTGGCATAGAACATCCTGGGCATCTTTGTCTGAAGCACAAAGGAAGCATTTTAGCTTCTTCCTGCAGTTTACGGCCTTGTGGTTCTCTCCGCCACATTTGTAGCAGCACCTGCTTCTGTCTGGTCCCGCACACTGATGTGTTTGGTGTCCATAATCAAGACATTTAAAGCAACGTGTTACTTTCACAACTGGGCGTATACAACAGTTCACCAAACCGATCCTTATACGGGCCTTGTCAAGGGCCTTAATCGCACTGGGCTCGTCTACTTCGCAGAAGGCTGCCCGATTACCTCGTGGTGTGGGTTTTGTCAAATTTACCCGTTTGAAATCCAGGCTGTCAGTGAATTCACGTTTGAGTGCTTCACGGACTTCGCTCTCAGTAGAAATTTCATCCAAGTCGAGGATCTCGATCGTTGTCGTTGGTATTAGCGTCTTGACTGTGCCGATGTTTGCAGTGGCTGCCTTTACTGCATCAGTGAATGCCTTGCTTTCTTCGGTCTTTCGAGCCATTTCAAGGAGAACGCCTCCATGTTTCGTATTTTTGATAGACCTTATGTCTACGCCTGTTTCGACAGGGCTTACCTTGGCCTTAATTTCCTTAAGGAGATCGGCGTATGTTCGCCCTTCGGCTGGTTGGACAAGGACAGCTTTTGTCCTTGTCTTCTTTCTCCTTGGTTTCTTAGTGCCAGCCGTACTTGGTTGGTTTTGGGTTTCACTAGATTGTGCCGCTGGCTCCTGTTTTGTTTCCTTCCTTTTCTTTTGCCCAGTCACTTTAGTCCAGGTGTCGCCCCGGGCTGGCTTTTTCTGTGCTGGCTTCTTGTTTTCTGAGGAAGGGCTGGGCGTAGACAACGGCCTCTTCTTGTTGTTTTCCTTCTCCATGCTGGGATTCCTCAGGGGTGACCAAAAACGAGTGTGATTTTTTGTTCAGACCCGGAGATATTTGCGTGGTCATCGCCGACTTCGTTACTGGTTTGTTGGCCAACTTATATGCCGTGCCAATGGACGCTACTATTTTTCTAAGTTCATGATATCGATTTATTTTATTTTTACCGAATAATAAGGTTGAGTGTTAGTTTAAGAGTACCGATTAGTGTACTAGGTATCGTTAGTCCTGTTTTGTAAGGAAATTACTTCCTCTAAGAGACGAATCACGACCCTCTCTCCATAACCTGCATAACTGAGCGACACCGAGGCATTCCGTTACCATCGAGGCTGCTCTTGATCTTCTAGGAACATAAAAATTTAAGTTGTCGTATCCCGGTTGCCGATACCGATGAAACAAAAGTCGGCTGGCGCCTGTCGGGGTTCCTGGAGATCGAGAGATGGCTAAGATGGACGAAGTGTAACGTAGTGAATTATCGTTTGCCGTGAAAATTTATCGTGTAAGAAAAATCTACTTTACAGGTGTTAACATCTTGACCGTGCAGTAGCTGCCTTTGCTGCATCGGTGAATGCCTTGCTGTCTTCGGTCTTTCGAGCTATTTCAAGAAGAACGCCTCCATGTTTCGTCTTCTTGATAGACCTTATGTCTACGTCTGTCTCGACAGGGCTTACCTTAGCCTTGATTTCCTTGAGGAGATCGGCGTATGTTCGCCCTTCAGCTGGTTGGACAAGGACAGCTTTAGTTCTTGTCTTCTTCCTCCTTGGTTTCTTGGAGCCACCGCTGTTTGGCTGGTCTTGGGCTATAGCAACTTGAGTCACTGGCTCCTGTTCTTTCTTTTTCTTGTTTTGCCGAGTCACTTTAGTCCAGGTATCATCCCGGGCTATCTTTTCTGTGCTGGCTTGTCAATATCTGAGGAAGGGCTGGACGTGGACAGCGGCCTCTTCTTGTTGTTGCCATCTCCATGCTGTGGTAATTTTTTAGAAGTGACCAGAGGTGGCTGTGATTTTTCGCTCAGACTCAGAGATGTTTGAGTCGTTGACGTCGACTTCGTTAGTGATTTGTTGGCCAGCCTATATGCCGTACTAATAGACGTAATCAATTTCCTGATCTCATGATGGAGATTCTTCTTGTCTTTTATGAAGTCGACTAACTTATCAATCTTGTTGCCGAGCCTCTCCATTGGCGACTGTTGGCCGGTGACGGTCGGTAGAGAGTTCATTCTTCCTCGATGGGTTTGATTAGTGACAGGAGCAAAAGGTCCTCCACTATTGGGAGGAGCGTTGCTCATCTGTCCGTTCTCCTCTATCTGGGCTGTTTTCGTACTCCCTGTAGCATTTCCAGACAGCAGAGCCATCGGGTCCACCCCGCTGTCGCTTGGTAACGACGCGTTCAGGCCCGTTTGCACGCCTTCCCTCGCCGGCACTGAGGTATCCATCCTCTGTACTGTAAACGTTGTTTGAATATCTTCTGACATTTCCATATCGTTGTTTGGTGTTGTTCATTCCGCACTACCCGGAGAGCACGTGTAGGGTGTAAAAGCAGAACCTACGGACGCGAACAACGCTACCCTCCGTGTGTGTGTGTGTGTGGGTCTTTTTTCCCTTAGGGGGGGGGGAATTCTCTTTACGGATTCGAGGCATAGCTGTTTGGCCTGGATATGGGGCGACTCGACGCAGCGTCATACTAAAACTCGACGCTGACACCCCTACCCGCTAAACCCTAAACCCCTTTCTCTTCTATCCTCTGATCCCCCATAGTACCGCCGTAAAGCATTTCTTCGCGGGGGGAGGAATTAGCTGCCGCTCTCCCTTCTGGTGGCTAAGATGTTATTTCTTCCTTCTAGATTCAGTCTTTTGCTCTTTTTCTCCTGATGAAACACAGCTCAGTAAGCACTTCTGTGGCAAAAATGTTCATTGCATTCCAGGCAGCTTCTGAAGACAACATTGCTTCTACGATTGACTCTGGTTAAATTCTCTTCTTCAGGATCTTCTCCAGCTCCTCTCGTTGAGGATAAAAACGCGAGCACTCGAAAACAACGTGTTCTGCATCTTCAGTGGCTCCGGGGCAGGACGGGCAGGATGGGCAGGAAGTGCTAAGCTAGCTACTACTGCTGATGCTTTTGCACTCACGTGTTCGACTTGCTGCTTAAAGTTGAGTCGGGCATCAAGCATCACTCCCAAATATCGGATATATGGTTGTGATGTGATTTCTTGTTCTTCGACTTTTAGTGTTATGGTCTCTATCATTTTTCTGCTGGTAATAAGCACAGCCTCAGTCTTCTGTTTAGCCAGTTGTAGATTCATTGAATCTATCCACCGGTTAACTTTCTCAAAAGTGATACTGAACATGTGGTTTATCTCATCTAGGTGTTTAGAAACGATTACGACAGTTACATCATCTGCATATGCAATAAACTTGACACTTCTTGGAAGAGTCAGTCTCAGCAGGCCATCATACATGACATTCCAGAGAAGTGGACCCAGATCAGAGCCCTGGGGTACACCTCCGGTAATATCATACTCATTTGGACCATTCTTCGTGTCGTATCTCAGGATTCTGTCCGTGAAGTAGCTAGCTACTATCCTACGTAGGTATCCTGGTACGTTTTTCTCTTCCATGGCTTGCATAATGCAGTCCCAGTTGGCGGAGTTGAAGGCATTTTTGATGTCCAGAGTGGCCACCAGGCAGTACTTCTCCGCTCCACCCTTCCATCTGATGCCTTCGATTGCCTCCTTGGCCGTTGCAACAACCAGGTTGATTGCGTCCAGGGTTGATCGTACTTTCCGAAAACCATACTGGTTGTCTGCCAGGAGTGGATCGACAACTGCTTCTATTCTTTGGTGGATTATACGCTCAAGTATCTTACCTGCCGTGTCTAACATACAAAGTGGTCGATAAGATGACGGTTCTTCTGGTCGCTTTTTCCCTTTTGGAAGTAGTACTAGTCGTTGCTGCTTCCACTTCCGAGGGAAAATCCCTTCCTTGAGGCATGTCTTGTAGACGTCCAGAAACAATGATGGCACTGCTTTTACAGTTGTTTTTAAAGTTATTGCTTCGGGGACCCCGTCCAATCCCGGCGCTTTATTGTTCCCTTCAGGATTACATACCTCCATCAGTTCTTCCTCCGTGACAAATGGAATGTCATCCATTTTATTCTGCGTTAATAGGTAGTTAAACTCGCTTTGTTCGGGGAACAACGCGTTTACGATCTTCTGTAGGAGTTGAGGACACGTGGGTGATGGCTTTAGCTGGTTTTTAAGATAGGTCATGACCACCTTAAACGGCCTCCCCCACAGATCTCTGTCTACCTCGTTGATGAGCTCCTTCCAGCATTTTCTTTTGCTATCTTTGATGGCTTTGTTCAGGGATCGACGGGCTTTTTTGTACTCTGCGACCAGCTCCGCAGAGTTAGGTCGTCGGTAGCCACGCTGAGATATTCTTCTCTTCTTATAACACTCTTTACGAAGTGCGCTGATGTGGTCGTTCCACCAGTGAACGGAAGGTCTTGTGTTCATGCCACCTCTACGAGACATTCTGGCGTCACAAGCCTGGGTCTCTCTATTCATCAGGTCCTTGGTCTTCTCTTCTGCGCAGCCCGCGATAATCTGTTTTTACTTTCCAACCAATAGTGTTAAGTTGCTTTTTAGGTCTTCTCGCGCTCTGGACGTTTAGTATTTTCCATAGAATCACGTTGTGGTCTCTGGCTGTGTAGGTATCCATCACCTTCCAGTTGATATAACCTCTGGTGAGGCTGCTACTGACGAAAGTAAGATCTACAATAGAACTTGCGTCTCCTTTGGTGTAGGTTGATGTATCACCACTGTTGAGCAGTACTACATCTAATGTAGAATAAGGCTGCCCCAGTCTTCTGCCCAGGAGTTGAAGTCACCGGCAATCGGGACTGGATGATGTTGCTTGGCGTCCTCGGTCAGTTTGTCTAAGAATTCAATGAATTCCACAATGGATAGGCTAGGTGATGCATAACAGCTGTAGAAACGGATGCCGTTAACTGTTTCTGCTACAAAGCCGGCATTGCTGTTGTCAACTGCATTTTGGAAAGGGAGCTTGCCACATGACCAGATGACAGCTTTGGATGTGCTGTCAAATTCCCAGGGTTGGGTACTCAGGTGTTTATATGGCTCTGCTATCAGTACCAGGTCAAGCTCTAGTTCTCGCACGGCTTGCATGAGCAGGTCATGCGCTGCCTTACAATGGTTGAGATTGAGCTGCAGTATCCTCATGCTTGTTTGTTCATCAACTTCTGGAGTGCATCTTGAAATAACGGGCACTTATGGGTACCGGCATGGTGGGCAACAGTCTCTGCAATTTCATTCTCAGCACATAATGCACATTTGGCTGGATTTTTACAATCAGCAATCTTGTGCCCTTTTTGCCCGCACCTGATGCTAAGCTTCGACCGGTCCACCTTGCTTCTGCACTGGGATCCATGATGTCCGAAATGCCAGCATTTAAAGCATTGAATAGGTCTCTTCGTTGCCCTTATTCGGCAATTAACCCAACCAATTCGGATTTTGCTGTTTCCATCCAGTAGTTTCTGTGCTGTTGCTGCTGGTAGAACTACTGTGGCAGTTTAAGTACCTCTATAGTAAGGCCTATGCCTTACGGATCTTTATTGCCTCTAGTGGTATCTCACAGCCATCTCCAGCTTCCTTTTGTAGGGCACCCTGGATGTGCTCTTCAGTTGTGTCATCATCGACGTCTCGGATCTCAATTTCCTCCTGTGGTCCTTTGCAGATTACTCTTGCATCTTTTTTCAGAATGTCTGCAATAGTCTTTCCCAATGTTTGGCCTTTGTCGGTGCTCTTCCTCGAAAGAGTTATCAGCATATCTCCAGCATTGGTCTTATGGATCTTCTCTACCGTAGTGCAGACCTGGTCATCAGGGACGTCCTGTTTTATTCGGTGCAGGATCTCGGCGTACTTTGCTTTCTCTGTCATCCAGATGATGAGGCATCCGGTCTGATCGATTTCCGCGGTTTCTGTTGCTTGGGTTCAGGTCGGAGTTCCTTTGTCATCTGTTTTGAGAGCATCTCTTTCTTCTGTCGCTTTAGCTCTTTCTTGGACTGAATTTTTTGCAAAACCGACGCTTCTTCCTGTCCGTCGCTTCGCATTGCCGCTCCTTGTTGAGGGCTTTTTTTCAAATCCTTTTTCTTTACGACTTGGCTGATTGTTGGGTCAGGAGAAGGTCGATCATTAGTTAGAAGTAACAGCCATTTAAAAATGACTCAATTTCGAAATTTAAAGAAATAGTTAGCAATTGGAGCATTTTATGTCAAATTGACAAATAGTTAGAGTCAACCCCTTTCGATTTGGACAAATTTTGGTCAGAAGTTTTTGATTACCATTTACCGAACTTATGCCAAAAGAAAAACAATTAGAAAAACGGTTGACCGTGAAGACCATCCCTGCAACTTCCCTCTAATTCAATACCTAGGGGCTTGAAATTGGACTGATGATGTTTTTATACAATTTATGTATTATTTTGAGCTCTCCGAGCTTGAAGAGATAGCTTTGCTATGCTTTTAAACTCTTCGAGCTCAAAAGTCTTATCAAAATTCAATGAAACACGATTTTTCTAATTTTCAAAATGCTGTAACTTTTTAATAAATCAACCGATTTTTTTCGACAACGATATCGCACTAACGCATCAACCGATTCTGGCGCTCTATGTTGCGATCGATGCAAGATTTAAAGGTTAAGCGCTGATTAGTTTTTGAAATTGATCGGTTCAGCCAATTCGGAGATATTTAAAAAAAATAAAAAACAACAACTTTTTTTGTCGTTTTTTTGCAATTTCTCGAAATCTACTCGTCTGAATCGGTTCCAACTTACAGGAAATCTAAGTTTAGCGAAGCCCTTTAGAATGGGACCAACCGCGATAAAATCGGTCGAGGCGTTCAAAAGTTACAACAGGTTTACACACACACACACACACACACACACACACACACACACACACACACACACACACACACACACACACACACACACACACACACACACACACACACACACACGCACACACACACACACTTTCGTCAGTGG
>CAJNRD030001119.1:17023438-17070803 GCA_905319865.3 Cotesia congregata | reverse complement strand
TTCAGACATGAACAGGCATGGACAGGTCTGATCAGATCTGATCAGGTCTGAGCGTATTTAATACTTCAGACATGAACAGACATGACCAGGCACGGACAGGTCTGATCAAGCCTAATTTCAGGCCTGATCATACATGAACAGGCCTGATCAGGTCAAATTTCAGGCCTGATCAGATATGAACAGGTCTGATCAGTCCTGATCATTTTTTCCCGGGATACTCTGATGAGTAAGTTCATTGTTTTTTTTATAATAAATAACCACAGTATAAACCGTCGCTTGGTCGTTATTCCAGTGAAAGCCTGGAGCAGCATCTTGAACCACGAACGAATAGTTTTCGGCAAAGTCAACTATGACTATGAATTTGTCTTCTTTCAAACATTCTTTCACTTGTCTCAAGTATGCTGCTTGCTCTTTGGCGATAAAATTGTATGGTAAAAGAGCCTTCAATTTTTCACCGAAATCATCAACGAAATCATTTGTAGTAAGATAATATTGTAGTAAATAATTTGTATAAGAAGTTACCCTAGCGGATCCGTATACACTGGTAGTTTTCCAATTACGAGAGCACAATGCGACTCATTGCCGCACGGTGCCGCATTAGCACAAGTTTAATTGAAACAGATTAGTTAAGAAATGCAGCAGTAGATCGCGTTGGTATTGCTTCGTTTTGAACAAAAATTCGAAAGTTTGGCAATCTAAAAATCTAAATATTTGTTTACCTGTATATTTAAATCTTTAAAATCTTTGAAAACATTCATGTTAAACAGCTAATTCAAATTCATATCATGACAATGCTTACAAATATAAAAATCTAAAAAATGATTTCATTTTATGAAGATAAAAGAATAGAAAGAATATAAATTCGCTTAAGTTAGTCATCAATAATTAAATATTAGATATAAAAATATGATAGTTAAATATAATTTGTGTTATTGTATATATTTAATTTTATTGCAATAATAATTATTTATCAACAATAATAAAATACACTTACAATTGTCAAAAATAATAACTTTGATAGATAATAAGATAAACATTGATTATACCAACTCAATACAAAAAAAAATACTTTTAATTTTATGTAGACTCGTTGGTAACTCTCACGCATAACATCCCTGAGCAAAGGTTTTTCGAGTGTCCAACTGTGCGAAGCGTTGCTGTTATTGGAACACTCTAAGCTGCGCACAATGCTGCATTATGCGCTCTAGTGCTGTAGTTGGAAAACTACCAATAGTAGCAGAAATGCTGTCATCAGAGGCTGCCTTGAACGCCACAAACACCTTTGTCACGGGAGTTCTCTCAGACCTGCAGCCCATAGAAAGAAGAAGAGCAAATGACGCCAATTAGAAGGAGGAAAGAATAACATCTTAGCCACCAGAAGGAAGAGCGGCAGCTAATTCCTCCCCCCGCGAAGAAATGCCTTACGGCGGTACCATGGGGGATCAGAGGATAGAAGAGAAAGATGTTTAGGGTTTAGTGGGTAGGGGCGTCAGCGTCAAGTTTTAGTATGACGCTGCGTCGAGTCGCCACATATCCAGGCCAAATATCTATGCCTAGAATCCGTAAAAAGGATTCCCATCCCTGAAGAAAAAAAAAAAACAACACACACACATACACATCCAGATATAGTGAGAACCTCGCGGGAGTAGTCAGGGAAGCTTCCTAGGACCTCAAAACTTCGAGATCTGATGAAAACTCGATTTTCGAAAAACGGGGTAAAACCAATAACTTCCCGATTTTTGAAAATCTTTGATTTTCTTAGCGGGAAGTTAAAAATAATAAAATTGAAAGATTAAAGCGTAAATACAGCGTTTTGATGACTGTCATAAAGAAATTTTGATATTTTGTTGATAGATTTTAAAATTTATTATTATAGCGAATAATTATTATAATAGATAATGCAAACCTTACAATTCTGGAGCTAAAATTGATACAAAAAATTTTCTTGGCACAGATTGGTGAAACATTAAACGATTTACTGAAATTTCCTTTAACTTTATGGTCTGAGATCAAAATTTTACACATTGAATGGAAAAAATTGAAATTTCGAAAAATTGATATGTTTTAACGCAAATAAAAACGAGAGGGTTGACATTAGAGACTGGACCCTAAGTCCTTTTTTTACAGAATTCAATACTGAAGAAGAATCAGTGATAGTTTTTCCGAAAAATAATGTTCTACATACTTTGCAGGAGAAATGAAGGTTAAAAAATTATTTTTCCATGTTAAATCAATGGTAAATTTTTAAATTCGGTGATGGAGTTCTTCAAGTTAATATTAAGGGATCAAATTTTTACAGAATTTTTTTTATAGCATATATAACAAGAATTTTACATGCAATCGAAAAAAAAAAAATTATCGCTGTTTTTTAGAACACCCTCATATATATTATATATATACTCTGCCGCACAGTGACATAGGGAAACCAGAAAGGAAAATCATGTCAGTACAGTCGGCTGCCGATGTGACCCGAGGCTCGAACCCTCGCCTGTCGACTCGTTGTGCGGGCAGACTAAGAATGAGCACTTTGACTGCTCGTCCAACGTCGTCGATCACTGTAAAAAATGCAATAGTAGGAGCTTGTATATTAATTACGTTTGAAATTTCGAGTAAAACTTGGTACTACTTATTATCGATAATAATAACCATTATTATTATATAGATACCTATTATAAGTGAACGAGTAAAATTATTAATAAAGATATTTAGTTGCAAAGAAAATTTATTCTTAATGTTAAAATATAACACAGCTCTACAAAAAAAAAATTTTTTTGTGTTGCCTTGGATATTTTTGCAAATTTTTATGTTTTCGAGTACCTAAATTACGAATATATTCATGAAAATACTGAATGTACTCTTTTTTTATGATTTTTACGTATCTTATATTTTGAACAATTATCAGCTTGTTGGTACTAAAATTTGTTTTCCCAGTCCTGATTAAGCTTCTGCGCAACTTTTTTGCGCATACAAACATCACTTGATCTCCACTCTCAGACTCCTTGCTCCGCAAAACAGCTGATAACTCAGTTATTTGATAATATTGAAGTACCTACACGTGAATCAGGATAAGTTGTCATATGTTAATATTTTGATTCAATTGCTGAGTGTTCATTTTAATATATTTGTCTTGTCTTTTTAAACATGAGTTCGTCACGAATAAAGTGTAAATATAGTAGTGATTTATTTTGTTATATTTGTGGTATTTATATATTAAAAAAACAAAAACGAAATATCACAGACTTTGTTAAGGAGACTTAGGCTTAATATTTCGGTTTTAAAATGGACAAATTAGATAAATCATGGGTTCCGAATAAAGGTTGTAAGTCCTGTGTTGAGTCTTTGCGGTTGTGAAAAAAAGGAGAACGTTCTGGATTAGACTTTGGTATTCCTAAGAATCATGTCGATGATTGTTACTTTTGCGTAGTAGATGCTAAAGGTTTTAATCGAAACCAAACGTGGAGATATCCAGACTAACAGTCTACAAAATGTCCTGTTTTACACAGTGAAACTCTCCCTCGGCCTGTTTACGTTTCAAAAGTGATTCGCATGCCCTCAGAAACAATAATGTTGCCGAATTCACAGAAATCGAAACAGCAGTCTACCAGTGGAAGTGAATGGGAGGGTGAAACATATACGCCAAAGTTATTTTCTCAAAATGAACTCAGTGATTTGATACGAGATCTAAATTTATCAAAACAGGAATCAGAACTGTTAGCCTCAAGATTGAAAAAAAAAAATTTATTGGCACCAACAGTAACAATCACAACATACAGAACGCGAGAAAGTGAGCTATAACAATTTTTTGATGAAAATGAAGGACTAGTATACTGTACTGATATTGCAAAGCTGCTTTTAGACATGGGCTTGAAAGAATACAAACCTACGGAGTGGCGTCTTTTTATTGACAGCTGTAAAAGAAGTTTAAAATGCGTCTTACTACACAATGGAAATAAATTTGCATCAATTCCAATTGCCCATTCAAAAAAACTCAAAGAAGAATATGAAAATGTAAAATTAGTTTTAGAAAAAATTAAATACTCGGAGCATCAATGGCCGATCTGCGTAGATTTGAAAATGGTTAATTTTTTACTTAGTCAACAAAGTGGATACACGAAATACCCTTGCTTCCTTTGTATGTGGGACAGTAGAGCAAAGCAACTTCATTGGGAACAAGATGTTTGGCCTGCAAGAAATTCTCTAACTGTCGGTAAAACCAATGTAATAAGGGAACCGTTGGTAAACAGAGACAAAATCATACTTCCACCATCACATATTAAGTTAGGAATGATAAAGCAATTCATTAAAGCTTTGGACAAGGAAGGGGATTGTTTTAAATACATTTGTCAAAAATTTCCGAAGCTTAGTATGGAAAAATTGAAAGGTGGAATATTTGATGGTCCTCAAATACGACAATTGATAAAAGACGCAGATTTTATTAAAATTATGACTGTTCCGGAAAGTGAAGCTTAGGAAAGTTTTGTGTTGGTAGTCGAAAATTTCCTAGGTAACCATAAAGCACCAAATTATGAAGAAATTGTACAAAATATGCTAACAAACTTTCAGACTCTAGGAGCAAATATGAGTATCAAGTTACACGATCTCCACAATCATTTGGATAAATTTCCAGATAATTTAAGAAATTATAGTGAGGAACAAGGAGAGCGGTTCAACCAGGATCTGAAAGTAATGGAAGAAAGATATCAGGGTCGATGGGACTGTCATATGATGGCAGATTACTGCTGGTCTTTAAAAAGAGATTGTCCCCGCAAAAATTATAAAAGAAAAGCTCTTAAAAGGCGTTTTATGATAATATAACATGTTTTCCAAATTTTCCACTCTATTTACTTCGATATATCATAATATAACATGTTTTCAAATTTTCCTCTCTATTTACTTCGATATATCATATTTTTATCCAAATAAAACTGACATTATAAATATATCTGTTATTTTGTTTCTCGTTTTCCGATTTTTGTAATGTAAAATAAAAATAAGTATTTAAAAAAAAACGAAAGCAAATCTTACAAAATCATTCATAATTTCATGAATAGTGAGTATAAATATATCCAAAATCAATCTTATATCTAGGGCAACAAAACCACTGTAGACCAGTGTAATTATTCAATTGATAAAAATAATTATTAATAATAATTGTTCTCTAACAAAAATACTAATTTTATTATATTTGATAGGATAAATGTGGTTCATGGTAATTTGTTTCATAGTGTAAAATGCTGAAAAGGCGAAAAAAGCAGAGGGATCAGGTTATCACTGGTTATCTCAATTAAAACGCGATAATTAATATTAAACTGAACACTATGAATTTATTTACAATAAGTACACTCAATATTCAATGTTTGTTAGCGGATTGTTTAAATAATAGCGGATTAATAAAGCAAAGCGTGGTTAGTAAAATCGAATCCGTTGACACATGGTTGTACACTCTGCCAGCACTGAAAAAGGCAGTGAATTAAATGCACAAATACCACAATTTATCTGTTACAAATTAAAGCGAATTATTAACAATTAATTTAAGCAATTTAAATTATTTCAATAGCGAAATGCGGTTAATTAACAATAAGCGAAAGTAATAAAGCACTAATGGCGACTTGTTGCAACTAAAGCGTGGATGCGAAAGATAATAATAATAATTCGTCTTCTTCCTCGTCGACTTAGGGAAGAAGGCTATTACGCATGTCTAGCGAGAGCGATCAGCCAATTAAGCAGTCGCTCCATGGCATGATCAGTCAAGATAAGCTTTGCGCAGGCGGTTAGTTTTTGCGGGAACTAGTGGTTGCAGGTGCGGCTCATGAAATTGGGAGTCCCCCAGGGGCGATTTCATCGCGGCTGAGCCTGTTCACTGAACACATAGGAATAAACTTTTATAAATTCTATTATGTATTTAACATTTATTTAATTAACAAAATTAATAGATACAACATGTTTTACGACTTAGACGCTTTGGTGGTCGAGTAGGTACAAGTACATTACAATTGCTGTCTTCTTGCTTTATATCATACTTATGTATAGTGCGCAGTCGCTTAAGTGATTTACTGCGCATGGCGCCTTAATTCTGAATTTATTACATTTTCAACACGCCTCCTTAATAAATTTGGAATGTACGTGTAATTATATTATTTTCAAACTTTCTCTAAATTTCTTAAATTTAATTCTACCTAAAGCCTCCGTAAATTTATTCGCTTCATTATCATCAAACTAAACTTTGATTATATCAATTATCTTTCTTTTAAAATTTTCATTTACAAAATGATAGTGACTTTCGATATATTTAGAATTCTTTGTGTAGTTGCCATATTTTGCAATATTTAGAGCCCCTGTGTTATCTTCATATACTTTTATTGGTTTTTTAATGTTTATATCGAAATCCTTCAATTGTTCAATTGTCCACAAAACTTCACTTACAGCTTCTGACAATGCTACATATTCAGCTGCAGTTGATGATTTTGTGACACTTCTTTGTTTTTTTGATTTCTAAAAAATAACATTATCAAATAATTTAATTACATGACCTTTATTCGATTTTCTGTCTATTACATCATCAGCCCAGTCCGCATCTACATAAGCTCCCAATAGATCATCTTTCAAGTTTCTTTCATATGTTAACGTTATATTTGTAGTTAAAAATAAATACTTAAGTACTCTTAATGCATATTTGAACAACGTTTGGTTGAAGTATTTTTGAAAACTGCTTAAGTAGTTTACGCTAAAGCTTATATCTGGTTTCGTTCCAGAGCTAATATATGAAAGTGCTCCAATCAAATTTCTGTAATTTTTGTGTTCAGATGCAGACTGCGTTGGTTCACAATTTAAGTTTTGTTCCATCGGAGTTTCATACAATTTTGAGTTTATTATGTTGTATTTGTTCGCTAATGACTCAATATAATTTGTTTGATCTAATTTCATTATGCCTTTACTTTTTTCATACTCTATATTTATACCTAAATAAGTCTTCACTGTGCCCATATCGTTCATATTGAATTTTTTCTTTAATAACGCTTTAACTTCGTCAATTTTAATTTGGTCTTTTTTACCTATAAGTAAATCATCCACAAAAATAATTAGATTTAATGGATGTGTTTTATCATCTTTTATATACAGGTAATAGTCGTTATCACTACGCTTGAAACCTAGATTTTCCAAATGCTCATCCAAGCATTCATACCATACTCTTGGACTTTCCCTCAAACCATACAAAGCTTTCTTTAATTTCCAGACTCTACCCTAATTATCATCAAAACCTTCCGGCTGATTAACATAAACTTCTGATTTTAGATAACCATTTAGAAAAGCCGACTCAACGTCCACTTGATTTATTATATACATTTTTTGTAAACATGTACTTAAGAATATTCTCAAAGTTTGGGTTTTCGCTACCGGAGAATATATGTCCTCTATTGTTTCTGTCTGTTCAAATCCTCTTACCACTAATCTCGCTTTAAATTTATTTTCACTTTTCTTAGTATAAACCCATTTAACATTTATAATCTTTTTATTCTTTGGCATTTCTACTAATTCATACGTGTCATTTTTTGCGATACATTTTAATTTATTTGTCATCGCTTCCTGCCAATTTATACTCTCACTGCTATTAATCGCCTCACTAAAATTTTGAGGAGTATCAGCGCTTGCAAAATTTACATAAATCAATGTACTATAGTTTTCTGATTTATACCTATCTGGTTCTTTCGATCCCGATTTGATTTTCTACGTGTTGTTACCTTCTCTTTTAGTTTCTCTTTTTCTCCGATATTCTCTTCTACATTTTTATCTTCAAAAGTTGAATCGTATTCGCTATCTTCGTTATTTTCTGTCTCACTATCTGTACTCGATTCATTTTCACTAATCCCTACTAATTTCACATTTGTATCTAAAAATTCTACATGTTTAGCTACTATAACTTTTCCATTTACTAAAAT
Source organism: Cotesia congregata (assembly GCA_905319865.3). NCBI lineage: Eukaryota > Metazoa > Arthropoda > Insecta > Hymenoptera > Braconidae > Cotesia > Cotesia congregata. The sequence continues at coordinate 17,062,866 of CAJNRD030001119.1, read as the reverse complement.
TCGATACCCAACATTCTCGTAACCTACCAACACACCCTCTTCTGCCTTTTTGGCCCATTTACTATTTCTCTTAGCTTCTGATATCCTTACATGAGCTTTGCTTCCATAAACTTTTAAATTTTTAATATTTGATTTCTCTTTTAATAGAATCTCATAAGGAGTCTTTTTTTCTATAGTATTAGCCAATGTTCTATTTTTTTAAATACACCGCTGCTTTTACTGCTTCTGGCCAATACTGCCTATCTGGCTACACGTTAAGTGATCCCGGATAAATGATCCCGCGACAATATACCCCCCCCCCCCCCGACATTGTATCCCCGATCTTGTCACTGACTTATCTACACGACAAATTTAAAATACAAATTAATATTTGTTATTGCCGTAAGATAGATGGTGGTGTTCACTCAAGTCAGGTTTAATAGGTGACTGAATTGTAGTTACGGACGAGGTCTCGGATAGCTTAATTGGTAGAGCCTTTGGCGCGTAACCGAACGATCCGGGTTCGATTCCCGGTCCGGCCTGTCCGAATTACATTTTTTCGGTCACTAAAAAGATTCCTACTGAGTGAAAAAAGGTCCTCCCCATTTCCCTTATCCTTTATTCACCCAATTCCCAAATTTGTCGCGGACATATGACACTGACACAGCATCGCGGAATGTAATGTCCTTGGGATCAAATTCCTGGGATCAATTAACGTGCAGCCTGCCTATCTTAGCATCTGCTAACAGACATCTAGCGATATCCATTACTACTCTTATGTATCTTTCCTCGATACCATTTAATTCATGTACATATGGGGGGTAAGTATCTATTATAATACCCTTTTCATTGGTAAAATTTTGAACTTCAGAATTATAAACTCTAAACCGTTATCGCATCTCAATTTTTTGACTTTCTTACCTGTAATATTTTCGAATAAATTTACATAGCCTATTAAATTTTTTACCGTTTCTGTTTTTGACTTTAATGTATATACTTTGACAAATTTACTATAATCGTCTACTATTACTAGAAAATATTTCTCTCTGCATAAACCATCCCTGTGGGGACCACTCAAGTCTGCGTGAATAATTTCAAGTAAATCTTTTGCTCTTCGCCTATTATTATCAAATTTCATATTATGCATCTTATTTTCAATACAAACTTTACATTTTAAATATTCATCTTCAAAATTTATTGGCATATTCTCTAATAATTGATTTTTACCTAATATTTCAAGATATTTAAAATTTACATGACCTAACATTTTATGGTATTTTTCTTTCATAGTCATATTACATGAAATTTTATAATTTTTCTGTAAGGTACTGTAAATTTTGTAAATATTCTTTTTGTATGCAACAGTTACCAATTCACTATTTTTATTATATATTTTTGCATCATTAGCACAAGCTACAATTTTATAATTTTTTGTTATTTTACCAAAGCTTAGTAGATTACTATTCATTTGTTCTATATAGAAAACATTATTTACTACAACCTCTTTATCAAATTCTTCGAAATTTATATTTACTGTTCGTACTTTAGTTGCTGTTAAGATTTTACCATTACCGATTTTAACTTTAAAGGATTATCTAAATCAATACAGGTTGAAAAATAGTCTACATTATTTACAATATGATCTGAACAGCCACTGTCTGAAATCCATTCTATTTTATTAATACTTACATTAATCTCGCTAGTATTTACATTTTTATTTACATTTCTTTTTACCTTATTCTTTCCAGTCGAACAAAATGCTTTTCCGTCTGTACTTACGCTTTCACTATAGCTAGCTCCTGTATTATTTCCACGGTTGTTTTGCTGGTGCCAAGACTGCTGATGACGCCAGTTTGCTCTGCCTCGATAAGCTCTTCCTCGTCCTCGGTTATTGTTGTTGTAGTATTGGTTCTGACTATCTGACCTATAACTCACACCTGCTTGTTGTGCGTAACCTTTTCCTCTATTTCCATTTGTCCTACCTCTTGACTGGCCTTGATGAGGCGTAGGGTTCCAACACTGCCTTTGTAAATGACCTGGCTTTCCGCACTTATAACAGACTTCCGTGTTGTTCTTGTTCTCTACTTTAAGCGCACTGGATTCACTTGACTTCTTTTGTTCTTCTTCCTGGCTGAATTGTCTTTCGTGCACTGTAATTTTATTCTTGACATTCCGTAGTTTGATCATCTTCCTTCACTGAGTCTATCAAATTTCCTATATAGTTCATTGATATAGGTAATGTTCTCAACATATAGTCCATTTTTTCTCTTTCTGTTACTGTTGCTCCTGCACTCTTTAGTTCATTAATTAATTTTTCAAATTCGCTGAAAAATTCACTAGTTTCCGTATAATCACTAAACTTCAAAGTATCTAATTTTCTTCTAATGCATATCTGTAGTGCTGTAGATTTTTCCAGGTACAACTTATCTAATTTTTTGATTATATTGTATGAAGTCTCCTCTTCATTTATAATTTCAAACTGTTTGGATGATAGTGCACTATATATGTAGTTCATGGCCTTTAAGTCTTTCTTTTTCCAATTCGCTTCTGATATAGGCTCAACTCTTGTTTCATGGAGTATTGCTTCTTCACAATCTTTATATCTGAAAAATACTGTTAATCTTTTTTTCCACATCTTGTTATCTTTACCATCAAAAATTGGTAAAATATTTTTCATTTCTTCAGTCATTCTTTCCTCAATTTTATCACTTTCTATTTCCTTCACTAAAATAAGTACCTTTTTTAGGTTTTTCAAAAATACTTTTCTCAAATAGTTTCGATGATTTATCTTTAACTCGATATTTCTGGTATTTATTTGATTTACAAGCTTATTTTCCTCAGTTTTCTTATCTACTTGATTTCCCATTCAATTTTGAGTATAACGAAAATTTTTCAACTTGCCAGGCCACGCGTTCCAGAAATTTCCAACGAACAATGTCTTCTCAATCACTATTGCTCAACTATTTTTAACGAACCACGCTCTGCTACCATGTCAGGATAAATATGGTTCATGGTAATTTGTTTCATAGGAATAAACTTTTATAAATTCTATTATGTATTTAACATTTATTTAATTGACAAAATTAATAGATATATACATGTTTTACGACTTAGCCGCTTTGATGGTCAAGTAGGTTTAAGCACATTACAATTGCTCTCTTCTTGCTTTATATCATACTTATTTATAGTGCGCAGTCGCTTAAGTGATTTACTGCGTATGACTCCTTAATTCTAAATATATTACATTTTCAACAATATTTTTACAAAAATCATCATTTGTTTATAAAAATAAAGTTTCTTCGCCATGTTGATTGGTAGGGGCATTATTCGCCTTTATTTGAGGGCTAAACTAGGCTACTCTCGGCTTCGATCAACTTACTCTGTGTATGACGCGCGCGCGACGTTAGGGATGTGGTAGTTTTTACCCACGATCTGACTACACGGGATACATTTTCTAGATTTTTGGGCTCTAAAATCTTAAAAGTTATCTTGTTGAGCTCGAAGAGCTCAAAACTTTGTAATAAAAAATTATTGACACATTTTGAGATTAAATATAGAGATAAGTTTGATAAATAGCCTGCAAGGCCAAACTTTTCTTTTTTTTTTATTTATTGTCTTGGGATTTTTACGTTTCTTTTGATTTTTTATTTTATCTTCTGGCTTCTGAACTGTTATAGCTACGATTCAAACCCGAGCATAACCGTATTGTTGGTCGGGCAGCCTAAGACCTGTGCCTTAGACGACTCGACTATCGTACTGGGTAATCCGAACAAAAACAGTTTCACTGTAAAAAAATTGCGCCAAGTCCACGTTCATAAAACTCATCTCAATAACATTTGCACTTTACAAAAAAAATTAGGCTCGTTTTAATAATTTTCATTCTCTACAAAAAAGATGTGAAATACAAAAAAATACCAAGAAACCGTCATAATGTTGAAAAAATTGGAAAAAAATTTGTTGAAAATTAAAAAATTAAAAAAAAATTTTTTATCGTACTTTGGCGCGCGTCATTGAGTACCCCAAATTTTTTCAGGATAAATAAACATCCTTTTCATGTTGAGTAATTTATAAGTAAGTCAACCTTCACGTTGATACAAGTCGATACGCATGCATATGTTGGGTCGGTTGCATTGTTAGAATAGTGTTTACTAAAAAATAATATGGCCGACTAAATTGGGAAAATGCAGTGTTATATAATTATATATGATTATATATAATTCTATATAATTATATATGATTATATATAATTCTATATAATTATATATGATTATATATAATTCTATATAATTATATATGATTATATATAATTCTATATAATTATATATGATTATATATAATTCTATATAATTATATATGATTATATATAATTCTATATAATTATATATGATTATATATAATTCTATATAATTATATATGATTATATATAATTCTATATAATTATATATGATTATATATAATTCTATATAATTATATATGATTATATATAATTCTATATAATTATATATGATTATATATAATTCTATATAATTATATATGATTATATATAATTCTATATAATTATATATGATTATATATAATTCTATATAATTATATATGATTATATATAATTCTATATAATTATATATGATTATATATAATTCTATATAATTATATATGATTATATATAATTCTATATAATTATATATGATTATATATAATTCTATATAATTATATATGATTATATATAATTCTATATAATTATATATGATTATATATAATTCTATATAATTATATATGATTATATATAATTCTATATAATTATATATGATTATATATAATTCTATATAATTATATATGATTATATATAATTCTATATAATTATATATGATTATATATAATTCTATATAATTATATATGATTATATATAATTCTATATAATTATATATGATTATATATAATTCTATATAATTATATATGATTATATATAATTCTATATAATTATATATGATTATATATAATTCTATATAATTATATATGATTATATATAATTCTATATAATTATATATGATTATATATAATTCTATATAATTATATATGATTATATATAATTCTATATAATTATATATGATTATATATAATTCTATATAATTATATATGATTATATATAATTCTATATAATTATATATGATTATATATAATTCTATATAATTATATATGATTATATATAATTCTATATAATTATATATGATTATATATAATTCTATATAATTATATATGATTATATATAATTCTATATAATTATATATGATTATATATAATTCTATATAATTATATATGATTATATATAATTCTATATAATTATATATGATTATATATAATTCTATATAATTATATATGATTATATATAATTCTATATAATTATATATGATTATATATAATTCTATATAATTATATATGATTATATATAATTCTATATAATTATATATGATTATATATAATTCTATATAATTATATATGATTATATATAATTCTATATAATTATATATGATTATATATAATTCTATATAATTATATATGATTATATATAATTCTATATAATTATATATGATTATATATAATTCTATATAATTATATATGATTATATATAATTCTATATAATTATATATGATTATATATAATTCTATATAATTATATATGATTATATATAATTCTATATAATTATATATGATTATATATAATTCTATATAATTATATATGATTATATATAATTCTATATAATTATATATGATTATATATAATTCTATATAATTATATATGATTATATATAATTCTATATAATTATATATGATTATATATAATTCTATATAATTATATATGATTATATATAATTCTATATAATTATATATGATTATATATAATTCTATATAATTATATATGATTATATATAATTCTATATAATTATATATGATTATATATAATTCTATATAATTATATATGATTATATATAATTCTATATAATTATATATGATTATATATAATTCTATATAATTATATATGATTATATATAATTCTATATAATTATATATGATTATATATAATTCTATATAATTATATATGATTATATATAATTCTATATAATTATATATGATTATATATAATTCTATATAATTATATATGATTATATATAATTCTATATAATTATATATGATTATATATAATTCTATATAATTATATATGATTATATATAATTCTATATAATTATATATGATTATATATAATTCTATATAATTATATATGATTATATATAATTCTATATAATTATATATGATTATATATAATTCTATATAATTATATATGATTATATATAATTCTATATAATTATATATGATTATATATAATTCTATATAATTATATATGATTATATATAATTCTATATAATTATATATGATTATATATAATTCTATATAATTATATATGATTATATATAATTCTATATAATTATATATGATTATATATAATTCTATATAATTATATATGATTATATATAATTCTATATAATTATATATGATTATATATAATTCTATATAATTATATATGATTATATATAATTCTATATAATTATATATGATTATATATAATTCTATATAATTATATATGATTATATATAATTCTATATAATTATATATGATTATATATAATTCTATATAATTATATATGATTATATATAATTCTATATAATTATATATGATTATATATAATTCTATATAATTATATATGATTATATATAATTCTATATAATTATATATGATTATATATAATTCTATATAATTATATATGATTATATATAATTCTATATAATTATATATGATTATATATAATTCTATATAATTATATATGATTATATATAATTCTATATAATTATATATGATTATATATAATTCTATATAATTATATATGATTATATATAATTCTATATAATTATATATGATTATATATAATTCTATATAATTATATATGATTATATATAATTCTATATAATTATATATGATTATATATAATTCTATATAATTATATATGATTATATATAATTCTATATAATTATATATGATTATATATAATTCTATATAATTATATATGATTATATATAATTCTATATAATTATATATGATTATATATAATTCTATATAATTATATATGATTATATATAATTCTATATAATTATATATGATTATATATAATTCTATATAATTATATATGATTATATATAATTCTATATAATTATATATGATTATATATAATTCTATATAATTATATATGATTATATATAATTCTATATAATTATATATGATTATATATAATTCTATATAATTATATATGATTATATATAATTCTATATAATTATATATGATTATATATAATTCTATATAATTATATATGATTATATATAATTCTATATAATTATATATGATTATATATAATTCTATATAATTATATATGATTATATATAATTCTATATAATTATATATGATTATATATAATTCTATATAATTATATATGATTATATATAATTCTATATAATTATATATGATTATATATAATTCTATATAATTATATATGATTATATATAATTCTATATAATTATATATGATTATATATAATTCTATATAATTATATATGATTATATATAATTCTATATAATTATATATGATTATATATAATTCTATATAATTATATATGATTATATATAATTCTATATAATTATATATGATTATATATAATTCTATATAATTATATATGATTATATATAATTCTATATAATTATATATGATTATATATAATTCTATATAATTATATATGATTATATATAATTCTATATAATTATATATGATTATATATAATTCTATATAATTATATATGATTATATATAATTCTATATAATTATATATGATTATATATAATTCTATATAATTATATATGATTATATATAATTCTATATAATTATATATGATTATATATAATTCTATATAATTATATATGATTATATATAATTCTATATAATTATATATGATTATATATAATTCTATATAATTATATATGATTATATATAATTCTATATAATTATATATGATTATATATAATTCTATATAATTATATATGATTATATATAATTCTATATAATTATATATGATTATATATAATTCTATATAATTATATATGATTATATATAATTCTATATAATTATATATGATTATATATAATTCTATATAATTATATATGATTATATATAATTCTATATAATTATATATGATTATATATAATTCTATATAATTATATATGATTATATATAATTCTATATAATTATATATGATTATATATAATTCTATATAATTATATATGATTATATATAATTCTATATAATTATATATGATTATATATAATTCTATATAATTATATATGATTATATATAATTCTATATAATTATATATGATTATATATAATTCTATATAATTATATATGATTATATATAATTCTATATAATTATATATGATTATATATAATTCTATATAATTATATATGATTATATATAATTCTATATAATTATATATGATTATATATAATTCTATATAATTATATATGATTATATATAATTCTATATAATTATATATGATTATATATAATTCTATATAATTATATATGATTATATATAATTCTATATAATTATATATGATTATATATAATTCTATATAATTATATATGATTATATATAATTCTATATAATTATATATGATTATATATAATTCTATATAATTATATATGTGATTCCATATATAATCATATATGATCATATACAATTATATATGATTATATAGAAACATTTTTTCTCGGGAAAGCTATCATTTGGTTATTTGGTTTCCTCCTACTGTGTTTTATGTATGTAAATGTATATATTGTAAATGTATATATTTTCTAGCGATAGTTATTTATGACTTAAACAATTAAGAGAGAAAGGAAATTTTTGTGACAAGCATATTATTTCTTTTAATAGAATATTTATGGTTTCGTTTGGTATTATCATAAAGGTCTTGATAAGAATGAATGACTTTTGGTTTTACAATTTTTTACGGTAAATTTTTTATGTCAAATTTTCGGAAGAGTGTTTAATAGTTTTCTAATTCGATAAATTTGGTCGGTCACATTTGTCCATCGAATTATTTGTAATTAATCTAGTGATAGCACTGTAATAATTAATATTTTATTTATAAAGTACCCAACTTTATGTCCAGTGTGATTTCAAATATAAAAAAAATCATTCAGCTAAAGTTTTTTATTCATAATTCATAAATCTCGGTGGTTGCATATTAACTGCAGTAATTTATTAATACGTTTGATAAAAAGTATTTACTATTATTACCATTATATAAAACATCATATAAATAAGAAATCCAAATAAATTGGAAAAAAAATTTACAGCCTCAAAATACCGTTCTGCTTACGGTAAATACATACTCGGTTTTTTATAGGTTGTATCAATTTTTTTTTGGTTTCTTACAATAATTTTATTTTTTCTTAACAATAATAGTTTAATTTTTTCTCTACTATTTCTGTAAGGCGTGTAAAACTAGAATTACAGTATTAACCCGGAAAAAATGTTTGAATTCGCGCTTCGCGACAAGTAGTGTCACCTGCTGGACGCAATCCAAAGCATCACATAGTTAACTCGTGGTTCGCCCCTAGATATCTAGTCTGCGGCACAAACTATCCCCTTGAAACTACAGTTTATGTAGATATAATTACAGTGCACCCTGGCGGCCGTAAATGGAAGCTGTGAATACTTTTTTTAACTGTAGTTGCGTATCTATAGGAGGAATACTACACATTTTTATTTTATCTAGTCTGTGGCGCTGACTTTTACCCATCGAAAAAAAGTCAGGATCGAAAAATGTGAGCGCGCTATAGTATGTGCTGATAAAATTTAATAATTTCAAGTAAATAAATTGTAATAAGTGAATATAAATGAATTAATACGATAAAATTAATTATGACCCTCTGTTATAATATACAAATTAGTGAAAAAAAGTACGTTATAATTAAATAAAATTATACAACCTCAAAAAACTGTTCTGCTTACTGTAAATACATTCGGTAGTCTGGCGCTCCGTTTGCAACGGGATTTTTGAACGGAACTTGGCACCAGATTCTACCGAATCTGTAGATGTAAATACATTCGGTAGTCTGGCGCTCCGTTTGCAACGGGATTTTTGAACGGAACTTGGCACCAGATTCTACCGAATCTGTAGATTTCAATATTACAAATAATACAAATAAAAATTTTCAACAGTAAATAGATTTGGTTTTAAGAAAGATTAATGATACCTCTCAAAACTCAAAACACTTATGAATGCAATAATTATCAAATATCAATTTATTTGTAAATAAATACCATTTCTCAAGGTACTTTATTGTTTCAGGTATGACCAATTTTTTTTTTTATTATTCTATCGGTGCTGAACAGCAATCCAAAAATTTTGTGAATATTCATCATTATGAAGATCATTTTCACTTAGAGAAAAAGTAGAAACTGTTAGTTGCATTGGAGAAAGAATTTTCTAAAAAATATATTAGAATTTTTCAAAAACAACTTTAAGAATTTTGGAACTAAGAAAAAAGAGTGGATTATTGTTCAAAAAATAGTATATCACGGATGTAGCGCAGTAAAATAAGAAATATCTCCGATCACATGCATATTATGTCGCCTACAGATCGGGCGACAAGATTACGAAGGTTGGAAAGTCTCACTTTATTTCCTAGATGCGTAATATACTAATTTTGGATGCTCTCTTTAATATTGAATGTCGTAAGATAATTCGAATTTTTTATTATGTTTGTAATTATCCGAAGGCACATCCTCTGTCCACAAATGTATTTATCTATATATAGTGTTTAATAAACAATTACAGGGTTTTATTATTATAAACACTGTTTATAATAGTAAAACCCTGTAATTGCTTAACTTTACAATTTGCTAATGAAAGAGTCCATATTGTAAACAATCAATAAACTGAAAAATTTTTTCACTCCAGAAAAAGGACTGCAGCAGCTCTTCAATGCTCTGAAGTAACCGTGAGCAAGTATGTAAAGCGCGGATTTTCCGGTGAACCATTTGAAAGACCGGGAAAAACAAGGAAAAGGGTATCGCCGAAGCGCCATGTTTCTAACGAAGTAAAAGAGCAAATTCGGCAGCTCATTTACAAGTTCTGTGATGAACGTAAGTAGCTAGTTGGTAATTAAGATGTAATATAATACAAACTTTGTGTATAATTCTTTACGTATTTTCATAGGACGTCATATTACATGCACTCAACTATTAACTGAAGTAAGGTAATTAAATTTTTATTGAACAAATATTTTGTGTTGAGTTTTTCATAATAAGATCTTGTCATTGATTTCAGAAAAAATAATATTTCGTTTTATGGAGGAAGTGAAACTTTAAGAAAAGTTCTTAAGGATATCGGCTTCACGCACGTAAAACGTAATAATAATCGATATCTGGTCGAGCAGCCATATGTAATAGCTGCTCGTATCGAATTCCTAGGTAAATATAAGAAAAATATGGATGCTCTCAAACTTAAGGACACTAATTCTGTGGAGTTGGTTGATCCTGCTAAAGCCACGGATTCAGAGAAGTTGGTTGATTCGACCAATGACCCTAATTCTGTGGAGTTGGTTGATCCTGCTAAAGCCACAGATTCTGAGAAGTTGGTTGATTCTACCAATGACACTGACCCTGAGATGTCGGTCGATCCTGCCAAAAATAATGACCCTGAGATGTCGGTTGATCCTGCCAAAAATAATGATTCTGAGAAGTTGGTTGATCCTGCCGAAGACGGTCGACCTTTCATATTCCTAGATGAAACATGGGTGTTTCGCTATGGGACAGGAAAGACTCGAGAATGGCAGGACTCCAGCCCTCGTAGTGTTTCTGTAAAGAAAGCGTCTAGCGGTCCAAGATACATTGTTTGCCATGCAGGGGGCAGAAATGGATTCGTAGATGGCGCCGGATTGTTCGTTAATTCTTCAAAAAAGATTAATCCTTTGGACGATTATCACGGAGCAATGAATGCCCAAACTTTCAAAGAATGGTTTAAAACGAAACTGTTGCCAAATTTGAAAGAACCGTCGATAATTGTGATGGACAATGCGTCCTACCACTCTTCGAAGGTATTTTATAATTAATTAAAATCTATTAATACATTAATTCTACTTGAAAATTTTAGGAGCAATGTTAATCAAATCTACGAAAAGTCTAGCGACATACAATAATTGTGTATGCAGACAGACCAAACTTGATTAACATTGCATCTGAAACAAATTAGATTTAAAATAGACCGAATGATGCTAATATCAATCGGTCAGCTATTGTTATGGACAGAGAACAAAAATTATCTGAAGAAATAATGGAGCTTTGAATGAAAAGGAATAGCCAAGGAAAGTCTATTCAACAACTTCACAAACATGACCAAACTAGAATGGTGAGAGGAACGAAAATTAAATTTTGGTTTGTCGCTTGTGATGATTTGTTCGTTTCCATTATTCATGTGTATGTAGTCAATGTACATCATACTGCATAAGCTAATTTATCTAACACACTCATACCGCATGTGATTTTTTTTTTTTAATATTTTAAAAGATCCTGGATTTAATATATTTTTTCAAAATCTGTTATGGTTTGTTTAATTCTAAGTAATTGGAAGTTTAGGAATGGAAAAATTTAACAGCTGTACTTATATGATATTTTTATTTATATGATTAAATTCTTTCCTGATTTAGAAAGATAATTTGAAATGATAACCTCTATGTTGATTATTTATGTAATATTATAATCAGATGCTTTTAAATTATTTTAAATCTTTTCAAATTAGATTTCTTAATTAGGGTTATTTATTTGATTGATTTTATTATTTGCACGAATGGAGCTTGAACTATTTTTAGATGAAATAAATAACTAAGTTAAAAACTAACAAAATGATAGAAAGTAGATTTGATAAAAAATACAAAAATAATAAAATACATTTTATTAATTAGGAGGAAGCACAACCAACAACCAACTGGAATGTGCCAGAGATTAAAGAGTGGTTAAATAAAGAAGGCATTCCATATGATGAAAATTTGAGGAAAAAAGAATTGTTAGAGTTATGTGTTTATTATAGAAAACCGACAGCATATGAATTAGATTCTCTGTGTGAGGGTACACCGCATACAATTTTAAGATCTGCTCCTTATTGCTATTTTTACAATCCCATCGAAAATGTATGGGGACTCGCTAAAAGGTACTACGATGCTCACTTAGCATTCGGTGGAGATTATTCCGAAAAAAAAGCAGTGGAGACGTGGAACGAAGCTCTGGCTAGAGTAACTCCGCAAGTATGGAATGAGTGTGTTAATCACACTGAAAAAAAGATAATAGAAGATTATCAACGTTTTTTTGTTGAAGGAGGTGCGATCGAAATAATTGATAATCTCGCTCCAATCGACGATGATCCCGAAGTGAATGATGACAATGATTCTCAGAGCCTTTCAGAAATGCAAACAGTATCTGAACTTGATGATGATGATGATGTTGAACAGAAAAATGAAACTGATAATTATGAACCAATGAAAAGTAAATTTTCAGGAGAAATCGGTGATGTATATAATGATGATATCATTGATAATGAATGCGATTACATACTTGAGTCTTCAACTACACTAGAAAATAATCCTTTTGAAAACTATCATCAAGGAGAGATAGGTAGTTTTGTAGAAATTGACTCATTACAGTACGAGAATGAAGTGGATGATAATCTTGAACAGTTAACTAAGGTAAAACATTTTATACTATTTTATCGATTTAAGATTTTTGCTTAAAAAAAAATTTGAATCCACCTTAACTTTAAGTTTTTTTTAATATTTTACATAATTTAACTTGTCGACAATCAAAGGATTCCAGTTTAACCGGAGAATTAACCATCAATGTCACGGAGGATGATTTAAGTAGAGCAGTAAGATCAATTGCAAATTTTATTGAACCCATTCCTCGTCCAAACCCAATAGTTTTCGAGGAACATGATGTAATTCATAAAATATTGGAAAGAGCGAATGAAACCACTCAAATAACACTCGATATCGAAACCAAGAACTTAAATTCATCATCGCTGCAGAATCATTCAATCGAGGCTATGTTAGAAGAATATAAGGTATAATTTTCGATGTATTGAGCTAAATTACGTTAAACATTGACTTTGAGTTAAAATCAAACAATAATAATATTCTTTTAACAGATTGACAAGGAAAACAAGAAGGTCAATGAACATGATATAAATATGCGTATTAAGTTGGAAGATTTAGAAAGGCTAAAACCACCGCAATGGCTGAATGATCAAGTAAGTCTGGAAGTTTATCATCTATAACTAATAGTTATTAACTATATTGTCTTTTGATTGATTATTTAATATATATAAAATTATTATTATTATAGGTCATAAACTATTATTTCAAAATTCTTGAAGAAAGAAAAGATTCAGAAATATATGTTTTTGACACATATTTTTATCCTTCTTTAAATATTGGAATTGAAAGGGTAAAAAATCGTACTAAAAACGTAAGTTTTCTTTGATTAATATTGATTTATTTTTTTATATATTCGTTTAACACTAACTTAAAATAAATGTAGGTTGACATATTCACAAAAACGTTTCTCTTCATTCCCATTCATCTTGGGAACCATTGGTGCCTGTGTGCTGTCAATATTCCAAATGTATCAATAACATATTATGATAGCCTTAAGGGTACTAATGACAAATGTTTACAGGTAAGTAATCAATAACAATTATCAACTATTTTAGAAATAACTGTGAATAATTTTGTTCTGAACAGAAAATTGAAGGCTACTTATTACAAGAATTTAAGATGGTACGACCAACTTCTGATGGTCCAAAGAGATGGAAAAAAATACACGCAAAGGTATAAATTTCTATTTTAAATACACAGATTTTAATAATATAGAAAAATTATATTTGAAAACAATTTTTATTTAGCAGTAATGTGATTGCAATAATTATGTAATGAAATATAAAACAATGAAATTCATGGATTGAAGAATAAATACTTTCTAAACGCCTAAATAAATATTATAAACATTTTTTTGTAGGATATTGCATTGCAAAACAATGCATACGATTGCGGAGTATTTATTTGCTACTATGCAAGCCAACTGTCAAAAGGAGAGCCATTAAATCTCATAAACGGATGTAACATGAGCCCGTTCAGAGCCGAAATATTGTATGACATTTTGTCAAAATTAAAAACCGAAGAGGAATGTGCAAAGCGGAAAGACGAGCCTATAAAGAAAGTTGTAAGTAAAAATTTCTGGTCGAAATATACATATAAAAAATCAGTTTTCGTTCGAATAAGCGTTAAAAATATTTTTCAATTGAAATTAATATTTATTTAGACTCCAGTATATGGAAGATCGACAGTAACTCCTCGTAGTACCGAGATTAAAACGAGTATCCCGGAAGTTTACCTGCACCAATCCGCTAATTTTCACCAAGGTGATAAAAAATACTTTAAGCATCAGCGAGCAGGCGTCCAATGCACTGCTATAGCGACTGTTGCATGCATTTTGTTACCGGCGATAACTGTACGAACGATAACTTCAGAAGATTTGGATAAAGTGTTGATTTTTGGAGATTTATATTATCAAGAGTGCCGCAATCAGCCTACAGTTAAATCGGATCTACTTAATGTAGAAGAATTATTGCGAAATTTAAGCATTGGCAACGGAATAGTAAATTTCGATGTACATGACATAATGTTTGGCCAATTTAAAAATAACCAATTACTTCAGGACACTATTGACAAACATTGTTTAACAAGCGCTGACGAAAACATTAGCCATACTGGTTTTTTATTCATTGGCAACGATAAAACAGTAGCATTTTTTAAATGTAAAAAGGGTTTGATTTGGTTATTTAATTCGCACGGAGTAGATCAGAATAACCAATATCCATTTTGGAATGAAAATGATCAAAAAGCTCGATTATTTAGATGTGGAAATTCGAAAGCTTTAGTATCTTTGTTACTAACAGGTACGAATAATGAAAGTACTGCTTTATGGGCAATTCATAAATTAAATATAAGAATTTATAAAAAACTGTAAATAGTATTGGAATAAAAAAATTCTTTACGTGTAATATTGATTTTTTAATGACAAATTGAAACTTGAATATTTACCTTTAACCCTGTACCAAATTGAATGTTTACACATTACGATATATCTTAAACATAAAAAATACGATTAAAAACACATTAGAATATGGAAAAGTCCGGGGCAAATATTCAGTTAATTATGGGTCTGAAAATCTTTCCTAGACTGTTTCATGATTCCCATGATTTTGTTTTCTTATTCTCTAGTAGACACCGAGAATTGAATTTTTAAAAGGCCAATTTCTGTAAAATTTAAAAAAAAATCGCCTCTTACAGTGCTATTTTAAGGTGTCCATGGGGTTTATCGATCGGTTATAGGGCTGGTAATTTTCTGTAAGGTCAATTATATTAATTTTTTTTTAATCTCTCGTGGACACCGAGACATAAATTTTTAAATTTGAAAATTCCGTACAATTAGTTGAAAATAATCAGTTATCTCATCTCTTACTTTTTGCTGGACGCCGAGCTTCTAATTTTTTTTTCGTCTATGTATTTTTTTTTGCCAGTCGTTTGTCAATAGAATCCGTAGAATGCGTGTATGCGACACAGAGGTCCAACCGCTCTCTATCGCTTTTTATTTTATTACGCCGAGAATATTTATTTCATCGAAAAATTTATGAGAACATTTTTCGCCGGTTTAATTATTTTTAAACATTTTTTCTTGAATAAACTTTCTCTTCAAATCAGCCGGTTCTGAGCTCTAGTGGCCTAAACAATTAAATTGTTAATAACAATCAAATTTATTATCGGCGAGCGAATATCTGTGTTTATCGTAATCCACGGCAAATAATACGTAAATATCTGACATCAGAACCGGGGGACTTTGAAGGACATACGTGCTTTTCTCTTTAGCCGAGGGACTAATAGCGTGTAGATGTTTTTTTTTAATTATTTATAATTCCCTCGCAACTAGTTATAAGTTCATACCAACGCCATCTGAGAATCAGTATATACGATATTAAAACTTATTTAAATTTACCGCTCGCGGAGGAATACAAGTTCCGAGTCCTGGGTTGTTAACGCATGCGCAGTGAATCAATATATAAAAGAGGGGATAAATCCCGAACAAACCCGAGGTTCATTCTCTTGGTGGGACGACTATAAATATTTAGTGTCGTGTACACCTGATGGCATAGTTAATTTTATTTCACCTGGATTTGGTGGTAGGACATCGGATGCTGAAATAGTTTCTTAATCTGGATACTTGGATTGTTTAAAACCAGGCGCTGCTGTACTTGCTGATAGAAGCTTCAAACACATAGAAAATTTTGTAGTTGAAAAAAAATGTACATTAATTAGACCACCAACAGTAAGTTCTGAAAAGCAACCAAGTCATGACGAAGTTATAGCAAAAAAACGAATCGCCAGTCTCCGTATCCACATTGAAAGACTAATAAGAAGAATACGAGAATTCGAAATTTGTGAACCTCATTCATGTGTAAATATTAAACTTATTTCTCAGATGGATAATATAATGACAACCGCGGTAGCTTTAACTAATCAACAGGGACCGTTGATAAAAAAACATGAGTTATAACAGTTGTTGTTCAATAAAAATGTAATATTTATTTTAAGATTTCAATTTTTGTATTTTTGTTAATAAATAACTTAATTTATTGCAATGAATTAAATAAACGTTTGAAAATACAATTTTTCCAGAATCAACTTAGATCTTTTAGTAATTCTCCAACTAGTTGTGAGTCATAATCAATAATAAGAGATTTGAATTGTCGTGTTTCTTCAAAAGTTGGGTCTGCTACGATAAACATTGCTTTTTTTCTTCCTGTGAAAAGCATTTGCATCTGCATTTGAGTAATATATTTCATTGAAATTTTATTATAATTTGCAGTGTCAATATAAGTGCGAAAGCTTTTTTCTGACGCCGGGCATTTAATTTCTACCACGAATTCATCATCTATTGCATCTGGAGAAGCTCCTAAGTATGGGTATTCTTTGGATAAGAGTAAACCACACTTTTGGAATTTACGCTTCAACTTCTGCTCAACTTGTTGTAAAACTATAGCTTCCAGCTCTTTACCTCGTTGCATAGCTTTTGTATTACGTAGTTTTTGTCCTCCAACAAGCAACTCTACTAACGTTCCATTAGGTGTATTACAGCGAGATGCTTCATAAGCTTTTGATGCTGTTATTCGCCCATACCGTAATGAAAACCAAAGGTCACAATCTGCTTGATTTTGAGTTTCTTTTTCTAGATTATCACACAAGTCAAGAGACATTCGATTTGCACTAAACTGTAAGAAATCATCACATGATGTTCCTCCTAAATTAATAAAGTCTACTAATAAATTGTGTATTGAAAGACTTTTTTCAGTATTCTCAGAGTTGAAATACTTCAAGATTTGGCTCTGTACATTTTTTTGTTTTGTTCTATTGACAAATTCTTGTAATGTATTAAAAGACTTAGGTACAGCAGTAGTATTTGTATCAGAAGCAAAATCATTCACTCGAATAAATTTGATTGCTGACCCAACTTGAGATAAAACTGATTTACGCCAGTAACATTCAATATCAGTTGGAGATGGTTCTTCAGATCGTCTGTGTAGCCACATCAAAAATGCAATCGAGTGCTTACATCCACCTAAAAAACAGTATAAAAAGAAGTGATTAGTGGTCATAATACTATCAAAATATTCAATTTAGCTTATTATGTAACGTGTGTATTATGTATGAAGTTTAATAGTAGAAAATTATGAAACAAACAAGAACTGTCATGATTTTCTTACTTGAATATTGTAAAATCATTTTATTTATCTAATGATGCGGCACAATCATGACACTGAATCGATAAAATTTCTTCATCAACAATATTTAAAACTACAGTCACTCTATATGATTTATTTTGTACTCTGTGTTCAGGACAAATAAGACATTTGAGAGTACATTCAGGTCCCTGAAGCTTAACTTGTACATATTCAATGGCTGCATCTCGATATGACTTTCTCCCAGATCTATAATTAAACAAATATTAATTTAAAATAGTGAAATAAATATAGTAGTGACAACTAATAAATACTTTTTTTACTTTTTGATAAAAAATCATCAATTTATTTCTAACTAATATCTAAATAAATAGCTGTATTAAAATATACAAACAGGCTAGCTTTTGCTCCTTTCATTTCTGCTGATACAAAATCAGAATTTGTGGCGAGATAAGTTGCGACCATGAATGCATCAACTCGTGGTAAATTATCAGACCGTGCTTCACTAAAACCAGGATCCACTTTTCGTCGAGGCATTTTTCTTGACTTGTTGATATTCACTAACTAAATTGTTGAACTGATGCTTCCCAAAAGTCTTAGTATTATAACAACATTGACATGTTCATAACCTCCAAACACATTCACTTCAAAATTAGAAAAACATTTCACATAAATTTGTTTCACTTTTAATTATTTTCAGTAAAATCTGGCATAAAAAATATAATGTGTAAAACTTAAATTGAAAAAAACTTAATTTTAATTTTTTTAGTACCGTAAAATATTATACATGACTTATTGCTCATTCAAATATTCGCGCTACAAACAGCACAATGACGTCACACCAATCACATCACGTTTTACATCACGTGACTTTTATGTAATTTAGGACCACATTTATTTATTAAATTATTTAAATTTTTAAGATCAAAATCGAAAAATTTTTTTTTTTAAAATTTCAAAAAATTATATAGAATGTAAAAATATCAAAAGTTAATGAATACCAAAATCATGCAAATACCCAATTTAAATCGCAAACATTTTTATCGACACTTGCGATACGTAGGTGATTTATTAGTTTAACCAGAACAAGGTAAACGGTCACGTTATAGTCCCCCCGGCTTGAGGAAGCTACACTTTAAGTTGTAGGCGTCTCCAAACAACCTGGACTCGATGGATCATTGCACCTGAAACAAACTTTGAGCTGCTTAAATCTACAAGAGTTTACTCAGTTAAATTCTTGCTGTTCAATTTACTGTACTAAGACTTTATTGTTACCGGTACAAACTTGTTGAAGTCTTATTTATTAACTCTATCAATAAGTATCATTTAATGAGACAAATATTTTTAAGGTACTATGTACTCTAGCGCAAAATACATTATTTTTGGTTAACAACAAGTTTGGTAACATGTCTCAAAGAATTTAATTAACGTAAACAAAATAATAAAGGAATATAATTGAGTAGTTGATCTCTGATAAACTTTGACTAATCTAACTAGATAAACAGAAGTTAATCTTCTTAGACTTCATGGTATATAACACGTTATGTGAATCACACCATATTGAACCTATCATTGGTGTCTTTTTCTCAATGTTAAAACTTAACATGATATTGAGGTATACAATAATATGAAATATGAGGTATTAAAAATTAAAGAATATAAAGAAACACACAAGAAAAAATAATATTAATCAAAGAAAGCAAAATAAACACTTTTAAGTAAGTTAATGGCAGGGTTCTCTCGCAGATCAACCGCGGTTCTCGATGGTGACGTTGGGTTACTTCAGGAACAGGGCACTGCCGAGGTTACTCTTGACTAATCCCACCCGAGCCAAGCAACGTCCACATTTGGGATTGTACATGGGATGAGGGGCTTTGCACGCAAAACAGTGATCTCTCATCCATTCGACCGTCTTGCGATCTTTGATGATGCAGTTGTTATCTCGATGACCCAACCTCCAACAATTAGTACAGTATTCTTCACCAAAAGCATTATTAGTGCAGTCCTTAAATAAGTGACTAACCTGCTTACACTTGATGCATCCAGTCGGAGTGTATGGTAAATTACGCGTTTCGACTGTCTGTGTAGCCACATTACGAGTCATAGGCGCTTTCTTCTTTAGATACTGGTCCACTTGTCGGGTTATATATGCGTCCCATACTCTTTTTTTTATAGTTTGTCGAACATCAATAGCCGCAGTTTTCTGGATTTCACCTACCTGCTGAATTTGAGGGACCAGGAGAGGCTCTGTGAAAATGTCTCCCGGGTTAATTGGCACGGAGTCGTTGGCTCTTGGTTTTGGTTACCCGATTGTCCGGCTCAATTGTATCTAGGTCCTCGACAATGGCGACGTGTGACCTAGACTGAGATACTACGGTGACAATGCTTTCAGCTGCTGATTCACTGGATTCAGGGTTAGCCAACTTATTAGTCTCACAGTCATCACTGTCAGTTACTTCGTCCTCAAAAGATTCCTGATGATCCAAAAAACGCCAGTGAAGATAACTTAAGCGTATTTCGTCGTGGATTCGGCGGACCGACACGCTTGGCCCAGGTGTAGTCGCTCCATTTGGAGTAGATTCTGTCGTCTCCATGGCTGCGGCGCTGAAGAGAGTTTTATTAATACGGTTTGATCTACGAGGGAGTTTGAGAGTAGACACATGGAAATTTTCAATACTTTCATTCTTATCATTCACTAGTTCAACAAGAGAGGATGATACATACGCTTTTACAAAGAAAGGATCTCGCATATAAGGCAAGAGTTTAGAAGAGATACCATCAATTGCTTTGCTTAGCTTTCTATTTCTGATAAATACGGCAGCTCCAATAGGGATTTCGGTACGTGGTTTTGGCAGATCTAACGCGCGTCTGCGTTCCTGATTTTTATTCATAAACTTGTCAACATAATGTCTCATCTCGTCAATATATTTCAGCATATCTTTACGCGATTCTGTATTTTCGATAATACTTTCATCGAGTTGATCACGATTTTGGTCGAGATAAACCGGATCGCGGCCGAAATTGAGATAAGCAGGGCTTACAGCCAGTGAACTATGTATCGAAGTATTATACGCGTATTTTCATTCAAATAAATGAGAATCCCAACTATTTTGTTTTTTAGTCAAAACGATCAAATCATTATTTTCAAATTACGATTCACGCGTTCCACAGGGTTAGATTGCGGGTGATATCTCGGAGTTAATTCATGTCTAATTCTCCGGTCGGAACAAAAATCATTTACAACTTTATTACAGAATTCGGTACCATTATTAGATATTATGATTCTAGCTGTTCCCCAAGTTGCGAATACTCGGCGTAAGAAATCAACTATGATCTTACCAGTCGGGGTAGTGACCGCTTCTGCTTCTAAATAACGCGTATATAGGTCACATGCAACCAAAATGTGCGTTTTGCCTTTAATTGACCTCGGTAAAGGTCCTACAGCGTCAATGGATATACATTCCCAAGGTTCTGTGATAGGTCTGTTGCCCTTGCGAGGATGAGGAGGATTGGAATTAGGTTTCTGTAACAACCATTCGGTACACTGTTCAACGTACTGTCTAATGTTTTTCTACATGTTGGGCCAATGAAATGAAGAGGCGATTGTGTCATACGATCTTTGTATACCTGGATGACCAGCTAATATATGGTCATGATTGTCTCGAAGAATTCAATTGTCTGGTACAACGCTTTTCCAATTTTCAGGGTAATCGGTTGGATAATGCTGTTTGTCGCGTTCCCGAAAATAATATAATTCACCATCCACAACTTTTCAGGAAGGAAACCGTTCTGGGAATCTGAAACTTCGTCGAGTTTGCGTTCGTGACAACTAGTCAATTTGATTCTATGGTGAGTCAAACTTTCTTCTTCATCTGTAGCGTCTCCAGCTTCTAAATGTTCGTAAGCTCTAGATAATGCATCAGGGGCTTAATTTTCAGTCCCTTTGCGGTGAAGAATAGTGATTGGTAACCCAGACAATTCTGTGGCCCATCTGGCTAGACAGCTTCGCAGGTCTTTAATATTCTTCAGCCAGATTAAACTGGCATGATCAGTGATCACGGTGAATGGAAAACATTCTAGATATCCGCGTAATTTCTTCACTGCCCACAAAACGGCCAGACACTCCTTTTCAGTGTAGTGTCGTTGCGCTCGTGTTTATTCAGTGGTCGACTAATGGCCGTGATCATGAATTCTTTATCTTCTCCGGGTTGCGTAAGTATTCCAGAGATTCCAGTATTTAAGGCATCGGTGTATAAGATAAAGGGTAAGCTGTAGTCAGGAGTGGCTAGCGTTGGAGCATTCAAGACAGCTTGTTTTAAGTCTTGAAAGGATTTCTCCTCCTCTTCACCCCATTTCCAAGGATTTTTCTCGCTTGTCAGTTTATTGAGCGGTCCCTGAGCTCTGGCGATCCCTACCAAATGACGATGGTACCAATTCACTAGTCCTAGGAATCTTCAGACTTGTTCACGCGTAGTTGGTCGTGGATATTCTGCTACTGCTTGCATTTTCTCAGGGTCTGGGGAAATTCCGTCGTATGTGATGACGAAACCCAAGAATTGTACCGAATCTTTGCAAAACTTGGTCTTCTCGCGATTAATTAAAATACCAGCCTCGCGTACAACTTCAAAAACTATTTCCAGCATGATCAAATGTTGCTCAAAGGTCAGTGTAGCGATCACTCAGTCGTCCATGTATGCCTGAACGAATGATTCCCACCAAAGCGGTCATCCTCGCTCTATTAATTTCTGGCGGATTTTATTTCAATTTCTCGGTCAACCTGATGAAAGTGATTGGAGCTGTCTTCAGACCGAAAGGCATGTACTTAAATTTGAATAGGCCGCGTCCTAGCACTTCAAAGGCTGTGAAAGGTTTGCTTCTGTTGCTCAGCCTAATTTGAAAATATGCGTTACAAAAATCAATCTTGCTGATATATTTGGCTTGATGGATCGCATCTAGGAGAGTATCCATTCTGGTTGGAGAATAAACTACGTATTTTGTGACTGAATTGACATCTCGAAAGTCGATACACATCCGTGGTTCTCCATTTTTTCTAGACACCAAGACTGGTTGGCTACAATACTCACTTGTACTCTCTTCAATGATGCCGTCTTCTAGTAACTTGTCAACTATTTCGAGTAATGTGTGTAGTGCTTTGAGTGATCGACGATATTGTTTAGTTACAACTGGCTTATCGTTGGTCAATTCAATGTCATGCTCGATTAAATTCGTTTCACCAAGTCTGGCAGCATCCATTAATTCAAATTCTTTGTCGAGGAAATTTCGTAGCACATCAATTTGGTCATCTCCGAGTCTTAGTAACCGACAGGATTGATCTTGTTCCTTCGCGAAGTCTATCTGATGTGTAATTGGCGAATCTTGAAATTTTCAAGTTTCCTTGGCTAAGTCAAGCTGAAGTCCGTGTCTTGACATCATATTCAATCCTAATATCATGTCATCTGGCATGTCAGGAAAGACAATAAACCACTCTTTCCAAACTTGATGGTCAATTGTTATTGGTAGACATACTCGAAGCTTTTCACTGACAATTGATTTATCAGCTAAAATGTATTTGTTCCCCGTCGTGTTATCTCTTATTTTCAACGCGTATTTCTTAACTTTATCGAATAACTGGCGTGTTATGAAATTTTTACTTGCTCCTGTATCAAAAATAGCTTCTACGTAGACATCTTCTACGTCCAACGGACAGACGATGGAGTGATTAAATCCCTCGGCATGGGATACGCGGTAAGGAATAGCAATTTCGTCTTTATTCAGTGAGTACGTTTCTTCGTCGTCACTTTCAGCTGATTTCGGGTCACTTTCGCGTTTATCAGGTGGTATTTTGTTTTTCGGACTCAACTTTTTTAATGATGGATGTCCAGTTGAGCCTCTTAGTAGTTTTTTGGCTCACACGGACAAGTTGCGTTCGTGACACCCTTGGTGAAACATCGAGTGCACATGACTATTGGATCATTAATACATTGTCATGTATAGTGGTTTCCTGCGTCCCCACAATTAAGACAGATATAATTTTCAGGTGGACTTCTTCCAGGGGAGTTTGCTCGGCTTCGTCCTTACATTTTACTTGAACCCGAGTCTCTTACATCTGCGGCATAACTAACGTGTTTTCCGTTGCCTTTCAACGATCGTCGATCTGGGCTTCTGGATCGAGGGAATTTTCCTTGGTGAGATGAGGTGTTTCCTACGTAGCTCACAGAAGAATTGGTTTCTTCAACTTCGTCAGAATCCGAGTCGAGTACCTGTATAGCTTCTGCAGCCGAGGTCACGCGATTCGTTGGAGCTGGCGCCTTCTTTTTAACGTAGTACTTCTCATTTTCATCGTATGCCTTATTCAAATATTTTAAGTTCGTAGCTGCTAGGTTCACAGCCAACCGGAAACCAATATATTCCGTTACTTTCGTTTGCCTTGCCTTAAGTTCAGCCTGTAACTGTTTAGATAATCTCTGAGAAATTATTTGTATTTGGATTTCCTTAGATGGTGGCGTGGTCATCTCCA
Source organism: Cotesia congregata (assembly GCA_905319865.3). Classification (NCBI taxonomy): domain Eukaryota; kingdom Metazoa; phylum Arthropoda; class Insecta; order Hymenoptera; family Braconidae; genus Cotesia; species Cotesia congregata. Next base: position 17,037,426 of record CAJNRD030001119.1, on the reverse strand, counting down.
TGAAGAGTTTTTGCATCTCGTCAATGAATAATCGAGCATCTTGATCAGCGGTCTGGTATTTATTGTATATTTCGGCGTTGATTTCGGGTTCAGCTCGGGGGTGAATGAAATACGCGGTGTATGCGTCAACAAAATGTTTCCAGGCCGTCCAGCGTCCAGAATTCAACCTCAACCATTGAGCATGAGTTTAGCGAATAATGCTTTTACCAAACCAAGAGCTTCCTTATCCAAGATCTGTTGCTCGTTTTTGACGTCAGTCAGCTCTTGTAAGTAAATCTTCGGCTGAGCTTCTTCTTCGGGAAATACCAAATTGCGCTCTCTGGTCAATTTCTCCAACGCGATGGAATTTCATGATCTCGTGACCTGTTTCTGGAAGTATTATTCAGGTTACTCATTCCTGTATCTGAAGCAAGCCGTTGGGTTGCGTCTCGCCCTCCAATGCGTCCCAACTCTTTCCAAATCTCGCTAATTTCATCAGCGCGTCGATCCAGGACTTGTCCTGCGTCTGTTTGACTCGAATGATGTACTCTGGGGAAGATATTGGTACTGGAGAAGTGGTTAGGGGAGCTGGCTCATTTGCTAAGGCTCTCGGGATCTCTTGAACTAATTGAGATAGTTGCTCGTCGTTTCTTCGTAGGCTTTTACCTAAGGGGGCCAGGGTAACGGGTCTAGGCTCGGCTTAAGACCCGCTCTAAATCTCTGCTTCTGTCCACAACTTCTTGCTTATTTCTGGAATCGAAGATACTGCCCGAGCAATTTTTGCGGTGTGTTTTAGCGATGTCGTCATAACAACTTGAACGCTAGACATCAATTTCCCTAGCTCTGTTGTTGCATTTTGGGCTTTACTACACGCGGCTTTATTCGCGGCATTTTCCTCCTGTCGAGTTTCATTTTCTAAGCGCAGCTCGTCAATTTGGCCTGCTAGTGTTTAAAAAACGTCTGCGTGGGAGTTCTCAGAGTGTACTTCTTCCTTTAGCGGGTTGTGCTCACATTCCAGCTCGACGACTCGATTATCGATCATAGTTACGCGATCTCGTAGGTCTTGTTCATGCTGCCCAAGCACACAGTCTCGATTGCTGCACGCAATGCATCCTTGGTAACTACTGACGTTGAAATCTCCATCATAGCCTGCGACGTATGACTCGTCTTGATATCCATCTAGTCAACACGTGAAGCCACGTTTTGCATAAAGTCAGTAATGGCCAGAGCATCTTTGGCCGGACCAGATAGACTGCTGCGATTGATGGTTGAAAATAACATTTCCATATTCAGTATGGATGGAATCTTTCCGGGTAGTATTGTATCTTCGAGGTTTGTTTGGATCCCCTGTATCGTTGAGTCTCCAGCTCGTGGACGCAAACGATATGGTTTCTCTAAAACCTCCACGTTGACGACGGTAGGTTTGGCCTTTCCACCGTCACTCAACGTTGAAGACTTTTCTTCCTGCAAGACCACAGGTGGCTGTGAAGGGTCGACAAGACCATCATCTACAATCTCCTCAATGTTTGACAAATTCATTTTTTCAAATCACGAACTATGGCGACGGTTGCCTTGCTTCTATCTTCTTGTCATTATGAACTATGGGAGATCAGTCAAGAGCCGTCATAGTCCAAAAGCTGATGACGAATTTTGAGAAGGTTCTTTAGGCAAGCTGAAATTGCGAAAAATTATAATTTCGTCAATTGGCGAATCCAGTCCTGAAAGTCGTTTAGCGAATTAGCGGTTATTTTGCTACTGCGCAGCATATAACATTTATATAGCATATAACAAAATTTATTTTAAGCAACTTGAATTTCTTTTCATCTTTTAATTTATAATTTCTAGAATTCAAAAAAAAAATCCCCAACGTTTTTGTCGGTTGTTAAATATTGATTGACGTCTCCAAAATTATTTTTTTTTAATTACTAAAAAATATTCTTTAGGCAATCTGAAATTTATATCACGTATTTATTAACTAATTTCAATAATACCTGCAAATTGCCCGACGATTTTGCGGGTTATAAACAATTACTTGACGTTAATAAAGTTTGTCAATAAGCACAATAAAAAGACTCACGCGCAGCCGCAAGTGCGACAAGGATAGCTAATCAAGGCATGCTGACAGCTACCGGGACCCGAACTCCTCGCGCTCTTTTTGGCTATTGAGAAACCACGTGTTTACAGCACTACGTTCAAAACAGAAATATTTAATTTTTTTTGTTAAAATTTGATAACTGATTAAAAATTTTCAAATTGTTAATTTCGTTCGCTGGATTAATTACACCGGCCGAGAAATGAAAATTTTTTGAAAGTTGTTTGTATTTGAGCTACAGATATCACCAATTTATGCTATTTTTAACACAAAAACACCTACATATTTGCCCTATTACATCAGATTTTTTTTAAAGAAGGAAAAAGCATTTTTTTCAAAATTTAAAGAATAAATCAATAATCATTGTTACGTTCTCAGAATTTCGCCCAAAATTATTTTTTTTATTATTTTATAACTATTATATTTTAAATAAATTTATCTCGTTCAATTCTCCGAATGCACATTGAGAGATATCCGTTGCTTCGCTGGTGGCTTGATCAGCAGCTTAGTAACGGAAATCTCGCGATAAGGCATCGGCAGAGAGTCACCGCGGTCGCGGATAGTCCAAACATCTTGCGTCAGCATGGGACCCGGGCCTCGATGACTCTCTCAGGGAGTAACCTGAGCTGCAAACATGGCTGAAATACTGTTTATAAAAACTAATCTGGAGTTGATTCAAGTCAGTAGATCTACGGACTTTCTTGAGCACAGAACTCTGTCCGACTTGAACCTCTCCAAATCCTTAATCCAATAAAACTAAAATTACATTAAACACGCTATTAAATTCTTTGGTGCGAGCACCTTTCAGCTGTTCCACCAATTCAAATCCTTCCGGTGCAATGGCTCATTAGCCGTTTTCACTGATTAAAAATCCCATGGTGTGAGCGCCTTTCAGCTGTTCCACCAATTCAAATCCTTTCGGTGCAAGGGCTCATTAGCCGTTTCACCGATTAAAATTTCCATGGTGTGAGCGCCTTTCAGCTGTTCCCCAGGTCCAAAAACCTCCTTCGGAGATGAGGGCTCATTAGCCGTCCTATCCGAATTTCCTCCTCGGTCCATGCCACGGAAAGGCAGGCGTTCACGTCATTCGGGTCGGGCTGTATAAAGGGGCCGTTCATTTCAGTTGCGGTCGCTTCAACTGTCCATGCCCATAATCTCCGACGAGGAGCCAGAAGTATCGCGAGTGCAGATAAAGTGTGCTACCGACGTACTTCAGGGCAATTATTCGCCCAGGTCGCCATCTCCGTCGCTGCAGGAACCATCGAGCACTGGACTATTAATTCCTGGAAATCATCCAGCCTTTTGGACGGACGTATCACGTTCTTGGCCACTCAAGGCCATCGACCTTCCGGAATATTTCCAACCACCAGGTGAAACAATTCCGCTTCGAGATCCACAGTACGGCTACTACTCTGAGGAGCACTTTCTCCGCACCGGATTTGACAGCTACCCTCCGTTTGAAGCCAGGGGGCTCGCTCAAAAGGGTATTATTTGGGCAAAACTATGGGGTCCGTAATGGTGAGTCTTTAAATTATTAGAGAGGTAAAAGTAAGCTCATTTGTGACGGCACGCTGGAGGTCAATAGATCACCCAACGATGTCAAACCTGAATTTTATTCGTCAGTTCTTAATTATTAAATTTAAAATCACCAATAGAAATTTAGAAGCGAATTAAAATAATTCCCAAAAATTGAGAACGGAACAATCATATTACAAAAACATATATTTGAACATTTACAAAGAAAACATTTAGTCTAAACAATGCTACAGGACTATTTAGAGTGACATCTTGTACGTTTCGCGACAAAATTACGTCTGGGTGTAGTTTTTTTGTGAGTATCTTCAGTAATATCACGTGTCAGTGACCAGCGGTAATCAGCCATCATATTCACATTCCATCGACCTTGGTACCTTGTCTCAATAGTTTTTATGTCCTGATGAAACCTTTCTCCCTGCTCTTCACTGTAATCACCAAGATTATCAGGAAAAAAGTCCACATGTGCATCTAGAAAGTGGAGTTTCATGCTCATATTACACCCCAATTTTTGATACTTATCCAATAAGTTTGCAACCTTATTTTTATAGTCGGCATGTTTATTATTTCCTAAAAAATTTTTGACATCTTTGAACGCCAGCCAAGCATCTGGTACTGTGTTATTCATTATGGCATCACATTTTTCATCAGCCATCAAAAATCTGATTTGCGGTCCATCGAACACTCCTTCTTTAATTTTTGCATCAGATAATCTTGGAAATTTTTTACACAGATATTAAAAACTAGCATTGTTTTTATCCAATGCTTTAACGAACTGTTTCATCATACCGAGTTTGATATGAAGCGGAGGTAGTAAAATTTTTTCAGGACTAATTAAATTTTTTCGTATTACGTTTCTTGTTCCTACTTTGAGATTTTTACGAGGATTTCATTGTTTCTAAATTTTCATAAGTCTCTTTCAAATGAACAGAATGAGCAACTGGAACAGAAGCATACTGATTAGTGTTGTGTAAAAGAACACCTTTTTGACTCCACTTCGAAGAATCTATAAAAAGTCTCCATTCTCCAGAATTATATTTTGCTCCTAACTTTTCAATAAGATCGGGGATATTCTGACAAGAAACTAATGATTCTTCTTGACTAAAAAAAGGTACAAATTCTTCTTCGCGTTTTCCATACCATGCAAAATATGTATTTGGAGCTAATAGATGTTTTGCATGAAGTCTAGATCTAAGAAGTTGAGCAGATTCTTTAGAAAGATTTAGATCTCTAACTAAATCATTCAATTCACCTTGAGTAAATTTCTGTGGTTGATTTAAAATTGGTTCATAAACTTCCGTCGACTCTTGACGCTGTAAATTTTGTTCTGATGATGTTGAACTAAGATCAGATATTGAGCTTGGATGGGGCACTGGCATGTCTGGACCATGTGGAATCGGCCGTGTAACTGAAGATACATTTGCGTAGACTATTTTATTTTTATTTTTAGCATTCAAACCTTTCACATTTGTACAACAAAAATAACAATCATCAATATGATTTGTCTGCTCTCTCCATATCATAGGTCTACCGAAAAGTAAAGATTATCTTTTGCGGTATGTCCACTGTCGTAATTGTTCAACACAAATAGTACAAACTACTCGCGGAGTCCACGGTTTTAGTTGTATTTTGAAGCCAAAATAAGCATTATACAAATTTTCAACAAATTCAGTGATTTTCTGTTTTTGCTTTAAAGTCATAAAGTTTCCACAAATATAACAAAATGTATCCGCATTATTATGACACTTTCTTGAAGACATTCTGTTGTTTTAACAGTTTTTCAACATCAAATTATATATAAAATTTATTGAACACTAAAAGTAAATCGTAAGAAATTTTTTTAAATAAACACACTAATTTCAGTAAAAAATATATAAACAAAGTAACTGTAGAGGTTTATTTGCATGTAACCTGTTTTGAATAGGTGTGTCGTTGTTGCAACTTATATATTCCCTCACGAGCGGTCGCACGATTCGAGAAAAGAGCGCCAAAATCTAAAATTTAATTTATTTTAATCAAATAATTTAAAATAGCCAATGTCTTAACTTTTTTAAAAACCTGATGTGATACGAAAAAATGAGGTATAATTTCGTGATCAGCACTACCAAATTAGTGGAAAAAAATAATCAGAACTTGAACAAGGAAAATAATGTCGGCCGGTGTTATCGGATTATGAAATCAATGGGCCAACTTACCCACTGTAAACGCAATTAAATATCGAATTCATCGGACATCCGGTACCGAGTCAGCTCGGTTCGAATTTCTATTATAACGCGATTTTTTACATTGGATCGAACTGGCACATAGAGCTGACAAAACACAGCTGATGTAATGAGATATCATCAAGAAATATTTAAATTCAAAGAAAACAACGGAGAATTAAGGAAAAGCGAAGAAGGAGAATGGATATTGAATCAGGATCGGGAAAGTATGGAAATAGGAAATGGGACCAATTGGGAAATAATAGAAGCTGAAACGCTCTCTTTAGACAGAAGCACAATAAAAAATTTGTTCATGGCGTTAGCGGCCTACGAAAGAAAAGCGATACAAGATATATATTCACCAACTGCGATGAAACTGGGCTTGGAGAAAATTTTGGAAGAGAATAGTAATCTGGATCTGATAACTGAGTCAAACAAGGACGGAATAATATTATTATTGGAAATAATAGATATTGAAGTAATAATTTTCCATCAACAGATAATATACAAATACGTGATTCCCTTGGTACAGAAAAAGAAATTCAAGCCATTAAGACATTATACTTTTCCGACAATTATAACCACAGCATCAGAATTTGGCTCAATAATTAGGCCTACCACTCCCTTCACTGCAATAAATAAGCAAGGATACATCCCCTTAAAACAAGAGGATGTGGAATCTTGTAAAATAATTAAAGGACGATTTTTCGGTATAAACACCACTGTCACCAGGCCGTTAACGGAGATAGCACCATGTGAAGTAAAACTACATATAAGAGCTTGAGACATTGACCTACAAACTTGTAGTCGAAGAGTAATTAAATTAAAGAATAGTTTTTGGACAAAATTAACCGGAATTAACGCATGGTTATACACGACCCGAGAAATGGAAACCATAGTTATGAAATGCGAAACAAACAAATCATTAGAATTAGGTGTAGAAGGAACGGGGGTAATATAGATGGCCCCCGGGTGCGAGGGAATGTCTAAAGAGAAAAGATTCATTACTACGCCGAAGATGCAACCTATTATGAAGATTTCCGGAGGAATTCTGTCCTGGCTAATCATAAATCATGAAATTGAAACATATGCGGAGGAAAATCAAGTAAAATTATCCCAAATTTTGGAAGAGTTATCCGAGGAAGAGGATTATCCACACAGACAAAACGAAGATAGTATTAGTTTTCGATAAATTAAAAGCACAATTAATAAAAAGGTTCCGAACCGGAAAATTCACACAGCATAATATGGAATACAAAACCCGATAGTATATGGTAGCATTATAATTGCGCTTTTAGGCACCATCATAATATGTGAGCTAATCAGAAAAGTAATACAACGAAGAAGTATCAACAACGAAATTAAGAAAGATGAGAAAGAGGGAAACTCACGTAACCAGACAGAAAATCTTCAAAAAGTAGCTGTCGCGAAAATAACCAAAAAGAAATTTTTACCCGAACACAGTAAGTCCGAGGAAATCGGAATGACTGAACAACCAGGAAATATCCATATGGAAAACAAACAAGCAACCACAGTAGTTAAAAGCTTGGAATACTGGGTCATGCGGTTTTAATTCTGATCAAATCAGCCGTGACGCAAATTATCCTATTCAATATCCCGGATACCAGTCCCGATTTTGTTACAGGTACAGGAAGAAGGAAATGTTCATTCCAGGGGGATCGGATCGAATTTCTCGTAACCAAGGACCAGTAGAAAGGAAAATCGTGCCAGCACCTGTTCTTCTATTCGTATATATTATGTCGGGTCTTAGATTTTTACATTTATATACATATATTATACACTCATAATTACGTATCTAGATTGTAGAAAGTCTCTTAAGGGTTTAATCAAAAAGAAAACTTTAACATTTATTGGATATGTGATAACGTAGATCGACGAGGCAATGGATTAAAATTTTTAGAATCACGTGGAAAATATAAGTTCAGTGGGACATACGCTCACTGCCATTCAGGAGAATGGCTTTTTTTTTAGTCGGAGGAGTGTAACGGGTGGATCTATCCTCCCGTTCGTTTATTTATCGATCGATTATCGGATTATGAAATCGATCGGCCAACTTACCCACGATAAACGCAATTAAATATCGAATTCATCGGACATCCGGTATAGGGTGATTAATTTCCGCAAAATTTTTTTCTTTTTTCGGTGCTCATGAAAAATATTAATCTACATATAGAAAAAAAAATTCCTACCAAGTTTGAGCTCTTAATATTAATTTTAAGTACTTACAATAAAAATTTAAAGTTTTACGATTTAAAATGCATGTAAAAAAATTTTTTTTCTTTTCAAATTTCTAATGCTTAGCCGGCTTTTACAATATTGCAAATCGGTTTGATGGACCTTGTGGGGAATTTCACGCTCTTCAAAAAAGCCTACAAGTTTTTTTGTGTAACTCGCACTGGTTCACCGGTAGGAGTCGTCAAAGTACAATTTTAAAAAAAAATATGATTTCTTTTAATTTTTCGAGCAAATCACCAATGGTAGGAAGAAAAAAAGGACTGACTCATGAAAAAAAAGTCATCCAACCAATATTTAATAAATTTACAGCCATTTTTATAGCGAGATACGTAAGAAATTGATAAATACTAACTCATAATGTTATTTAGATTCATTTTTTCTATTTATTGCCATTATATTTCCCTACACTAAGAACTTTTTTAAAATTAGTATGATTTTTTACTCATAATGAATACAAAAACAACACATGAATTCATAAGAAAGCAACGAAAATTTAATGAAAATGTACAGAAGTTTACATTCTTATGTAAAATGCTTCAAATGTATTAAACATCTAAATAGTCATGAAAAACAAATTAATTAATTTCAAATAATTACTAGTGTTATTGAAAACACATCAAAATTTTGAAGCTGAATATAGCTTTTTGGCGCACGTTCGAAAGTCTTTTCTACATTGTTGAACCGTTAATAATAAATATTGTTTCTGATCTTCATCATATGTACCAAATTCGTTGAATTTTTTAATGAGTGCAACACATCGTTAGGCAGTATCAATTACAACACGTAGTTTTTTGAAAGTTTCGCAGCAAGTAATGTATTCTTGATCTGTTTCCCACAAATCAGGGTCGATGTCTAAAAATTCACACGTCAAATTAAACTTATCAAAAATCGTGATAGATTTTTGAGTCACAAAATCACTTATACTTTTAGACGACATTATTTCAAGCTTTTTCCTGTCTAAAGATGATCGAGAATATTTACTATTGCTCGATTTTTTGTTTTTAATAGAATCAACTATTTTTAACTTTTCTTCTCGGGATAATTTTTGATCAAAAAGCGCCAAGCCTGTAAGATTCTCGTTTAAGTACCACAAATGCTTGGAAAGTTTTTCTAAAGCAGCTTCTGCAACTTTTGCGTGATCTTTTTTATACTCTAATAATTTTTGAAATAGTTTCAAGTCATGATACGGAGCTTCAATAGCACTTGTTGCTACGAACCATGCTTCAACATAAAAAAAAAACAATAAATAAGTAAACTTCTCGTAAAGCTAATAATTCTGAAGGGTTGACGTTAAAATGTTCTCTGAACATATATATTTTTAAACTATAAATAGCTTTTGATAGCCAACGAGCATGGTGCATAGCACCAGGAGCTCTAAATTTTACACCTTCGTTTGGTACACGTCCTAAAAAAATGTAGCTCAACCTCAAAAGTTCATGATAGTCATCTCTTGAAGTTCGATTCTGTAAAAATTAAATGTAGTTAATATTAATATATGAAAATTGTTTACTCAGTGAGTGAAACAAACCACAACTCAGCAATAATTTTTTCCATTAGTAAAAAACTTTACAATATTTTTACCTGTAGATGATCTTCGATGAAGGGTAGTAGAGTACTTTTTTTTTCGTCCAGAATATCTTTAATTATAACATCTTCTGTACCGATGTTATATTTTAACTTGTCTATTTTTTCCCAATTACTTTTAAATCTGACAAAAATCGTTACATTAGGACTACTAGTACTTGGCCACGCTACTGCTGCTACATTTTTCAACATTATTTCAAAAATATGGTGCCTGCAAGCCAAATACAATAACTCTTTATTTAATTTTTTTTCTAATTGAATACACGCACCGCTTTTATCACCTTGAACAAAGAGTCAAAATTATCAAATAATTGAAATCATAAATTACTCGTAAAAATTAAATTAGCAAATGAAAATTAATAAATTTTTTGTTCCTTCAATTTTTACAAGTAGTATATATATATATAAATTGAATTAAAGTTAAAATTTACCAGTATTTACACTAGTAGTGTCAAAGCACATCCCCACTATATTGTCAGTAACATTCCACTCATTTAACGCTTCAAAAATAAATTCAGCTTCATTAGCTCCAGTAGATTTATCTAAAGCAGGTACACCGAGTAATTATTCCACATCCATCCCGGAAACAACAATAGGAAGTCTTTCGACTTTTTTCATTGGCTGATATGAAAGTTCCGGAAGTAACTTACCGTCCTAGTGTCCAATAAAATTTTGTGCAGTTTCCTGTATCCCGTCTTTCAAATTCCCAGCAACTGTTTTTCTGAAATTTTATCGAGCATTGCGAATAGTCGTGTAACTGATATTATAATTGTCAATATCTAATCCAAGACTAGTAATGACAGGAGAAATAATATGCATTGCACTCCGATTACTGGTATTAGTGCGATCCAGTACTGCTACTAGAACTTCAGTCATAACATCAACCTTACGTTTCCTTTTAGCTTGTGGAAACTCATCTTCGTAATCTGACAAAGGTCGTTTTTTAGATTGATTTGATGATTGGCTACTTCCTTCATTAGACATTGAGAACTGCGATAATTTTTGACTCAGATCTACAAAAAGATTAATGCATATTAATTAGAAAATAGAAGATTACGATCTCTTAAGAAATAATTATTCTATAAAATAATCGTTCCATAAGTCTTTTCAATTGTAATAGTGAGTAAAGATAATTTTGAAAATAATAATCTGTTAAAAAAGAGATGTATTGATACGCTACTATTGTAATGAACAAAAATAAAATTTTAAACTTTTTCAATATTCTAAGGATACGACGACAGAATTTACTAAGAATCACAAAAATGAATGCCAAAAAGTGTGAAATTTAACATGACAATAGGATTAATTCATTATTATGAATGCAGAAATCACAAGTCAACCATCAGTGGGAATAGAATTATATACTTACTAAATTTAATGTTGTTATTTTCATTTTGTATTTCATCCTGTATATCTTGCAAAACTGATTGATCAGAAAGTACTATTGCATTTTCGTTTAACTAAGATATTAATGGTAAACATTTATTGCTATCATTTTCTCGACATTCTTCTAAAAATAATTGTAAATCACTCGGAAGATTCTCAACTTCACTATTATCAGCAATATCGAATAATTTGTTCAATTGATTAACGAAATTTTCCACTTTGTGTTTTTGATTGTCTGAGAGATTTTTAAGAGATTTTCGTTTCTTAATGTCTTTGTAATCGTCATAAATCTTTTCAAATTTTCGAATACTATTTCGTTTCAGTGTCGTGGGAATTCCAATTTTATCCCACATAGCCTCTAGTTCATCAATAGCTTCGGTAGCACTGGTACGTATTGTCAAATTTAACGTCAAATGCTTATACATAAATAAATTAATAACGTCACGATAAGTAGGTAATTTATAAAAATTAAATTCTTTAATTTGAAAGCCAACTAAATAGTTATATGTCCTATTACCAATTACTTCAGTCATAATGAACAATAGTTAGATTAGAAAGTTAATGAAATATAATCAAATAAATACTGAAGATTATCATGAAATAATTTAAATACGATTTATACGATCAAACACAAGTGACAGCGAAAAATTGATATTAAAATATTTCGAGGTTAGGTATGCCATAAAGGGTCAAATTTTTCAATAAAGACAATAGAGACGGTAATATCATGCTAATTAACTAGAGCAATGATAGAATATGCCATCTTGGGACTGCTTGCTGCAGTTTTTCAAAGAATGATTTCTACTTATACAAAGTTGGCGTGAATAAAGTTGACAATGGGAAAAATTAAATTTTTTACTAATTTAGGAATTTTGCTACAAAAAATTAAATAATCTTCATTTTTATTTTTTTCGTAAACGACAAAAATATTGAAAAATTGCAAGATCTATGTTATAGTTTTATTCTTGTAGTGTTTTTAATTAGGTTTTGTGTTGTTTTAATATTTAATATGGGTGAGGAATCATAATAATTAAAAAAGAATTTGTAGTGTAGGGAAATTTAATGGTAATAAACAGAAAAAATAAATCTACATAACATTATGAGATAGTAATTATCAATTTCTTACGTTTCCCGCTATAAAAATGGCTGTAAATTCATTATATATTGGTTGGATGACTTTTTTTTTATGAGTCAGTCCTTTTTTTCTTCCTACTATTGGTAATTTGCTCGAAAAATTAAAAGAAATTATATTTTTTTCAAAAATTGTACTTTGACGACTCCTACCGGTGAACTAGTGCGAGTTACACAAAAAAACTTAAAGGCTTTTTTTAAGAGCGTGAAATTCCCCACAAGGTTTATCAAACCGATTTGCAATATTGTAAAAGCCGGCTAAGCATTAGAAATTTGAAAAAAAAAAATAAATTTTTTTAAATGCATTCTAAATGGTAAAACTTTAAATTTTTATTGTAAGTACTTAAAATTTATATTAAGAGATCAAACTTGGTAGGAATTTTTTTTTCTATATGAAGATTAATATTTTTCATAAGCACCGAAAAAAAAAAAAATTTTTGCGGAAATGAATCACCCTAATCTTGACCTTGTATGACCTTGAAAAATTAGTGAAAGTAGGTCAAAACAAATTACAATTGATTGAGGCCCTATAAACGAGGTTTCTTGATGACTTAAAATATTTTTATGGCCCTTAAAACTTACAGGGCACCTCCTGTGTCATCCTCCGTCGCTCTGAATGTTTAGTAAACCTATTTTTACGTTGTATGACATTGAAAAATATAAAAAGGTAGGTCGAATTCAAGTAAATTTGATTTAGGCCGGATAAATCAGGTTTTTTCATACCCTCTAGGTATTTTTTGACCTTATAAAATCACAGGGTACCTCCTGAGTTATCCTTCATCAATCTGAATTTTTGATGAACCTATTCTGATTTTGCAATTTATTTACAAATCAATAAAACGGGTTCAAACCCAAGAACAATTGATTGACGCCGAAAAAATCAGGTTTCTTTGTGCCCTAAAATTTCTTTATGCTCCTTTAAAATCACAGAGTGTGATCTGAGTCATTCATTCTGCCTCTTTATTTTCATTGAACCTATTTTGACCTTGTATCACCTTGAATAATCAATAAAAGTAGGTCAAACTCAAGTACAATTGATTAAGGCGTAAAAAATCAGGTTTCTTTTTGTTCGAAAATCTGTTATTGACCATTAAAATTACAGCGTTCCTCCTGAGTCATCTACAGTACCTTCGAATTTTTATTGAACCTATTTTGACCTTGAATGACCTTAACAAATTAATAAAAGTAGGTCAAAACCAAGTACAATTGATTGAGGGCCAAATAATCAGGTTTCTTTATGCCCTAAAATTTTTTTATCGATCTTAAAAATTACAGGGTTCCTCCTGTGTCATCCTCCGTCCATCTCAATGTTCCTTAAACCTATTTTGACCGTTTGTGACGTTGAAAAATATAAAATAGGTAGGTCAAACCTAAGGACAATTAGTTTAGGCTCAAAAAATCAGGTTTCTTTATGCCCTAAAATTTTTTTATGGTCCTTAAATATTACAGGGTTTCTCCTTGAATAATCAATAAACATAGGTCAAACCCAAGTACAATTGTTTTAGGCCCAAAAAATCAGGTTTCTTTATGCCCTAAATTTTTTTATCGACCTTAAAAATTACAGGATTCCTCCTGTATCATCCTTCGTCCCTCTCAATGTTCATTAAACTTATTTTGACTGTTTTGTCGAAAACTATCCAATGCGGATAATTCCCGTAATTGTTTTTAAAAAATATGATGAAGTTGGGATTAGGAAATTAAATAATAATACTTGGATTTTTTGGGGAACAATTTAGAAGAATTTATTTGTCCCCAAAGGAGGAAAACCCAGCTAGGCTGGGAAAAAACCTCCTTGATGAAATTATACAAGTAAATTGTGTGTGTGT
>CAJNRD030001119.1:16993881-17023020 GCA_905319865.3 Cotesia congregata | reverse complement strand
GCGTCAATTATGGATTGACTTAATCCGCGTGGCTGATGCAATCCTTTGTCACGGTGGCGCGTAGTGGCCGCGTGGCGTCACTAAATAAATTTATTTGATTTTATTTATGTTAATTCACTGAACTATTTAACTGATTTAAATGAATTGCGAATTTAAAGTATAATTGAATCTACTATGATTATTTATATTTAATGAATGATTTAAATATTTGAATGAATGTGAGATGCAAATAAGAATTATCAGAATTGATTAGCACAGAGTAGTCGTACTAGTACAGAAGTCCAAGCACCACTGTTGCATCAGACCACGCGAGCCGGCTTCTCTACCGCTAACCAAGGCGCGCATGTGCGACGGCCATAGCGTGATACGATTATTCCCGAGTTCATACGATTATTCTCGAGTTTTAACGATTAAGCCCGAAGGCGTAATTCTTCTTATAAGTATTTGACTAGATCTCTTTTCTAGCGGTTAAACATTGACCTTGTGTGACCTTGAAAAATATCAATAAGTAGGTCAAACTCAAGTAAGATTGATTTAAGCCCTATAAATCAGGTTTTTTCATGCCCTTTAATTTTTTTTGGTCTTATAAAGTTACAGGGTACTTCCTGAGTTATCCTCCGTCCTTCCGAATTTTTGATGAACCTATTCTGACCTTGTAAGATATTGACATTTCAATAAAAGTAGGTCAAACCCAAGTACAATCGATTTAAGCACAAAAAATCAGGTTCTATTATGCCTTAAAATTCTTTTATAGTCCGTAAAAATCACAGGGTTGCTCCTTAGACTTCCAATGTCCCTCTAAATTATGATTAAGCCTGATTTGACCTTTAATGACATTGGAAAATTAATAAAAGTACGTCAAACCTAAGTTATATGGATTAATGCCAAAATAATCTTTTTTCTTTATGACTTTAAATATTTTTAAACTCGATTAAAATTACAGGCCATCTCCTTAGACAACCTTCAACCTTCTTAATATGTATTAAACCTATTCTGACCTTGTATGACTTCTAGATTTCAATAAAAGTAGGTCAAACCTAAGGACAATAGGTTTAGGCTCAAAAAATTAGGTTTCTTTATGACCTATAATGTTTTTATGGTCCTTTAAAATTACAGGGTTTCTCGTAAGTCATCCACTCTCCCTGTTAATTTTTATTGAACCTATTGTGAACTTGTATGACCTTGAAAAATTAATAAAAGTAGGTCAAACCCAAGTACAATTGATATAGGCCCCAGAAATCAGGTTTTTTTATGCCCCAAAAAATAATTATGGACCTTAAAAATTAACAATTTCCTCCTCAGTCATCCACTGTCCCTGTCAATTTTTATTAAACCTATTTTGACCTTGTATGACCTTGAAAAATTAATAAAAGTTGGTCAAAACCAAGTACAATTAATTGAAGCCAATACAATCAGGTTTCTTTATGCCTTAAAATATTTTTATGGCCCTCAAAAATTACAGGGCACTTCCTTCGTCATCCTTCGTCCCTTTTAATGTTTATTAAACGTATTTTCACCTTGTGTGATCTTGAAACATGTCAAAATGTAGGTAAAACTCAAGTAAGATTGATTTAGGCCCTTTAAATCAGGTTTTATAATGCCCTTTAATTATTTTTTGGTCGTATAAAATTACAGGGTACCTTCTGAGTTATTTTCCGTCTATCCAAATTTCAAATAAACCTATTCTGACCCTGTAAGACATCGACATATCAATAAAAGTAGGTCAAACTCAATTACGATCGATTCAGGCCCAAAAAATCAGGTTTTATTATGCCTTAAAATTTTTTTATAGTCCTTAAAAATCACAGGGTATCTCCTCAGACTTTCAATGTCCCTTTAAATTATGATTAAGCCTATTTTGACGTTGTATGACCTTGGAAAATTTAGAAAAGTAGGTCAAACCTAAGTTTTATCGATTGAGGCCAAAAAAATCTGGTTTCTTCATGACTTTAAATTTTTTTATACTCCTTTAACATTACAGGGTATTTCTTTAGATAACCTATGACCTTTTAGAAATTTATTAAACCTGTTCTGACCTTGTATGACATTGAAAATTCAATAAAAGTAGTTCAAACCTAAGGGCAATAGGTTTAGGCTCAAAAAATTAGGTTTCTTTATGTCCTAAAATTTTTTTATGTTCCTTCAAAATCTTAGGGTATCTCCTAATTTATCCAATGTCCCTCTTAATATTTATTAAACCTATTTTGACCATGTAAGACATCGACAAATCAATAAATGTAGGTCAAACCCAAGTGCGATCGATTTAGGCCCAAAAAATCAGGTTTTATTATGCCCTAAAATATTTTTATGGTACTTGAAAATCACAGGGTATTCCATTAGTCTTCCAATGTCCCTCTCAATTTTGATTGAGCCAATTTTGACATTGTATGACCTTGGAAAACTAATAAACGTAGGTCAACCCTAATATTTATGGATCAAGGCCAAAAAAATCGTGTTTCTTTATTACTCGAAACGTGGCTGATCTCGACTGTTCGTAGAGACAACAAATTTTTACTTCACAATATAAATTACTTAAATTTATTTAAATTATTAATTATGTATAAAATAAATTATCTAAATTTTAGTTAAATAAACTCTATGAAATGGGCCGAAACGACACGCCTGTTACACCCGGAGTATAACCAACTCGATGCCGTGGCTTATAAGAGTCGATGCTGCTCCAGATGCCTGTCGCTTCAGATTTTACGGCGGACCAAGCCGATCGCTTTCAAAGCTACAAATAGATAAATTGTTTCAATTCGCGTAAAGAATATGGTCCCGGGCAAATCGTGAGCGGCGATACTCGTTGAAAAGTGGGTTCAGCTTCGACACAAAACCAACCTTTAGCGCGTACTGCTCCGCTGATCACTTAGTTGGAAATATTGAGCTAAATGGTCGTCAAATACAAATATTGAAAAATACAGCTCAAAGTAAGTTCAATAACGCGTCCAATTCTTACCAATATACCACCTGACTTACAACAGGTACTACTAGCTGACCCGGCAAACGTTGTTTTGCCATATAAATAATTTCTATGTACTTTCTAGTGCCGACAGAAAATAACTAACCTATTTTAAGTGTGTAAGGATGTGGTATATGCACGAAATAGGTGTGTAATGCTGTGAACGATAAGGGAATATAGAAATAACAAACGCCAAGCACTATATTTATTAATAATTCATCATAATTTATTTCTGTAATATATATATACGTATCATTATTCGATAAGAACGGCAACACTATCAAAAAATATCAGTCTCTTAATGCTACAGCGTGAACAATATTTTTTGTTAGCCCATTTTTAGCTAACACAAACAAACTTGATGGTTCACCCACTCGAGAGCATGCCACGTATAATTGTCCGTGTGAAAAACATGGCGTGCTTAAATCTAAGCCACAAACTGACATCGTTTGGCCTTGGGATTTATTGATGGTCATGGCAAATGCCAATCGAATTGGAAACTGATCACGCTTTAATTGAATTGGCACATCCGTAGGTATTATAGGAATCCGTGGTATTAATATGTTTTCACCTCGGAACTTTCCATTTAAAATGCTAGCTTCGATGACGTTCTTCATTAATTTTCGAATAACCAATCGCGTACCGTTGCACAGCCGTGGCGGGTTCAAATTGCGAAGCATGATAATCGGAGATCCAACCTTTAATTGTAAATTATGCGGTGGCACACCTAGCAAATCCAGTGAGTTCAAAAACTCTGTCAGAAAATTTACAGTTTCGCTCGCATCGCAAACTGTGTCAATAGATTTATATGATTCCAAGTTCCCTGGCAATAACTGTTGTATCTTCAGATTCAAATTGTCAACGTCTACATTTTTTGCCGCTAAAATTGCTCTTTCTGCAAGCCACTCATGATTTAAGTACTGTGTGTGTACATCGGGAAATATTTTTTCAATGAGAGTGTCTTGCGAGTCAACGATTTTGCGAAAATCTGTCGGTAATTTTACGCATCCAGTCTCATCTATAGTTACTTTTCCATCACCGATATCTAGGAGTTGTTTTGAGAATGTTTCAGCGGATGGATCTTGAAGCATTTGAACGCGCATATTTACTTTCAGCTGTACTTTTTCAACATTACGCCACTGTGTAGATGATTTTAAGCAAGCATTAATCTCATCAGCGTATGTTGAACGTGGAATGACGGGAAGTGTTTGCCTGAAATCACCTGAAAGGACTAACAGAGTGCCGCCAAATAGTTTGTCGTTGTTTTTGATATCTTTTAACGTCCTGTTCAACGTCTCAAGTGAATGTTTGTGCGCCATAGTACATTCATCCCAGATGATAATTTTACATTGTTTCAGCACGGTGGCCATGGACGATTGTTTTTTTATGTTGCACACTCCGTCAGGGTTATTTAGAATATTTAATGGCAGCTTAAATACTGAATGAGTTGTTCTGCCTCCATCCAATAAAGTTGCAGCAATGCCTGATGATGCAACGGCCAATGCGATGCCATTATTTGATCGTATTTCCGCAAGAATTAGCGAAATAAGGAATGTTTTTCCAGTTCCACCTGGTGCATCCAAAAAGAAGAATCCACCTTGTCCTACTGAAACTGCGAGCATAATGCGGTCGTAAATGATTTTTTGTTCCTCATTCATTAATGGGACATTGCGAGTAACAATCGAACTTCGGTGTGCTTTAAAGTTGTCCAGCGGTGGTAGATTCCTCGTGGCTGCAGCTGGGCCGGTGACTGGATCAGAAACAGACGAATAATCGAGGTAACCTACAACAGGAATCTTCCTCGAACAATGAAACGACGCTTTCCTCAACAAAATGGCTGACTATTCAAGACCTCTTGAGTTCACGACATGCCAAGCGAAATTATCTTGTATATGCGTCGTATTAATTAATAAATGTACGACATACTCCTTGTTAACGAATAATCAGAGTCGTATCGTACAAATATAGTATAAAATGCCGTTATTATTTAAAAAACCGTGTAGATCGATAAAATACCGAACATTACGTTGTAACACGGTAACAATAATAACTTATATTTCAAGAAATATATCAATTCCAGAAGTATACATTATGGGGGTTGAACAGAGACTGATTGCAGGCGGCTTCCGCGTACATTAATTAACATTGAGTTGTGGGGAGAGGTTCTAGTGCCGCTATTGAACAATTTTCGTGCTATAGACAATTATTATCTAATTTCTAGACTTACATATTATCAGTAAATGCTAATATCAGGTGGTAAATTGGCTTTTACCTATTGTGAGCCAAACGGCCACGTTGCAGACTTTAAATTTTTTTATACTCCTTCAAAATCACAGGGTATCTCCTTAGACAACCTCCGACCTTCTCAATGTTTATGAAAACTATTCTGACCTTGTATGACATTGAAAATACAATAAAAGTAGGTCAATCCCAAGTACAATTGATTAAGGCCCAAAAAATGAGGTTTCTTTATGCCCTAAAATGTTTTTATGGACTTTAAAAAATACAGGATTACTCCCGTGTCATCCTCCGTCCCTCCCGATGTTTATTAAACCTATTTTGACCTAGTGTGACCTTGAAAAATATGAAAAAGTAGGTCAAACTCAAGTAAAATTGATTTAGGCCCTATAAATCAGGTTTTATTATGCCCTTTAATTATTTTTTGGACTCATAAAATCACAAGGTACCTCCTGAGTTATCCTCTGTCAATCCGAATTTTGGATAAACCTATTCTGACCTTGTAAGACATTGACAAATCAATAAAAAAGGGGTCAAACTCAAGTACAATTGATTTATGCCCAAAAAATAGGTTTCTTTATGCCCTAAAATTTGTTGTTGACCTTTAAAATTACAGCGTTCCTCCTCAGTCATCCACTGTCCCTGTCGATTTTTATTGAACCTATTTTGACCTTGTATGACATTGAAAAAATAATATAAGTAGGTCAAAACCAAGTACAATTGTTTAAGGCCCTATAAATCAGGTATCTTTATGCCTTATAATTTTTTTATGGAGCTCAAAAATTACAGGGCACCGCCTGTGTCATTCTTCGTCCCTTTTAATGTTTATTCAAATTATTTTGACCTTGTGTGACCTTGAAAAATATAAAAAATTAGGTCAAACTCAAGTAGGATTGATTTAGGCCCTATAAATCAGGTTTTTTATGCCCGTTAATCATTTTTTGGTCTTATCAAATCGCAGGGTAACTCTTAAGTTATTCTCTGCCGATCCGAATTTTTGATTAACTTATTCTGACTTCGCAAGACATTGACATATCAATAACAGTAGGTGAAATCCAAGTACGATCGATTTAGGCCCAAAAAATCAGGTTTTATTATTCATTACAATTTTTTTATGGACCTTAAAAATCAGAGGGTATCTCCTCAGACTTCCAATGTTCCTTTAAATTATTATTGAGCCTATTTTGACCTTGTATGACCTTGGCAAATTAATAAAAGTAGGTCAAACCTAAGTTTTATGGATTAAGGCCAAAAAAATCTGGTTTCTTTATGACTTTAAATTTTTTTATACTCCGTCCACATTACAGAGTACTTCTTTAGACAACCTACGTCCGCTTCAGAAATCATTAAACCGATTCTGACCTTGTATGACATTAAAAATTCAATAAGAGTAGGTCAAACCTAAGAACAATAGGTTAAGGCTCAAAAAATTAGGTTTCTTTATGCCCTAAAATTTTTTTATGCTCCTTCGACATTACAAAGTATATTCTGAGTCACTTTTCCTCCCTCTCAATTTCAATTAAACATATTTGGACCTTGTAAGACCTTGAATAATCAATAAATGTAAGTCAAACCCAAGGAAAATTGACTTAGGCCCTATAAATAACGTTTTTTATGCCCTTTAATTATTTTTTGGTTTTATGAAATAACAGGGTACCTCCTGAGTTATTCTCCGTCGATCCGAATTTTCGAAGAACCTATTCTGTCCTTATAAGACATTAACAAATCAATAAAAGTGGGTAAAACCCAAGTACAATTGATTTAGGCCCAAAAATTTAGGTTTCTTTGTTCCCTAAAATTTTTTTATGCTCCTTTAAAATTACAGAGTATGTTCTGAGTCATTCTTTCTCCCTCTTAATTTTTATTGAACCTATTTTGACCTTGTATCACCGTGAATAATCATTAAAAGTAGGTCAAACTGAAGGACAATTGATTTAGGCCCAAATAATCAGGTTTCTTTATGCCCTAAAATTTGTTATGGACCTTTAAAATTACAGCGGTTGTCCTGAGTCCTCATCTGTCCATGTAAATTTTTATTGAACCTATCTTGACCTTGTATGACATTGAAAAATTTATAAAAGTAGGTCTAAACCAAGTACAATTGATTGAGGCCCAATAAATCAGGTTTCTTGATGCCTTAAAATTTTTTATGGCTCTCAAAGAATCTATTCTGACCTTGTTAGACATTGACATATCAATCAAAGTAGGTCAAACCCAAGTACGATCGATTTAGGCCCAATAAATCAGGTTTTATTTATTGTCTTTGAAAATTACATGGTTCCTCCTAAGTCATCCACTGTCCTTTTCAATGTTTATTGAAGCTATTTCGACCTTGTATGACCTTTGAAAATAAATTAAAGTATGTAAAAAACATTTACAATTGATTGAGGCCCAAAAAATCGAGTTACTTATCGCCCTCGAATTTTTTTACGATCCTTTAAAATAACAGAGTACCTCCTTTGTCATTCCGCATTGCTTACAATTTTTATCAAACCTATTCTGACCTTATGTGACCTTGACAACTATAAAAAACCAGGTCTAACTCACGTAAGATTGATTTAGACCCTATAAATTAGATTTTTTCATGCCCTTTAATTATTTTTTGGTCTTATAAAATCACAGGGTACCTCCTGAGTTATCCTCCGTCTATCCGAGTTTTTGATGAACCTATTTTGACCTTGAAAGACATTGAGATATCAATAATAGTAGGTCAAACCCAAGAACGATCGATTAAGGCCCAAAAAATCAGGTTTTATTATGCCCTAAAATATTTTCATGGTCCTTAAAAATCACAGGGTATTTCCTCAGTCTTCCAATGTCCCTCTTAATTTTGATTAAGCCAATTTTGACATTGTATGACCTCGGAAAACTAATAAAAGTAAGTCAAACCTAATTTCAATAGATTAAGGCCAAAAAAATCTGGTTTCTTTATGACTTTAAATTTTTTTATACTCCTTCAAAATCACATAGTATCTTCTTAGACAACCTCCGACCTTCTCAATATTTATTAAACCTATTCTGACCTTGTATGACATTGAAAATTCAATAAAAGTAGGTCAAAACTATGGACAATAGGTTAACGCTCAAAGAATTAAGTTTCTTTATGCTCTTAAATTTTTTTATGGGCCTTCAAAATTACCGGGTTCCTTCTAAGTCATCTACTGTCCCTGTTGATTTTCATTGAACCTATGACCTTGCATGACCTCGAAAAATTAATGGAATTCGATCAAAACTAAGTACAATCGATTGAGGCCCAAAAAATTAGGTTTTGTGATGCCTTAAAATTTGTTAATGGCCCTCAAAAATTACAGGGCACCTCTTGTGTGATCCTCCATACCTCTCAATATTTATTGACCCTATGCTGATCTTGTATGACCTTGAAAAAAATAACCAACTTCAAACTCAAGTAAAATTGATTGAGGCCCAAAAAATCAGGTTTTTTCATGTCCACAGATTTTTTTATGGTCCTCAAACGGTACACAGTATCTTCTGAGTCATTTTATCTTCTCCTCATTTTTTATTGAACCTATTTTGACCTTGTATGACCTTGAAAAATCAATGAAAGTACGTCAAACCCACGTACAATTGATTAAGGCCCAAAAAATCACGTTAATTTATTCCTTAAAATTTTTTAATGGTCCTTAATAATCACAGAGTACCTCCTATATTGTCCTCCGTCGCTTTAAATTTTTATATAATTTGTTCTGACCTTGTATGACTTTGAAAAACCAATAAAACTACATAAATGACAAGTAAAATTGATTGAGGCCCAAAAAATCAGGTTTCTTAACGCTCTCAAATTTTTTTATAGTCTACTAAAATTACGGGCTACCTCCTGAGTTATCCTTCGTCCATCTTTATTTTTGTTGAACATATTCTGACCTTGTATCACCGTGAAAAATTAATGAAAGTAGGTCAAACTCAAGTGCAATTAATTTAGGCCCAAAAAATCAGGTTACTGCACGCCCTAGAATTTTTCTATGTTCCTTAAAAATTACAGACTACCTTCTATGTCATCCTCCGTCGCTTTCAATTTTTATCGAACCTATTCAGACGTTGTGTGACCTGGAAAAATCAATACAAGTATGTCAAACGCAAGTATTATCGATTAAGGCCGAAAAAATCAGGTTTTTTATGCCCTAAGATTTTCTTAATGGTCCCCTAAAGATACACAGTTGTTCCTGAGTCATCCTCTATTTCTTTTGATTATTATTGAACTTATTTTGACCTTGTATAACCGTGAAAAATTATTAAAAGTAGGTCAAACCCAAGTCTAATTGATTTAATCCAAAAAAATCCGGTTTCGATATGCCCTAAAATTTTTTTATGGTCTTTAAAAATTAGATAGCTCCTCCCAAGTCATCCACTGTCCCTGTCAATTTTTATTGAAGCTATTTCGACCTTGTATGACCTTTAAAAATTGATAAATGTAGGTAAATAATATTTACAATTGATTGAGGCCCAAAAAATCAGGTTTCTGTGTGCCTTCAAATTTTTTAATGCTCCTCCAAAATTACAGAGTATTTTCTGAGTTATTCTTTCTCCCTTTTGATTTTAATTGAACCTATTTTGACCTTTAGTGACCTTGAATAATCAATGAAAGTAGGTCAAACCCAAGTACAATCGATTTAGGCCCCAAAAATCAGGTTTTTCTATTCCCTAAAATTTTTTTATGGACCTTAAGAATTACAGAGTACCTCCTCAGTCAACCTCCGTCCCTCTTAATGTTTATTGTGCCTATTTTGACCTTGTGTGACCTTGTAAAATATAAAAAGTATGTTGAACTCAAGTAAAATGGATTTAGGCTTAATAAATCAGGTTTTTTCATGCCCTTGAGTTATTTTTTGGTCTTATAAAATTTCAGGGTACTTGCTAAGTTATCTTTCGTCCCTCTGAATGTTTGATGAACCTATTCTGACCTTGTAAGACCTTGACGTATCAATAAATGTAGGTATACCCAAGTACGATCGATTTAGGAGCAAAAAAATCAGGTTTTATTATGACCGAAAATTTTTTTATGGTCCTTACAAATCACAGGGCTTCTCCTAAGTCTTTCAATGTTCCGCTCAATTTTCAGTGAGCCTATTTTGACCTTTTATGACCTTGGATAATTAATAAAAGTAGGTCAAACCTAAATATTATTAATTGAGGCCTAAAAAATCAGGTTTCTCTTTGCGCGAAAATTTTTTTGCAGTCCTTAATATTTACAGAGTACCTTCTATGTCATTCGTCGTCACTCTCATATATTATCAAACCTATTCTGACTATGTGTGATCTGGAAAATTCAAAACAAGTAGGTCAAACCCACGTATTATCGATTGAGGCCCAGTAAATCAGGTTTCTTTATGCCCTCAGATTTTTTAATGGTCCTTCAAAGATACAGAGTATGTTCTTGAATCATTCTACCTCCCTCTTAATTTTTATTTAACCTATTCTGACCTTGTATGACCTTGAATACTCAATAAAAGTAGGTCAAACCCAAGTACAATTGATTTAGTCCCAAAAAATCAGGTTTCTCCATGCCCTAAAATTTTTTTATGGGCCTTAAAAATTACAGGGTTCTTCCTCAGCCATCCACTGTCCCTTTCAATTTCTATTGAACCTATTTTGACCGTGTATGACTGTGACGGGTGGGCCTACCCTCCTGTCAATATTATGATAAATTATATATATTTCTATAAGTCGATGGGTCCATTTGCCCACCTGAATTAGACACCGAATTTCCGTTGTCCTTCTAGACTGACTCTGGTTACCGAGAGTCGCTACTTGCACGTGGTGCTGATGAGACGCTTTCTCATGGGAACCGAGCGAACAGGTACTCTAATACAGGGAACCGCTTTCGGCGTATTAATACCTTTTTCTGCTGACTAAGGAACTTGACAATAACCACCTAGTTCCCGAAGGCGGAATAATCTTAGTTCATTCGCGGAATAATATGAGTTCAGCGCAGTAATACAGGTGTCCGATGGCATCCGCGACCGAGGTGGCACAAACCTGCAACCTGCAGGATGAGCGGCCACTTGTAGTCAGTCAGTCGTTTTAGTCTGTCCGAATCTATGTTGAGTCCGAGCTGTCTTGCATCGTCATTGTCTCCTAAGACTCTCATCCTCGTTGCTGTCCCATCTCTCTCTCTCTCTGTAATAGAATCCAAACGAAAACAGTTTCACTGTAAAAAAATTGCGCCAAGTCCACGTTCATAATACTATTAAGAAAAAAAAATTATTTTTTTTCTTTACAAAAAGATATAAAATAAAAAAATTAAAAAATCCAAGTAACTGATATGATTGTATATGATTTTCGGAAATTAAAAAAAATTTTGTTGTAAATTTAAAATTTAAAAAAACAATTTTGGAACGTATTTAGTGTGCGCGGTTGCAAAATATTTTACTTTAAACTAAATTCGTAAAATCTATTTACTAGGACTTTAAAAAAATTGATATACACAATATGACGCACACCAAGTACGTTCCAAAATTGTTTTATAACGGACTTATAAGTATACTTATGCCCGATATCATTTAGTACACTTCTTAGCAACTGATTGTCAAATAGTAAAACCTGTAGCGAAGTTGCTCCGCGACTTAAAATTTATAAATACCAATGATCTCCATGCCTCAAACTCTACAAAAGGAGATGTATTTATCACCAAGTTAGATCGTTGCAAAATTTTTACGGTATTTATCAAAATAAGACATTTTGAAAGATTAGACCTAATCGACCTGATCGAAGGATTAAGAAATCTTCGACAGTCGGTGCATAAACATGACATTCATTCGCATCGCTGTGCAAAGCAGGGGGACGAATATAACGATTTAGACATTTATATCCAGTACTCAAGTACAATAAAAACCGTCATCGATTCGATTAAAACATATTTATTACAGGAGTTAAGAAATTGTCCGATAACGATTACTTTGTGCGAAGGGAACGTCGAGGTGCCAGACGAATCCCTCCGAACAAAAATAATCGACGAAAATCATAATAGGTTAATAGGAGGCCATAAAGGTGTAGTAAAGACATATTGGCGTATTCGCGAGAGATATTACTGGCCAGGAATGGAAGATACAATTTATAATTACATCCGAGCCTGCGAAATATGCCAGAAAAATAAACTCACGCGAATAAAAACGAAACAGCCTATGTCTATTACAGATACACCCTTTGAACCGTTTGAAAAAATTAGTATAGACACTGTAGGACCTCTACCCATGACTCCCGATGGAAATGTACATATCTTAACTATACAAGATAATTTTTCTAAAGCAACCGCGGCAGTTCCTTTCCCCGATATCAGAGCAGTCACCGTTGCGGATGCTTTATTAAATCACTATATCGCTCTTTACGGGTGCCCCCGCGTAATTCTATCAGATAAGGACACCTCATTTACCAGTAAACTAATACAACAACTCGCTAGAGCTTTAAAAATTCAAAGAATAACAACTTCATCTTATTACCCTCAATCGAACGGATCTTTAGAAAGATCTCATCAGCCCTTAGTCGATTACCTCCGGGCCTATGCAGATAAGTTTAATAACTGAGATCGGTATATCCCAATGGCAATGTTAAATTATAATACAACCGTTCATACAGCTACGAAATTTACACCTTACGAAATTTTGTACGGAAGAAAAGCTCGTAGCCCAACTCAATTCCCGGATTTCAGTAAAATCGAATTGTATAACGATTATTTAGCAGATTTAATTAGTCGAATATCCGAGATTCAAAGAATGTCCGCAGAAAATTTAACTCGAGCAAAACACGAATGAAAAGTACGATTCGACAAACATATTCATCCAGCAAATTTTAAGGTAGGAGATCTCGTGTATACGCTGAAAGAACCGAGAAAAAATAAATTAGACCTTTATTATACCGGACCGTACAAAATAGCTGAAATAAATGGAACGGGAAATTTAATTATCGAAAAAGAAAACGGGAAACGAAAATTACTTCACACGAATAAGGCTAACCCAGCCAACCGCGAAAAAGTTAACTAAAAAGAAACCTAGTTGTTTGTTTCAGTATATATATATATAAAATAAAAGGAATAATAAAAGTCCAATCCAACATGAACATCGTATCACTCATCCTCCTGGGGCTCGTACACCTGGCCAGAGACTCAGAGGAAGTCCAGATAAAACCAATGGAAACAATCCCAGGTCTACTGTCTGACCCGTTCAAGAAAATATATCTGATACGAGAAGAATGGCAAATAGTTACCTCTATCAACATCGAGAAGCTGATAAATCTGTACCCATATGCAAATCAAAGTATATGGGAAGCTTTTGGAATATGCGCAACAAAATTCAAGCCTTCCATCTGCTCGTCATACACAAGAATCAATAGTCATCAGGAAATAGAAGCCGAAATTGAACAAGCAAAACATCGGCTGAGACAACATCTTGAAGATCCACAACTCGAAAAACTCGACAAAACCACCCGCAACAGGCGAGCTCCTTGGTTCGGCTCCATAGGAACAATCGCACGAAAACTATTTGGGACCATGGATTATAGTGATAAAGAACATATCACGACAGAAATAGACAAACTATATCAAGATAACCGAGAACTAGTACACCTATCTCATACAACACTCACATCATCAAAAGTGAAATAAACGAAATATTGAAAAACGAAAAAAATTTAACAGAAAGAATCAGGGACCTAGTCCGAACTTCAGCATACCTCCAACAATCGGTAAGCAAACAACTATCCGATCTCGAAAGAGCCCAACTATTCTCAATGGCAGAAGACGAACACATTTATTTGATGACCAATTACTTAAGAACGCTCAACAACGCTGAAGAAGCAATAGAGGATGCAAAATGAGGCAAGCTTACTTATTTAACCGTGTCAGCCAAACAACTACACCAAGCAAATGCTGACATGATGAAAAAACACCCGACGCTTAACCCACCTCAACCACTGGATCATATGGATATTAACACACTTGCTAAAGTATCCACAATAGAAACAGGAAAAGCAAATGGATATTTCCTAATAATAATAACAGTACCACTCTTCGATCAAACACCGTGGCTAGCATATGAGCTTAAATCACTCCCAAAACCTGAAAAAATCTGAGATAAAATATCAACATTAACAATCCAACCAGCGTCAAAATATCTTGTATCAGAGCCGTCGTTTAAGGAATATTACTTCGCCGAACAAGAATACATAAACAACTGCAAGCCGATAGGACCAGACATGGCATGCCCGCCTGATGTCCCGTCTAAAACAACCGAAGCGAAAAACGAAGTAGATTGTGAAATGAAATTGCTGATGGACCCGCAAACTGAGATCTTAAGAGAATGCAACATAAGAATAATCGAAAAATGTAAACTGACTTGGATAAAAATGAATGTGAAAAATACATGGGCATATTCAACGTGTAAAGAAGAAGACATCCAATGGACATGTCCAAGACAAACAACAGAGAGGAACCTAATCAACGGAACTGAGTTATTACACGTTCAACAAGGATGCCAAGTAAGCTGCAACGGATTTATAATCAGAGGAATAGCGAGAGAGTCAACAAAAATAGACCTCATCACCCCGAGTTTTAACCTATCACTAGAAACATTAAACTCGAGCTTAAAAATTGACAACGCAGTCATGAACTCACTCACAGAAATCCAGAATCCAGCCAAAATCATCGACGAATTTGAACGTTGGGGTCAAGGACTTAAAGAAAACGAAGAAAAAATGTCATTAATAGCCCTAGACTACCAAAAAGAAGAATCCAACCGAAAAATAACCATTGGGTCAGTATCAGCGATCGGAATAATATCAGTTATAATAGGAGCGATAGCTACACAGAAAACTATCAGCCGATTTCTATCCAGACGTCGCCAATACAACAACCGAGATAATGGAGACGAAAAAGCAGTCGTAATCCAGCTAGAAACAATCGAAGGAAAGAAATCAACTCCGTCAGAAGAAAGCGAATCGACCTCAGATGAACCCAACAACAACGATGAAGGAACTCTACCAACAAGCAAGCAGCTAAAGAAGATCCTCCAAAAATCGTCGAAACACCGAAAAAGGCAAAAACATTTCGATTGAGAGACTATAAATCACCATTGTAAGAAGTCAACTTCGTTGCAACATCGTAAAAGCTAAGATTTATAAAAATTTTTTATATAAAAACTGATGGCTCCTTCGCGGAGAAATATCAAATAACTTAAATAATAATAAATTTTTTTCCTCTAAGTGAAAAATATCAAGAAAATTCGTTTTGACAAAAATTGCCAAAAACGAGCCAACAGTTTATATAACCACTTTAATCCATGAAATTTAAAGAAAAATTTTCCCTTGAATATAAATTTTAAATATAATAGATAGTACAGTGAAAACGAGTAAATTTATATAAATTCAGAAAGAGTTTTGCTGCTTTAACTCACAAGACCGAAGATAAAATTAGCCTCGGCCTTGGGGGGACGAATGGAAACAGCGCAAAACCCCAATAAAATTTTTTCCTTTTAAAATAGAAAATTTTCCTTCTAAAAACTTTCCTCTTCATTGTACAGTCACCATATCAAGTTATATATTACGTTATTACATTATTTCTATATTTTATCATTATATTTCAATTAATAAATAATAATAACAATAAATAATAATCAATAATTTATACGCTGAGGTAACTTCACCAGATAAAATTTTTCCTGAACTATAAAATCTTTTATGATTAAAACAAATTATTATAAATATCAACAATTAATAAATACGGATAAAAGTAAGAAAGAGGACAAGGAGAGTCATCTAGCGATAATTATAATGAAACTGCTAAGTCAAACGGGATAACTTACCGACACTTGTACAACATGATATACAAATACCCATGGATACACGTATAAATTATAGATAGATTTACCCATATTATAAACTCACTTCTTCCTTCCGTTCTTCCTTCTCTAACCTATTAAAATAAATAAATTCCTTTCCTTATTTTTCTTTTTCCTAATCTAAATTAATCAATACCCAACTTACTAAACCAGCCTATTTTACTTAATTACTTAGACCATAGAGGGAATAGGAAAAGGAAAGTAAAGAAAATTTTTCAAAAAAAAAAAAAACCTCTCAAATTTTTTCTCTTTTTTTTTTATTATTTTCTTTCTTATATACAGTCAATATTTATACACACATGTATATATAATTTTGCTGAACCAACAGTTTATTATCCTTTTAATGCCAGTCAGCAACATCCGAAACACCAAACCTTAAAAAAAAAAAAAAAAAACGGGAAAGAGAACATTTTTTTCTGCATATAAATAATTTTTGTTAAAGAAAATAATATAAATATAAATCGGAATGTCTCACTTACCATTAAGGCATGGTGATGACGCCATTGAATACCGCCTCCATCAAGGCGACCCCCAAACATTCCAAATCACCGCTGACTGATCACTTCCTCAAACCCCCATGGGTCTGATACAAACTCAATCCCCTGGAGACAAAAAAAACGTAGCAGCTTCCACTGCCTCAGGTGGAAGAAAACCGAACAAGTCCATCATTTGAGCTACCAAACGAAGCCCTTCAGCCGGATTCACCGGACGGGCCAAACCCTTCAAAATTTGGATGCCCCTCCTTATGTCCTAGAAAAAAAAAATAAAAAAAAAAAAAAGAAAAATAAATTTAAATACATATAGCTACTCACCACAAAAAAAAAAAAAAAAGAGAAAATAAATTTAAATACATATTAATTTTCCTTTCTTTATCTTTACTTTTTCTTTCTTCCTTTTCCCCCTAAATGTTCTTCTCTAAAATATATATATCAAATTCCAACCTACCTTTTCCCCGTAAATCCTCACGACCATCTGGTACCAAGTACCATATCCTTCGAAGTTCTTATAGACTGGGTACATTTTTTTTAATTTTTTTGCCAAGCAAACTCAATCACTGCTCAGACAATACTGACACTGAACACGGCTTCGCAAACCCCAGTAGCAGTAAAGACGATAAAACATCCGTCAGCATAAATAGAGTGCAAAATAAAAATATAAATAAAATGAAAAAATTCGCGCCAGATGACTTTCCTTATTACTCTTTTATTATGTTAAGAATAATTTTATATAAAGATTGTAAGTGGCTCTCGCTTATGGGGAAGGTGGCCATAAGAAAACCGAAAAACTATACTAGCTTCTCGCTTTTCCGGGGGAATGTTATGTCCACCCTCATTTTTTTCTTTAAATTTAAATCACCCGCGCAGATGGAAGACTTCTCCATACGCGAATGCCACAATAAAATATGAGCTACGTGACTGCTGGTTGACTAGCGGGGACTTCTGCAATCTCAGCACCGCGAGTTTTTAAAAAGGCGATCAACAGCCAAATCCAGGTCTATTGTTAGTTAATTCGACTTCCGCGTTTAGCTTGACAGGCCGGTGCCTTGTAAAGTCCCTTGTCTTAATTTGCTCTGAACTTAATTCGAGTTCAGATGCGGTTTTAACCGGCAAGCCACGTATTAGTTTTAATATCTACGAGTCGGGATTCTCAAAGCTCTAATTTGCCCTGCACTTAGGCGAGAACTCGATAAGTAGATAAAACCTAGAAAGTCAAATCCCAAAGTCTTAATTTGCCTTGCACTTAGGCGGGATTTTGACCAGTAAGAAAATCTAGAGAACCGGATTCTCAAAGTTATAATTTGCCCTGCACTTAGGCGAGAGTTCGGTCAATAAGTATAATATCTTTTAATATAATATCTTTTAAAGCTAAATTTGCGCACTTCACCCTACAGGGGACTGGAGGACGTTAGCTCAAATAATTAAAATTCATTATAATAATTTCGATCTAATAAAATTTGTGAAAGTGTAGAAGTTTTGGTGTTTATTAAATAAATCTTGAAAAGTGAAATCTGTTTTAAATAAATTCATTTCATTCATATAAGAAGCCCTTAAGATAAACAGCCCAAATCCATCCACATCTATCCGCTGCAAATACCAACAGAGGGTCCAATCAAGGAAAAGGCACTACGATCAGCCCCGGTATCACGGATCCGATCCTAAGAAATAGTTCAACAAGTAGTAAGTACATCTACTCTTTATTAAAATCCGTGCCAGTCTCAAACGAAGGCGTGGTAAGTTCGTACATCGAAAACGTCCCACAAAAATAATTAAACAACGGAATTAAAACCTCCGTTGCGTATTCTTTAAACTGTTTTTCCAAACCTCCACCGTTTACGCTACCGCTCTAAAAACGCCCTTGGACATAACACCACCCAGAACTGTGAGAAAAAAAAAATAAAAGAAACAAAAACTAATTAATTACAAACTAAGCAAAAATAGTAATAGAAAGAAAACTAAGTCCGAATACTCGGTTAGAAAAGCTCAATTTTTCGAGATAACTCCGAAAATGATTATTGGACAAAAATTTTTAGGAATCCTAAAAGTTTCTATTCTTGAACGCGAACTATTTAATATCAATATCATTTAATTCACGTAAATTGATCTGGAGATATAAAGTAAGATAGGAAAAAGTTCATTTTCCGAAATAACTCTGGCAACTTCATCAGACAAAAATTTTAGCAATACCTAAAATACTCTATTTTTAAATGCGAGTTATTTGACACTAGAATCATTCGATTCGGGCAATTTGATCGGAAGATATGAATAAAATTTCACATGCGGCAACATTATTCGAGAACGAATGCGCGTTGCATGCTGCGCATTAGTATCTCTCCTTTCATAGTATATAATACGAAAAAAAAATAAGTAAAATATATAAAAAAAAAAATAAAAAAAAAATAGAATATTATTGTATAAAATGCATACACTTCAGATGATTCTCTCGAACTTTACGACCGATCCGTATTATTGCCCAATCAAATAATATTTCTCAGAACATTAATAAAATGATAAAAAAATTATTTGTATTAACGACGATAATAATTTAAAGAGAAAAAAAACTTTAAATGACTCACAAGAGTTTTGATGCATATGTACCGGACACTGCATTTTCTACCGAACAATGATTTGAGAAATATTTTTTTTTATATATATAAAGCATTTCACAATTCAATTTTTGTTGTTTGCCCTCTTTTTATCAATGAACTATTTAAATAACAAAAATAAAATAGTTGATAAAATTTTTTTTTAAGAATTCTAGTAGAATGAATACTATCAAAAACACGTAATAGTGAAAATTAATTTTAAATATCTACTACACTAGGAAAATACTACACAAATTCAATTAAAAAGTATGGCAGTTGAGAAAATCAACGACTAAAATTTTGTTTTTCCGAGTAACTAAAATGTAGGAAATTTATTATTGAATTCGATTGCAGGCATTCACAGTGAAAAATGCGTGTTACTAACGAAACAGATAACAAAACAGGGACATTAAATGAAAAAAAAAAAACTTTTTTTCTTAATCACTTTTGCACAAAGAACTTTTTTTTCTCACTACGAAAATGTCACCGTCTTTATATCCATTGAAATTTTTAATAACAACAACAATAAAAAGATAATGGAAGATTTGTAGCGCTCGAAGCACGTTTTAATAATTATTGTTCACTCACACATCTGTTTATTTGTGTCATTTAAAACGTTAAAGTACGTAAATTACAATCAAATGGTACATAATGACCATAATGTAATAAATAGAATTAATTAGAAAATGTATTCAAGTAAATAATTAAGAGAAGATAAGTGTAGCAACGGTTTAATAAATTAATCGTTGAGGTATAAATGGATGAAATTAAAATAACAGTAATAATATTAATAACAATAATCAGTGAGTGTTATTTGAATCGACAATTTTATTTAATAAATTAATAGTAGTTTAATTTTTATAAAATTGATTACATTTTCACCGCAAAGAGGCACTCGGTGCAGCAGGCATGTAACAGCTGAATATAAGAAGATGAAACGCATGTAAACGATAAGAAAATCGGTGCCTTTTAAAAATAAACAAAAATTTTAAGAAAAATTTTATCTTTATACTCTTTGGATTGCCCGTTGAAACATTGTTACAAAATAGGATCGTATTTGCATTCCGGAGCAAGAGATAAGGACGTGAAAATAAGACTATATTACAGAATTAAGATGTTGAAAGAATTAACGTGGAAGAAATCAAATAAAATAATTGCGGAAGTAAATGCATATGAATAATTCTTTTTAAAAATAATTTTTTTCTTACAAAAAATAAAAAAACGGCAAATTATAAGCAAACGAAATTCGGACTACGGTAACTCCGTTTAAACAAAAAGAGCATGCGCACTAGTGGCTTCAAATGACACACTAGTAAGCATTGTCGATTAATTCTAGTAATTCAGAAAAATTTCATCGAACGGATAACTTTTATGACAGTTAAGTATCTTAATTAAAAATACGTGTCGGTTATCATCAAAATCACACGAATCGAGTAACTGCCCTGTAACCGAAAGAGCAATTTAAAATTTTTCTTTAATTTTTCTTTTATGACATGAAATTCCCTTTAGGAGAATTTTAAAAGAAACCGTGGGCACCTTGAATTTCGTTTCCTTAATTTTCGGGCATTCCGAAATATTTAAGTAATCGGTTTGCCGAATTAAAAATAAAATAAAATTATTACTATCAAGACTTTTAAACGAATGCGCGGCACCAGCTGCGTGCTCGTTCGAGACAAACATACACAGATATACACATACGTACGAAGTATACTCTTAAAGCGTCATGAGCCATATGATAGATATATACATATATAGTCAAACCTGGATAACAGAGAGTTCAAGGGACCGCGATTTTTTTTTCTCGCTTATAGAGGTTTCTCACTAATCCGTTTCTAACTTATAGTGGTATAGGAAAAGTAAGTCTCACATACAGAGGTTATTAAATAAAATGGAAAATATTTAGTTATAAACAAGATAAGTATAGTCTATTAGAATAAGATTGCAATAAAATCAAATAATCTTACCTCACTTAATTCAGTTAAGATAAAATATATTGATCAATAATAACAATAGCATACATCTACTCGATTGTATAACAAGCATTAGTATTAATGCAATATAGCCTCAGTCACAGTCAACTCAAGATAAGTGGACCTTTAAACTTCTTACTATGAGACTATATCCAAATATCATCCAGCTATAGTACATAGTCCATTGAACATGTCCAGTAATTATAATATATTAAATAAAGTGTAAACCTTGTATAAAATGAGTAAGTCTAAGTATACTTATAATTATGATTTTTGGGTTTCTTAAATAATAATATTAATAAAATACATGTAATATTAAAGATCGTTAGCTATCATGCGCCATTCAGAATAACAATTGTATCTTTTTGTATCTCTGTTATTGGCCATCAGACTGTTAAGATGTATATAAAGAAAATAAAAAATAAAAGAAAATAAAATAATAAGGAATTCATTTATTGGAAAGGAAAATTGAAGGGTATGGAAGTTATTTCTGAATTTAGAGAATAATTCTAAGGAACCTCTTTTCAAGAACTTTCTATGAAAAAAAAAAGGATTCGACTTAGGGAATTTCATGATATTTTTTCTTTGCTCTATACGTCTTTTTCAAATTTCCTAAACTAAAATAATTTTTTTTATATAATTTAATAAAAAAAAAATTAGGAAAGATAATTGAGGAAAATTTTTGTAAAGAAAGATTTTTATGAAATAAATTTTTTTTTGGGGTTCCACTAATTGAATCGAGATATAGTTGGACATGTCGAATGAAAAATTTTTTTTTTTACTTTTTCTTAAATTTTTTTAACTTGTTAAACTGTCACTGCTAAAGATGTCATCACTAAGAGTACAATGTGGATTCTTAATAATTAAATATAAATAGGGACCACGGGGTCTAGAATAGATAACGAATTCAAAGAAACACTGTCAGCACATATAGAGAAGTGATGCAGATGCAAAAATGATTCTCTCTCTTTGTGTTCTCATATTTCATGAGAAATAAATTACGGTAGGATATGTACTCAGTCGTTGAAAAAAAATATTATTAAGATTTAAGAATAATTATATTTAGATAACAATAATGTTTGGTAGATTCAAAAAAGAATTTATAATTGATAATTTTAAGAGTAATTAGATAAATAATTCGCAATTGCCGTTTCATGCCTAATAGTATTATTCATTAAACAGAAAAAAATATAATATACATTACATATAGAAAAATCCTGTACATTTGGTCATTCTAGCCGGCTCTATCTCAATTAAGGAGATCCTCCGCCATCAATGTTAAATAACAAATATTAGATCGAATATTTATCTTTGACTTGTTGTTGTGACTCAACTGGAGCGAGAGGATTTCCTTAAATTAAATAAATATATCGCTAATAATTGTGTTGTGAGAGTGAAGTTTATTATCGCTAGGAAGGGTCGAGTGTCAAGAGCATCGCAGAGCACATCGGGTGCTGCTCCTGGTAGTCATTCGTACACCGGTACGCCGAACTTTCCGCCTTTATTAAAACTGAAAACTCGACTTCGGGCCTTAAATAACTCGCTATGGAGATGGGAACAGGAAGAGGTTCCATCAGGTAATTCACCGCTCAATACCGCTGAAGAAGACGAATGTGAAGTTCACTTTCGTCAAACGCATTATTGACAGCCTGATAAACGCTATGTAGTGAGATTACTGCTTAAAGCCCCCGAGATTCAACTTGGCGACTCTATCAACGCAGCCATGGGGTCACTCCGCAGATTAATAACTCGCCTGTCGCGAGAAAAAGAATACTCTGATATATATCGCGCGGTCATGGCAGAATACATACAACTAGGACACATGGTACGAGTTCCAGTCTAAGACTTGCCCGCAAACGCTTACTTCTTACCTCACCTTGGGGTATTGAAGCTTGATAGCGCCACTACGAAACTCCGCACATTGTTCAATGGTTCCAGTGCAACATCTACAGGAATTTCATTGAATGACATTCTCCACGCAGGACCCAAAACGCAAATTGAAATTTTCGACGTGATGTTGAGAATCCGCTGCAACAGGATTCTATTCGCTACTGACATCACCAAGATGTTCAGACAGATTGAGGTCGACTCGCTTGATTGGCTGCTCCCGTGCATTCTCTGGATAGATGAAAATGACCTAGTAGACATTTACTGTCTCAAGACAGTCACCTACGGAACCGCTAGTGCACCTTTTTGACGCTGTAGTATGCTCATTCAACTAGTGAAGGATGAAGAACACCGCTTTCCGCTAGCTGTTGCTCCAATGTTGGAAACACGCTACGTAGATGACATCTACAGTGGAGCAGACAACGAAGAAGACACTATGAAGGTTGCAGTGCAAACAAAAGCACTGTGCGCAGCAGGCTGCTTTCCGCTTGCCAAATGAGGTAGCAATAGTCCACGGTTGCTCGCCGAAGTTGCTCCAGAGAAGCAGCTGGATACACCGCTTAAAGAAATCAGTGATCCACGAGTAAAGGCCCTGGGCATGTACTGGAATTCAAACACTGACGCTCTCCAGTTCAAGTACATGCTACCGCCAGAGACACCTAAGACAAAAAGAGGTATTTTGTCTGAAATCGCTAAGCTGTATGACCCGCTAGGACTTCTCGCACCAATAGTCGTCAAAGCCGAGATCTTCATGCAAGATCTGTGGCTAGATAGAGTGTCATGGGATAAACAGTTGTCACCATCACTCATTCACAAATGGACTGGATACCGTGAGGATTTTCGAAATATCGAATCCATCCCCATTCCACGTTGGAATAATATTGCACCTGGAGCAACAATAGAAGTGCACGGGTTCTCAGACGCTTCGCAACACGCTATGGTTGCCGCTATTTATTTGAGAGTCACTGACGCTGATGGGAACACAAAGGTCTCACTTTTATGTTCAAAAACGCAAGTAGTACCGCTGAAGACCATGACAATTCCACGCTTGGAATTATCTGCTGCATTGTTGCTTACACAACTGATACTCACTGATACTTTATGTCAAGGAAGTTCAGTCGCATGAAAATGTCAGGATCAATCTCTGGACTGACTCCGCCGTGACTCTCGTCAATAAATTTATAGTGTTCATTTTAATAATTTTCGCGTTGGTAATCTAATCAGCTGATCCTGCTCATCCAATTACGACATGAGACTGGCTACAATAGATAGATTTCTAAAGAAATTTACCTAAAAATTACAAGAAGATGGGAGGTTAAGGATAGGCGATTAAGGATTTATAGAAGAAAAAAAAGGGAATAGTACAGATTCTTGGACTATAATGCTACCAAGAAAAACAACAGGGGATGGGAAATGAACAGGAGTTTCATACAGCGATCCATTTGGCACCGGGAATGGAGTTATCGTGGAGGTAGCAGATTAAGATGTGACTCGGCGGACGAAGAGTGTATCGACCAATAAAGAAATTACGCGTTTTGGTAAATTATCAGAGATGAATCATGTACAGCCAACCATCTCATATTATACGAGGGTCCAGGACTAATTCTATCAGGTGAACCAGGAGAACCCGAAATTTATACGTTATATACGGAGGAGACCACCTCCGCGCTATCAAAAAAAATTTAACGAAGTTTGCGGCTACAAATTAATACAAACAGAGCACCCTAAATTATTAATCAGTATAATAAAACCATGAGAATGAGGAATGAGAACACGACCAATCGCAACGCAAGATTTAGATATTTTCACAATTGATTTAATTTGCGTTAGGAATATGGTCTAGGGCAATTCGTGGGTGGCGATACTCGTTGAAAGATAGATTCAGCTCCGACACAAGCCCAATCTTTACCGCGTACTACTCCGCTGATCGCTGAGTATAAAAAATAGAGCTAAATGGTCGTCAAAATACAAATATTGAAAAATACAGATCAAAGTAAGTTCAATACCGCGTCCAATTCTTAACAATATACCACCTGACTTACAACAGGTACTACTACCACTTCGGTGTGCGTTAACGTTGTCCAACGGTGGTAGATTTCTCGTGGCTGAAACTGGGCCGGTTATTGATTCAGGAACAGACGAATTAATCAAGGTGACCGACAAACCAGGATCTTCCTCGAACGATGAAACGACGCTTTCCTCAACAAAATGGCTGAATACTCGAGACCTCAGGAGTACACGGCATGCCAAGCGAAATTATCTTGTATATGCGTTGATTTAATTAATGTACGACATACTCCTTGTTAACTGATAATCGGAGTCGTATCGTATTATTATATATTAAAATACCGTCATTATTTAATAAACGGTGTAAATTAATAAAATACCGAATATTACGTTGTAATATGGTGTAAAATAATTAATTATACTGTAACAAAAATATCAATTACAGAAATATACATTATGAAGTTCGAACAAAGACTGAAAGCAAGCGGCTTCCGCGTAAATTAATTAGCAATGAGAAGTGGGGATACGTTCTAGCTCCACTCTTAAACAATTTTCGAACTATTAAGATATAGTTAACAATGATCGTCTAATTAATAATCAGATTTTACATTTTATCTGCTGATGATATTTGCAACAGGTGGTAAATTGGTGTTAGCCTAATGTGAGTCAACTGGCCACGTTGCAATAAATTCAAAATTTATATATGTAGAAAAACATATCCAACGTCAAATGAAAGCTTTGAACAGGCACATATTGCTACATAAATGCGAAGTGAAGAGACAAGTAATTTCCAATGCACTCATGTTCTCGGGACTTAACCAGAAGAGTTTGCCTACGCTATAATGAACGGCCCAGGATATTACGCAAGTCTCGCCGGAGAAATAATATATTTAATAAAATGCGTAGCTGTGAATGTTACATTAAAGAAGACTTAGGACTGTTATCAAGAATTACCGGTAAAATATAGAAACGAGAGTTGGTTTCTAACTCCGAAGTCAAAGATGCTGATCAAAGATGGTGACTGTAATCAGCTGTTGGCAGTAGGATACGAAATAGACGGAGCATGGATTACAATGAAACCCGACTTCAGAGATATTGTCAGACCACAAACATTAAGCGCATTAACGACACCAACTTGGAGTTATGAAGATCTGAAACATCTGGCAACGAGTATATACACAGGAAGAGATCTTGAAAAATTAAGAAACATAATAATGCAACTAGCAGAAACACTGGTAATAGTAAACACCGTAGTAAGAGGAGCCACCGGAAGGACAATTTGAGGAAATTCGGAAATATCCATGGCAAAGTTCATCGACGAGGAAGACATCGAAAATTTCGAGAAAACAGTGGGAGAAATTTTGGGGAGGATTCTTGGTATTGGGTACCGACAGTGCTGGAGTTATCGGAGTAATCATTGTATTAAAATTCTTAAAGATAATCAATACTTCAGTTCATGGATGTACGCTACACAGAGCCTACGGTTGGAGTCTATATCTGCTAGGAGCAATATTATCCTCCGTAACTCACTTATTGTTGCATCTGGCCAAGAAGCCATTGAGAAACAGCGAGGAAGAAAAAATGAGGTGACAAAAAGGAAATCTGGAGGAAACCGAGGAAGAAAACTCGAAATTTTAAAAAAAGATATTTACCAAAGTATTTAGTGACAATATGTTTATGTATGTACATACACATAGATATGCATAGTCGTAACAAAGAAAAAAAAAAAAACGGGGAAAGGGT
The DNA here is from genome assembly GCA_905319865.3 of Cotesia congregata. NCBI lineage: Eukaryota > Metazoa > Arthropoda > Insecta > Hymenoptera > Braconidae > Cotesia > Cotesia congregata. The sequence goes on along the minus strand of CAJNRD030001119.1, from coordinate 16,996,287 downwards.
GTGAGTTGCTTATGTTTATTGTTAAGGAGTAGATATCAACAGCAACAAGAATAAATGCATGGCTATTTGCATTTCAGAAAGTGAACATAGTCTATGTTAAGTGTCAAGCGAATAAATCATTAAAATTCAAGTGTGTAAAACTGGAGTCATATGGATGACTTCCGGTTGCAGAAGAATGACAGAAAGAAGAGATTCACAGCCACATAGGGAGCAATGATCGCTACGAAGATATTTAAAGAAATTTTAACCTGGCCAAGGATAGACGAGGAACTAGAAACATTTACCAACGAAACGCAGGTGGATCTACTGCATGTTTATATAACCCATATAAGGCATAAAATTTCATCGAATCTAGAGTGCAATCGAGCAAAAAGCACATTTAGGTGCGACTGTATTTTGTGACCTAGTATGGCGTGTAATGAAGAGACGTAATCTAACGAAAAACGACACCAGTAAGAATGATGGAAGAGATAATCTATATTGTGAGGTGGAGTATGGAATCCTGGAATCCATTCAACCGATGGAGGTCATCATGGAAATCAGCGATGAAAACTCCCGAACGAGGAACAGGGTCGGCAACACGGAGGCCATTGAGATGACCAATCGACCCAAGAAGGTCAACTCGAGGAGTAAGCAGTCGACACCGGTCGTCGAAAGCTGGGATTATGGAGTGATGCACTTTCAAGTGGAGATCTGCAACCCTATTAATCCTTTAAACGTACGCCCGAAACGAAACCCCATTAATCCTTCAACGTACTCCCGAAACCCTATCCATCCATTTTGTTACAGAATCATCTAGAATCATTCTAAGGAGGCTCATATTAACATTATCCAAGGATACAAGGATCAATCAAGGAGGAGGCATTACCAGACATCTTCGCAAAACGTTATATTGTCGGGACAAAATTATTGTAATCAACATGCCTGTTGGCATATATTCACTATTATCTATATATTTAATACTATCTACATATTCATTATTATCTATATATTCATTATTATTCTAAAATGTAGAGAAGTCTCTTAGGATTCCAATTATTTAGTTGAGCGAAGGATGGTACAGCAATGTAGATGAGTAAACCGCGTTAAATAAATCGGGACAAGGTAATAGATTTCTAATACCATTCAGGAGAATGGCTTTCTCTTTTAAGCCGGGGGAGCATGTGACGGGTGGGCCTACCCTCCCGTCAATATTATGATAAATCATATATATTTCTATAAATCGATGGGCCATTTTGCCCACCTGAATTAGACACCGAATTTCCGTTGTCCTTCTAGACTGATTCTGGTTACCGAGAGTCGCTACTTGCACGTGGTGCTGATGAGACGCTATCTTATGGGAACCGAGCGAACGGGTACTCTCATACAGGGAACCGCTTTCGGCGCATTAATACCTTTTTCTGCTGATTAAGGAACTTGACAATAACCACTTAGTTCCCGAAGGCGGAATAATCTGAGTTCAATTGCGGAACAATACAAGTTCCGCGCAGGGATACAGGTGTTGACGGCATCCGCGACCGAGGTGTTAAAAAACCCTAGAATGTGTCGGGACGGGCCGCCACTTGTAGTCAGTCAGTCATTTAGTCTGTCCGAATCTATGTCGAGTCCGAGCTGTCTTGCATCGTAATTAATTATCTCCTAAGACTCTCATTCTCGTTGCTGGCCCATCTCTCTCTCTCTCTGTAATAGAATCATTAGTATGCATTTATCGAATAATATTGTGTCTGTTTAGAATCGCTTTAGTAGAGAATTAGATTGTAAAAGAGACTCTCAGGGCCATTTCGGGCAACTCCCATGCTTTGGGGACGCTCAATAAACAATTAGTACCAAACGGTGAATGATCACGTGTATTCTTCATTCACTGAGCGACCCACACCCTCTTCAACATTTAAGTATTTTTCAGTGAGACGCGGAGCTAGTCCGGAGGTCTGTTTATGTGACAGGTAAATGACCAGGTGTAGGCTCACACGTAACAATACAAAAATTTTTTTTTCATAACCTAAATTCTTAACATCCCGAAATGTTTAAATAATCAGTTGCTGAATTCAAGAGATACAAAACAATGAAATTGTTACCAGTAAGATTTTCAAACGAATGCGCGACACCAGCTGCGTACCAGCTCGAACTGATATACATAGATATACACAAACGTAGTAAATACCTTTTAAAGAGTTACGAGACATATGATGAATATCTATATGCATAGATACGTATTTCAAGAGAAATTAATTCCGTTTTTCGCGCCTAACTCGGCCAAGATTTAAAATTGGACTCACCTTAAAAATATGTTAATTAAAAATAAAGAACCGTTTTGGAAAAAGGGAATGGAGGGCAAATCTAAGAAATTACATTTTTTTTTCTTCTTCATTATAAGAAATTTTATATATATACATATGTATATATATA